>CM068371.1:436970165-437550076 GCA_034769895.1 Magicicada septendecula
ATATGTCCTGCACTCGTGACATTAGTGCATATAGAGAAAGAGGCATTTAGTGGGAAGAAAAGACTGCTGTGTGGCAAAATTAATAAGAATTTAAGAAAAACGTTGGCCAAGTGTTATGTGTGGAGCGTTGCTTTATATGGTGCAGGGACATGGACACTGAGGAAGGAGGATGAGAAAAGGTTAGAAGCATTTGAGATGTGGGTTTGGCGAGGAATGGAAAAAGTGAGGTGGGTTGATAAAGTAAGGAATGATAAAGTTTAAGAAGAATAAGGGAAGAGAGAAGAATTCTGAAGGTAATAGGAAATAGGAAAAGAATAGGTTAGGTCATTGTTTAAGAAGAGACTGGCTTGCTTACAACTGTCATGGAGGGTGTCATAGAAGGAGAAAGAAGAAGAGGGCGTAGAAGAATGAAGTTAATTGATAGCATTTAAATCAGAGGTGTTACGAAGAAACGAAAAGGCTGGCTAGCGATAGGACAGCTTGGAGAGCTTTTACCATTTGACGACCTGCCTTAGGGTAGAACACCAAATAATATAGGAAGCAACTGCTTAGGTGTCTAATTCTTAGTAAAAAAGAGAATTTATTTCTGCAATTTTTTAAAGAGGCAGATTTAAAAGGAGCAGTTCATATGGCACCAGAAGCTTGGGATGCAGTTTCTGGTGAAAAGGTTAAAAATTGTTGGAAAAATTGCTCGTGGCTAATATTGGTGAAAAACACGTACTGGTCCAAGGCGATCTTTGAAATGATAAAAGGAATTCCACAATTAGAGGATTCCGATCCAGACAATATAAGTGAGTGTTTCGGATGCTACATCGATGATCCAGGTTACCAGGTCATGATGGACAAAGAAATAATATTGGAGGTTCAAAACGGGGAACATCAGATTACGAATATGAGATAGATGACAAAGCGGAAGAATGCATTATTTCACATTATGACTCTTTTTACTGTTAAAACACAGCATAAGGTGGCTTGAAAAACAAAAAGAATGTGATTTTGCGCAATTCCTAAATTTAAAAGAACTAAACGATCTAGCGACAAGGAAAAAGGTCGCATCTCTTAAACAAAAGAGATAACAGATTTTTTTTAACGAAAACTTGTGTAGGCCTTATTTTTCAGTTTTTAATTTTTACTACATTAATAAGTTTAGACACGCTGTACGTTAAAGTATTAATTAAGTAAAAACATAGTGCGAATTACCGCAATTTTCCTATATAGTGTCGTTCGTGTTCTTTGAATTTTAAACGTTTTTTTAAAAGGATTTTGTTAGGATTAATGTTAATTTTAATTTTTGTTAAAGTGTATTAGTGTAAATACCAATTAAGTGTCCCTGCGTAAATCTGTGCGTGGCTAGTAAAGTGGCTACTGACTGGGTAAATATAACAAAAATACAGTACTATATATTTAGATTCATACAGTATTTAACAGAAATAATGTATTCGTGTCCGAATCAGTTATCCGAATCCTGGAATCCCGAATTAATTCGAATAACCGACATGACACTGTGTGTGTGTGTGTGTGTGTGTGTGTGTGTGTGTGTGTGTGTGTGTGTGTGTGTGTGTGTGTAATACTGTTAATAAATTTTTTTAAAACTTCTAATAAATGTTACATAAGGCAATGAGAAAACAAATTTATATAAAATAATTACGCCCAACAAATTCAGACTTCTTTGGGTCATTGCTTTGGAGATTAGACACTATGACTATATATTCCGATGACGAGACATAATCGTAAGGAAGCTTCCGATTTTTCTAGTATTAATTTTTGTACACCTGTTTGCAACTACAGTAAGTAAACGTTAAGTGTTTGCAAGTTTCATGTTGTTGTTTCTTAGTTTGCAGTATTTCCAACTTACAGCAGTTTTAAAAAATATGTTATATTCGTTGTTGGGTTAATGTTACTACGGCTGGGAGTTCGGAGAAAATATACTAACTTTTAACATACTTTGGTATAAAGTACGCGACTATCCTAGTGTCTACAGGACATTTTCAAGCCATAAAATGTCTCACCCACAGATGAACAAAGCAAATATGAGTTAATTTTAGGTTTGTTCTAATTAACAACACAATCTCTACCAAAAGGCTTTAATTACTTAGCGTCTTGAATTTCACTTCTGCAGCAAAGATAATCAAACAAACGTCGACCAATGGTAAACGTTACTTAAGAAGGTAGCAAGATTTGTCATCCGTCAAATTAAGGTTGCAGATCTGTTAATGGTACGTCTTCCTTTACTTACGACAAAATAATTAATAAAAAAAAATCTTAAAGTATGCTACTGTAACTATTAAGCTGTGATACCGATATTTCACACACTGTTGAACAATAAAGTAAAGTTTCATTTGAAGTCTTCCATATTTTTAACAAAACATTAGTTAAAGTAAATATCAGCACAAATAACGTAATATTATGTATAAAGTGAACAAGAAGTGTTTGTTCTTAAACTATTACAGGGTGGCGCAGGGAAACGGGAAAATTTGAAATAATTATAAAAAATGAAGGAACGTTACAAAACTTTATTTGAGGCTCAAAATATGTTCTACAAGACTGGAAATTACACTAGGCATCACTTTTTAAAAATGACATCAGTTAAATGCTGCCCATTTACCGTACACATTCAGTAAGTCGTTTCTGTAGGTTTTGCATAGCGCGGCGCAATGTGTCACCTGGGATTTTGGCGATTTCCTCTTCAATCTGTGTCTTGAGCTGAGCAAGGGTTCTTTGTATAATCTGGTACACGATGCTCTTCAGATGTCCCCATAAAAAGAAGTCACAGACTGAAAGGTCTGGGGATCGGGGCGGCTAAGCGATGTTAGCATTCCCTGAAATTATGCGATCCCCAAACGAACGTTTCACTGGTGCCATAGACTGTCTGGCAGTGTGTGAGGTGGCTCCATCCTTTTGAAACCAGATGTGCTGAATGTCAAGATTTGGAAAAGTATGGAGTCTTGGAGTCAAAAATGTCTCTAGCATGTTGACATAACATTCAGACGTCACAGTGACAGCAGTGCCTCGTTCATCTTCAAAAAAGTAAGGGCCTATCACCCCATGACACGACACTGCACACCATACGATAACTTTGGTACTGAGTAATGGACGCTGGTGGAGCTGAGCAGGGTTTCCTTGAGCCCAGTAACGGAAGTTCTGCTTATTCACGTATCCACTTAAGTGAAAATGGGCTTCATCGGACATCCAAAGATTTTGAATGAAGTTAGCATCCCCATTGATTTTAGCCAACAATTGTTCACAAATTGGCAGGCGCAATACACAATTATTAGGATTCAATTGTTGCACAATCTGAAGTTTGTACGGATGAAATTGAAGTTCATGGAGTATTCTTTGAACGCTCCGACGTCCGAGGTGCAATGACGAGGCAATTTTCGCACCGAACGACGAGGACTCCTTAAGATGGCAGCTCGCACGGCATCAAAGTTTTCTGGGGTACGTACAGACCGTACACCCCCACTAGGCTTTTTCTTCAAAGCTGAACCAGTCTCTTCAAAATTACGAACCCACGTTTCGATTGCGTGTAACGAAGGAACTTGACCGCGGGCCGGGATCTGATAGTGGCGCCGAAACTCTCGTTGTGCAGCTGTCAAACTGTCACCATGTCGGTAAAACGCCCTTACGGCGACCGCACGCTCTGCACCGCTCCACTGCTCCATGGTAACTAAATGTCCGTTACTGCTAGACAGACAGTTTCACTTCTGCTACATCTACGTGGCTGCCAACATCAACTTCAAATTTTCCCGTTTCCCTGCGCCACCCTGTATGATGGCCACCATGTGTGTATTTTTCGTATCCTAGAGTACACAGTACAATATTGAGTAAATATTATTACAAAAATGGAAACATAACTTTTGCAATATTCAAAAAGTATATATTGCTTGCAGGCAAAGTGGTTGCTTGAAGGCATTTCAAAATATATTATTTGAATCAATAAGATTACCGTGATTATTTATGCATTGGAATTTCAGACACTTCAGCGTGCGGTGGCTGGATACTTACTGATAAGCTATAGATTCGATTCTCTGACAGAAGCGGGAATTTTGTTATACATATGAGCAGAACTCATCGTAATATGGTTCTAAGCGTAAACAGGCAAAGTCTACGAAGAGGTGAAACTGTTTTGAGTAGTCTCCTCACATGCAATACTATATTTGTTAGAATAAAACGAAAACTGATAGAAAATTTTGATGCGTCTGAAGAGTAAATGAAAATTATTTCTCACGAACAACCGTTGTCATTTAACGACACTATAGTAAATGACATAACTATTGAAAGTAAAGCCTGAACGGATTCACAACTTTCAATATTGTTTTTATATCGGTGATAAAACCAGAATTCAGTCCTCTGTAATATTACGCTTAACAAAATATAAAACGTACGTTCAACATGGAGACTTGTTCTTCAACCTTGAACATGAAGCACGCAAATATTTATTACTTCACGCGGAACGTTGTAAGCAAATACGCTGCTTAGAAAAAAACAAATCGCTCCAGTACGTTTTTTACAACTGAAATGTGTACAAATACACTATTTATATTTAGGAAAAAATTCTGATGTTTTATTACGCTTTTTTCCGATGCTAATGTAGTCTCATACTTTCTCAATTTTTTACACACCATTAAACGTGTAATTTATTTTACTTTAAATTGCAGTTCTTTTACCTCCTATTTTGACAGTCTCATCCATGTTCTGTACTATTATATTCAACTTAAATTTTGAAATAATTTATGAAACCTTGTCCAAATTAAATTTTACGGAATAATTTTTAGATTAAACTATATATTTTGTTTAGAAAATAGTAAAGTAAATTATTCTCTTTAGAAAATATGAGGCAGATTTAATAGTTTGTTGCTGTTTTCTTTTTTACATTGCACATACCGAACTACTGTACCATAGTAATTAAATTAATAAACATAAAAACGCATATAATATTGTTCCATATAGTAGAATCCAATGATGCAGTTGTTATGATATCGTTAAGAAAGCATCCATTTAAGGGGAGTTAGGGCATATAATTAAAAATATAATTTTATGGGCATGCAACGTACGCTCTGTTATTCTTCAAAACTGTTTTTGAAATGAAATATGATTTATTAAAATTAGAACTTATGAAATAGGTTATTTCAGAACGTTACGTAACGGTTGAAGTGTCAGAAAATATGATCGTTTAATTCAGAAAACCTGAATTGTTTCACATTATAATTTGAACGTATTTTAGCTCTATGAATATACGACTTAATATTTTATTAATATTTGTACTTCAGTCAGTTATGTTTATTATACAGGCAGTAAACATAAAATCTCAGAAGACAAATACTTTTGCACAAGTGCACTCACGGCCGTGCTCAAAACGCATACGAGAGTGTTGTCATTGTAGTGTAGTTTCAGATGTACAATACCTATCCTCTGCTCAATTAGGGAGACAAGAATTCCAGACACTGTACTTGTAGGATATGGAACATTAGACTAGTTAGTTTGTGTGTGTACAAAGCAATACTGGTATTTTTTAGTGACGGAAATATTATTTATTCATATCTGGTTTAGAGAAATTTGAAATGGCTGTATTCGTAACAGTAAAGCTGATTTCCTGCGTTAGGAAAATGGGAAAGCCTGAAATAGCTCTGTTGGAGATTACAAAATCAGCAAGACAAAGGAAGGTACATGGAAAATAATATTAGAAGATATTCCAGGAAATACGTTCAAGGTATTACCTGTTTATTTTTTTTTTAATAACGAGCTTACTAAATTTAGAGTAGAACTATGTTAACGAGCTGCTAACAACCTTAAGCGGTGTGTTCAGTATGATATACAAGAAACCAGCCGTCCATACAAATAACACCATTAGTAAAATGTTCCGATTAGAAACTTCTAAACCGTTTAAAAATACAAGAGGGGTTTACAGATTACGTGCAATGATTATAACAGTTTCTATATCGGTCACAATATTTGAGCCTTTATTAAAAGATTTTAAGAACATCCATCAAAAGAGAAATTGTAATGATAAAATCTAATTATATACGTCACTTGATGACTATATTCATAATTAGACTTCTTTTAATGTCAATTTTAAACTTTGAGTAGGCATATATAAAGGAATGTTGTAGAATGTTGCAGGCCTATAAATGAATACTGCAGAAGAGTTGGTAATTTATGGACCTTTTAAACATTTTATTAAAAGCAACCGTCAGAATACAGCGGCATTTGTAGAAAATGAACAACTGAATTTTTAGCCCTCCTCTCTATTCGAAACAACAATGAACATTCAATATAAGATACACAGTGCAACTTTAATACGTATCAACATAATCAACATAAATATAGTAGCGTTCTTATATTGAACAACATCAATTATATACGCACACCATGTGTGATTGTGTTTTGTATTATGTGTGTGTGTATGTGTAACTTATGTTGTGTGTGTGTAGATGGTACGTGATTGTTTTGTCTTTTTTAATATTACGTCGATCTCTACTGTAGTGATTTAAAGAAGTAACAAAAAGGTTTGTTGCTTTTAATTGTAAGTGAAAGTTTCAGCAAAAACTTAAATAATAAGAAAACCATTAAAATGTACGTTACAATAAGCTTTTTGAATCTAATCGGGATTCAGAAACAAATACAGCAAGACAGTTTTTAATAAATATTAAATGCTCTACAGGAAATGTAAAAATATCGGCAGGTACCTACCAATATGAATAACTCATATATGTTTTTGTTAAAAAAGGCGATATATGAATTAGCAGAATAAATTCATGGGAAAGAAAAGTTTATTAAATTTTACAAAAACCGAAAATTGGAAAACTCTAAATGTTATTTCACTGTCCAATTTTGTCAAGTGTATTAATACAGTAATTTATATAATATGATTGTATAGTAACCATGTTAGACTTACATGTATGCTTGAAACCGTAAATTTACATTTCCCCGATTCTCTGTGTACATTGTAATATGTAAAAGTATCAGAAAAATGTGTTATCTAATAAATTCTATGGCATTCATCTAATCAGATTTAACTATTCCAATGAATTTTATGTGTCGTTTACAAAAGCCTTATACCTAAACCAATATAGTTTGAAACAACATTCTGATAGCTGTAGGTATTGTGTCAAGAACTTCCCAACACGTAGACCACTGTTAGATAAGAGTAATATCAGTGCTGACGAACGTTTAAAGAAATGATACGAAACATAAAATATTGAAAATTTATGTTCATGAGCGTAACCAGTTATTAACTCCTAAAGGCCTTGTCGCTGTAGCCACGTCACTCTATCCCTTGCGAGATTCTTCATTTCTTCGTAGGACCCACTATTCACGACACTCATTGTGCTGCGGAAGTATGCAGTTCTTGGTCTTCCTTTGGGCTTCTTCCCCACTACTTTGCCCTCAAAGATGTTAGTTAAAAAGCACTGTCTGATCACATGCCCTATCAACTTAACCTTCCTCACCTCTATACTCCTAAGCAGTGTTCTATTCTCATTTATTTCCTGTAAGATCTGTTCATTCGTCTTCCTATCTGTCCAACTAGTTTTTGTCATTCTCCGCCAAATCCACATCTCCATTGCCTGAAGTCTGTCACTCTCCACCTTCCCTAAGGTTCACGATTCACACCCGTAAGTTAAAACACTCCATACAAATACCTTAACAAACATTTTCCTTGTTTCAATACTAATATGGTTGCTTGTTAATAAGTTCCTTTTGTTCTGGAATGCTTGTTTTGCCAGAGCTACTCTCCTCTTAATCTCTGCCAGACACTTATTCCCACTTGTAACTATGCTACCCAGGTAACAAAATTCAGTAACGTGCTCCAATATTGTGTTGTTCAACATAATGGTGGATTTAATGTCTTCTCTTTTTTTACTTACAACCATTATTTTAGTTTTCTTAACATTTATCCTCAATCTCCAAGCGTGAAGAATTTTGTTAAACGTACCTAACATTCGGGCCACATCCTTTTCTGAGTCAGCCATCAGTACAATGTCATCTGCGAAGCGAATACTGTGTATCTGTTCCCCATTTATTTTAATTCCCCTAGAACTCCTTTTCATCTGAGTTACAACATCTTCTATAAACAAATTAAACCAGTACGGTGACAGTGGGCAACCTTGTCTTACCCCTCTTCTTATTATTGCTTCCTTTTTACATCCAATACTTCCTTTTTATGTCAATTTCAGTACTTTGCAACCTATAAATATTGAAGATTACCCTTCTAACTTTCCAGTCAAGTCCTGATTTCCTCATAGTTTGAAACAACAGCTTCCAATCAACAATGTCGAACGCCTTCTCCAGATCCACAAATACTAAATAGGTTTTCCTATTCACTTCAATTCTCCTCTCCAAGATCTGCCGCAGAGCCAAGATTGCTTCTCTGGTTCCTCTACCTGCTCTAAATCCAAACTGATCCTCCTCCAAAGTGTGATCAATCTTTCCTTCCAGTCTGTTCTTCACTATGTTCAACAAAATCTTAGCAGCATGAGATATTAAGGCTATCGTTCTATAATTAGCACAGTCGTCTACTTTACCTTTCTTTGGTATTGTGATTGTTCTACTTTTAATGAAATCAACTGGCAATACTCCCTCTTCATAGCACCCAGTAATTATTCGAAATAGCTGGTCTTTCGTTCTCTCCCCTACATTTTTCGAAAGCTCTGCTGGTAGACTGTCAGGCCCTGTCGCTTTTTTCATACTCAGACCTTTAAGGGCATAATCAAATTCCACCCTGCTTATTGGCGGTCTCTATCTACAGCATTCTCATTTTCTAGAAACTCCTGCATGACTACCACAGCTTCCCCATCATATAGTTCCTCTATATACTCCTACCAACGCTCGCTGACCTTATCATTTTCGAAAAGTATTTTACCATTTTTATCCTTAACAACATGACTTCGAGTCTTATGCTTCAACTGTAACGATTTTATCCTTAAATATGCCTTATCACATTTTCGTCTATTGAAATCATCTTCTATTTCAAGACTTAGTTGTTTCATCCAATTTTCTTTTTCAATGCGACACATAGAGGTAATCTGATTTCTTATTCTCTTGTACTCTTGATAATCCTTATTTCTCAGCTTATTACGCCTCCTTATTAGATCCAACATTTTCTGTGTCATCCACGTTTTCCGTGGTTCTATCTTTCTCTTCCCTAGAACACGCTGTGCTGTTGCAATTATTCCATCTCTTACTTCCTCCCAACTTGGACTTCCTTCCATCAACATGTCTGTCTCCTCTTCCAAACCAGTATACACACTAAATCCTACAGCGCGTAGACAATGATCTTAATCAAATTAACAAGAAATGTAAATAATATTATGACTGTCACCTGTTACCATGAAAGAAATATAAATAAATGATTCATTTCGGTTATACCAATATGAATATTTCGGTTACGATATGCTACAAGTTTTTAATAGAGAATTATTTTTATCAGGACTGACATATTTATGAGTGTGTAACTTAAGTTATATAAAAGTAGATTAAAGATAATATTTAAGGTCTTGGCAAACTAAATTAAAAGCAATTGCAAAATGTTTACAGTTTGAAAGTATAAATTAATAAGTACATTAATTGTTATTACCCTTTAGGTTTATTTTAAGAGACTTCGGTTTCATGAAGTTTGTTGGCATTTTGAAGAAGCACAGCTGTTTTTCTAGTTAAAAGGCCTAGACATTTACCATGCAGAGTACTCAAGGTTTTGCAGAGTGGTTTTGGAAATATATAAAGGTAAGTAGATAACGGTTTATCAAAGTTATGGTCAACATAAGCTACAACCTTAAACTTAAAGAAAAATACACAACGAAAATGAAAAAAGCAGGTATTGTAGAATTGCTTACTAGTAAACGCTACAATCAAAGTAACACGGCTACAGAGCTGCTGAATACGTAAGCCAGCACAGACCAGTGGAGACAGTAGACCTACAGGCTTGACTGAGTCGCTTCCGAGGTGAGTCATGAAGTGGTTTACCATGTCAGTACCATTGCAGTGCAGCCTAATCAAACTCGTTCGGGCACAAGCGAAAGGAGAGGTAATTCATGAAATACCATTTTCAAATCAGAGAAGTAAGGAAACAATTAGAAGACCTAATAATCTATGTACATGTAACCACAGTAGACTGAACAAAGTGTTTGCGCTATTTGGAAAAACAAAATTAGCTAAAAGAAACTCTCTTTAACAATTATATGAAAGGAATTTTCATTAAACTGGAAGAAAGTAAGTTTCATTAGTTTAATGAGTAAATGAGGCACAGTCGTGGAGTCAGAAATGCTGAGGAAAAGCATAACACTGAAGCATTTTGTCATGTCTGTCAGCTCTGCAGAAAGTCCACAAAACGATGACAGCAAATCTGCCGTAAATAGGAAACCTCTCTATATTGCTACGAGGGAGACAATATCCTTGCTCAAATACGTAAACGTGTTTAAATCAACTGATCTTACTCGGCGTTTTCGTCACTTGCATGTTATAATTTGAATCTAGTTAATTTTGTCTAGAAAGTATTTATTGTAAGACAGTTTTAGTATAGATATTGTATTTTAAATGTAAGAGGTGTGGAATTATATTTAAAAATTGGTTACTGAATAAATGGTTTTTTATTGTTACAGCGATTTGTTTAATAGTTGACATCGTCTTTCCATCCTAAATTTCATCTATATTATACAAACAATTCCTATATCCTTCCTCTATCCCGCATTGCTTCCACCATGATACGTAATCTTAACGTTGTTTTAAATTAGCTAAAAGTTTTGTATACTTAATTTACATAGAATAAACGGCAATCGAGAAGAATAAATTTAATATGTAACAAAATAAAGCCCACAATATTTCAAAAAAATGTATTTTAAACTTCGACTTTTTTGCAGGCTGTACACCACTTACTTTAAAAAAAACAAATTTTAAAGGTAGGCCTATTGTCGATTGTAATAAGTGAACATCAATAGACTGAAATGTTCTCACAGTATCTGATGACGCTACGTAATCACAAATAATGTATGAAACACATTTTTAATAAATAATAAGGTAACGCAGATTTTGTAAGAAAATAAGAGTACACGTTGATTCCTCAAAAACTGTAAAACGCTACATGCAAATATTTGCAATTTAATTCATAACTGTGGGAGTCTATGAGAGAATGCAAAGGTTTCAAGGTTGTTACTGTGCCTACACTGAGATTCGTAAACACACACACAAACACACACGCGCACACAAACACACACAAACCCACAGACAGACTGCAAAGAATGTGTCTGTGTGAATGGAAGGAAACAGAAAAGAAAGGCCGAGAAGGGAATTTCTTGTTGCTGACAAATGGAAACGTCAAATGACTTTTGGAGATTACACTTTGTGGAATAGTCTAGTATACGGTACCTGTTGCTATGCCATCATTCTCTATATGGATATAGCATAGATCTGCGTAGATATATGGAAATAGCATATCATCCAGTGAATTGAATGTCTCACTGGAACACAGGCGACATAGACACAGTCCATAATTAAAGTTTCCATCTTTTTCCGAAACTATATAGTTTCCGTATCAAAGGAAAACATACTGAACTAAACCACAGCTGAACGGAAAACCTAGCTGTACATCCACTTCGGCTCTAAATTGTAAAAACCTGTAACATTTAAAAATTTGTTGGTTACGTTCCATTTTATAGTAAGACACATAAACATTACCTAGACTAGTAAAGCATACACTTGTGTGGTACTAAAAATTATGCCTTCAATAATAAAAAGAGTGCACCAGTTTTAAATACCTATAATGAAAAATCTTAGGAATATTACGTTTTCCTAACACTAACACTATAGATATTCAAATATTGTATAACATTTATTTAAAATTGTAAAAAGGCTCTTGCCTCAAGAAAATGCCTTAAAAAGTTACCAAACTCGTTAAAAAATTATCATTATATTCAAATTTAAAAAAAAGTGTCACTCTTATTTATACCTTGTTTACACTTTTGTTTATACTCTTATTTATTTGGACAATTTAAAAACTTTTCATTTCTGTTTTGTGCTCTGGTGAGCCACAATTATAAAATTTTCGTAGCCGAACACTATGTTTAGTTTTTTTGTTAGATGTCTTTTTAATTAGATGCGCGACATTGATTTTCTTTGTTTTTAAGTGTGGACTCTTCACATTTTTGCCTTATACTCCTCTATTTTTGGAGAAGAATGAATCACAAAACAATAGAAGTCCGTGAAACACAAATGTGGACAATTATGGGAAGTCTTCCTTTTGTCAGTTGGTGCATACAAAAGATTAAAGAGAGAAAACTTCCTCAAAAGACAGACTAAAAAATGTCAGACATCCAAGTTAAAACTGAAAACTCGATTCGCTCACTCAGATATAAAGAACACGTACAGCTAAAACACTGGAAACGCGTTTACTGAAGTCCGATATTTTCAGCCTTTTCTCTTTGTTTTCTGTTAATAATTAAATTATAGGAACGCTAAACTGGATGCTACGTACACTACCCACTATTCTCGCTTGAGTTACAATATACGTAGAAGCAGCAACAGCTTAGTAAATTTATTACGGTCAGTAAGTATTTTAAGAGCCAATAAAGGCTTCACTAGCCGATAAATCAAATTAAAGCACTATAAGAGGAAATCTGCGCTGTTACTTTTATCATCAGATACTGTACGTTTTACACCCACTTGACTTTTTTCTATGTTCACAGAGGTTCTCCTCCTTGTTTACTGAATTTTTTGTTTGATAAAGGTTACTATTGGAATTTATTTTACACTGTAATTGTATACATTTAGTGTACAATCCTTCTTCATCTTCTTCCATTTTAAAATATCCCTCGTAGGACGTCGTCATCGGTTAAATAGCGATTGGTCGACCATGGGGGATAAAAAAGTATCTACTAATGACCTTAGGTACTTTCCATGTATCCGGAATCCTGCTTCTCACCCACAATGTACTCAGCAATTGTAGCAATCTACAGTGTAGATTCTACACTTAAATAATGTGCTAGAGTGTTTTAGCACATCCGAGGTTTCCTATCCGAACCAACTGCTTTCCAATTTTTCTAGACAAAAGTTCTTATTCTGTCCCCTCTTATGTCTTCTGCAGCTTCAAGGGGAACGCGAGGGAAGACCATAGTTTTTTGTAATGCTGAAATTTGCTATAAAATTCAGATGCACGTTCCCCTTCTATTCTTGGATGAGATGCTTCATTAATTTTTATTCCAGAATTTGGTGTCCATGTATGTCGTTCTATATATTACGTACTCATAAATCTATCCCATGATTTGCCCATCGTAGATTCCTCAACATTACGTTTATGCTTATCAATATCCAGATCTTCACTGGTTCTTTTCTGAAGGTATTTGTGTGAAGCAGGTTGCTTACCTCGTATCGCTATTTCTACGTTCCATATTTTAAAATATCTTTTCCGTGTAATTTTTGTTTCTTTCCAAGCACTTTATTACTCAAATTTTCCAAAAGGTTCAATATATTACTTCATTCTTTTTTATATTGTTACTAACACAGACCAATATGCATGCCCTTATGCCTTTTTAACCTCTTCCGTTCAGGCCACGAATATTCTCTTCATAGATTAGATATAGGCTTACCTTAAAAGCTTCCTTTCTATGTGGCTAAAAATTATTCCTGAATTTCCTTCATCTTGCCCTAATCTTAATTTTACAGCCCAGTATATGATGATCAGTGTTAATCTCTGGCCAAGTAGCAAAGGCTTCTTTTTATAAATATTATGTTATCAATAAATGATCAAAATTCTCTGGTTGATCAAGTATATTTCTTAATGTACTTTGTTTTCCTAAGTAGGAAGAAGCAAGATTAATGTTTCCTATTTTTACTTCCATGTTTCGTAAGGAAATGGAAGTATGGTGATTGCAAAAAATCGTGTTCGATAAAAGAGCTGATTCTGATTTTACTACCCTCAAAACATAAATAAAACTTATTTTCCGAAAAGTTTCTGTATGTATATATTTTTCTATAGCGACAATAACTCTCGTAAATCTAAACAGAGTCAAATATTTGTTTGTATATGTATCCGAGTTGCAGAGCACTCAAGGTCTATTGATTTGGAACAGATCGGTTAGGGGGGAGGAGCAGTTTACCTGCAACGTTTTACGTTCTGAGAAGAGTAAGGTACTTAATTTTGATAAATAAAGAACTCTAAAAGATAGTCATAACAATCCACTGTAGAAAGGTAAATGAAATATCTATAAATAAAAGTGGTATTTGATGGGAGGGGGTAATTTTTTGAAAATTACCTTTCTGATGTCGAATAAACTTCTTCATTTTGTGAGATAAGTTACCTTAGTAATTGCATATAATGAAACGTTTACTTAATAAACTTGTAAATATCAATATTTGGGTTATTCGGCGAGGGAAGTGGTAGTTTTAACAAGAGTAAAGTACTTAATTTTGATAAATGAGTGCTCCGAAAATAAAGTCATTAGCTCAATGTAAAATGGTAAATGAGATATGTATAAATGGAGAGGGTAGTTGAAGGGGGAAGTGTGATATTTTTTTAAATTACTTTGCTGCTATCAATAAAGTACGCGTATTTAATTTTGAAGGATAAGTTATGTTATCAATTACATATGATAAAACTGTTGCTCAACGAAAATGTAAATAACATTATTGGTGGGGATCGGTTGAGGACAAGGGATGCTTATCTGTGTAGTTCAATTTCTTTATAAAAATAAAGTACCTAATTGTTATAAATAAAATGACTCAAAAATAGCATTATATTAAACGACTACCCCCATTATAACAAAAATATGTATAAATAGTGATTATAGTTTGAGGGTGGGGGATATTTTTTAAAAATTATCAAACCGAATTCAAGTAAATGATTTTAAATACAAACCTTAGAATATGGAAGTCATGTATGGTTCTCCACACCGATGTCCCTAATATGTATAACACCATACGTCACAATAGTTAAGCTACAGGACGGGTGCTTAATATTGTATTCTCTTTTTACATATGTTGAAGGGATTTTTGTATTATAATTTTTCTTAATTTAATTTTATCAAGACATTTTATTTTTCTAGTAGTTGATATTTCCTGTTTTGTTATTCATTCTTCCAGTACTTAACGGATATAGTTTAATAGATTACTTTTACCATTTACTTGTTCTCATTTGCTAGTGTTAGTTTCAAAGAGTTAAAATGTATCTCATATTCATATATATGTGAAGTGTCTCTGCAATAGTTTGGTTTATAATTTACAAATTAAAACATCTAATTTAGAGACTTTATTAAAAAAAATATTTAACCAAGTATATATAGTTTACCTTATGTATTTAAAGTAGGATACCCTATATTATTAAGTAACAATGAAATAATGTAAGATTTATTTATACTATTGTCTTCGGCATTAGTTTAGTGATTTCAAAGGCAACACTTAGTAATTACTAAATATTTTATTAATTCTGAGGCGATGCATCTCAAAACGTAGAGTACTATATCTTCATTACAGATAGGAGAAATGTCTGGAGATGTAACGAGAAATAGTTCAGGAAAGCAGTTTTCCTTATACGAATTCCTCAGTTGTTTTCAATTCAGCAACAAATGACTGACCTACATTTGAAAGCGCTGTACTACCAAGTTGTTTTTTTTTAAGGGTGAAGCGTATTTGGTCTTACAATGCCATAAATATAATACAAAGAAAAGTACATTTAACTTATGAATAAGGAAAACTTCATAACATTTGCGGTAATCTGCCTCTCATATCTGTGAACAAAGGGGCAGTGTAAAAATGTCTAATGGATTTGGTCCAAGAGCAAGAGTTTTCTAGGGAACAATTTTTTTTAATTTTTGAACGCCTTTGTGATTAATCAGAAACTATAAATATTGGCATATTTTGTATATGTATGTCAACGTAAATACACAATATAATAGATATTTACCATATATCCGTCGTGCGACTTCGTTTTTCTAGTCTTATTTTGACGCGTTTCGGCAACGAATTGCCATCTTCAGAAATCTTAATCACTCATTAGAGATCATTAAAAAATTAAAAACACTAAAATCATTACAGTAAAAGTGCACTTTTACGACATTGGAAACTCACAGACGCGAACATGAAAGTTTATGTTTCTCGCGTGGACAATATCGATCGACTGCTTTCGCGTGGACAATATCGATCGACTGATTCACTGTTTATATAGCCACTGATAAACCTGTTTTGCTTATTATAGCCCGTATGTACTGTGACATTCCATTTACCGGCGCCCGTGTGCAAGTATTGCCGTGTCGTACAATATGTTATGTGAAAATGTAAGTTTATCATTCAAGACATAATCACTGTTGACTTTGACGGCTTTATATATTTCGTATTCCTCAAGCGCATCCATGTATTTTCCTTTCCTGCAGCAATGCAAAGGCTGGAAATTTGTCTCAAAATCACTGTAGTTATGATTAAATAGTATCAGGTGCCTGGCAAAATTAGATGTTGTTTTATGTAATTCCCTTCTGGGAAGATGTTCGTTATATCTTTCTTCAAACGGTCTGCCTGTTTGGCCTATGTAGAACATGTCGCATGAGCTGCAATTCACCTTGTATACGCCGGTCCTTTTTCTTTTTGGTATACTGTTTTCCGGCTAAGAAGTCTCTGAATGTTGTTATTTGTACGGAAAGTTACAATTACATGGTGTTTCTTGAGTTCGTTAACTAGAATATTTGGTAAAATGTTTGTGTAATCTGCAGATATGTATTTATTAAACGGAAGTGTGTTATCATTGTTCGACTTGTTTAATTTCTTCTCTTTGTGTTTACTTATTAATTTATCCTCTAATGAACTTTTATATCCGTTAGCCGCTGCTATGTGCTTGATGGTATTAACCTCTTCAATGTAGTCTTTTTCACTTAACGGTATAGTTAGCAATCTATGCACAAAACTATTATAAGCTGCCATTTTATGCGAGGTGGGATGATATGAATCGGCATGAATTGTGATGTCCGTTGTTCATATCATCCCACCTCGCATAAAATGGCAGCTTACAATAGTTTTGTGCATAGATTGCTAACTATACCGTTAAGTGAAAAAGACTACATTGAAGAGGTTAATACCATCAAGCACATAGAAGCGGCTAACGGATATAAAAGTTCATTAGTGGATAAATTAATAAGTAAACACAAAGAGAAGAAATTAAAAAAGTCGAACAATGATAACACACTTCCGGTTAATAAATACATATCTGCAGATTACACAAACATTTTACCAAATATTCTAATTAACGAACTCAAGAAACACCATGTAATTATAACTTTCCGTACAAATAACAACATTCAGAGACTTCCTAGCCGGAAAAACAGTTTACCAAAAAGAAAAAGAACCGGCGTATACAAGATGAATTGCAGCTCATGCGACATGTTCTACATAGGCCAAACAGGCAGACCGTTTGAAGAAAGATATAACGAACTTCTTCCCAGAAGGGAATTACATAAAACAACATCTAATTTTGCCAGGCACCTGATACTATGTAATCATAACTACAGTGATTTTGAGACAAATTTCCAGCCTTTGCATTGCTGCAGGAAAGGAAAATACATGGACGCGCTTGAGGAATACGAAATATATAAAGCCGTCAAAATCAACAGTGATTATGTCTTGAATGATAAACTTACATTTTCACATAACATATTGTACGACACGGCAATACTTGCACACGGGCGCCTGTAAATGGAATGTCACAGTACATACGGGCTATAATAAGCAAAACAGGTTTATCAGTGGCTATATAAACAGTGAATCAGTCGATCGATATTGTCCACGCGAGAAACATAAACTTTCATGTTCGCGTCTGTGAGTTTCCAATGTCGTAAAAGTGCACTTTTACTGTAATGATTTTAGTGTTTTTAATTTTTTAACGATCTCTAATGAGTGATTAAGATTTCTGAAGATGGCAATTCGTTGCCGAAACGCGTCAAAATAAGGCGAGAAAAACGAAGTCGCACGACGGATATATGGTAAATATCTATTATATTAATATAAGCGACTTGGAGACAACTAACCTAAAATGTATTATATGTAAATACACAAGTTACGTATGTTGTCTGTAGTATTTGTTGCATTCTTAAGTCATGTTATTTCTCTTGACATTTAGTTATGTCAATATAAGTAATATTAGTGAACTGAGTTTTGTACCTCTGAAATGGCTCAGGTACAGTATACCACTTTGAGCTACATAGCAGACACGATAGGAACTATAAATAACCTAAAGCAATTTACGTAACGTAAAGCACTATTGATATTCATGGTTATCGTTTAGCGGACCTATGATGCTGGAGGATCCACTACGGTTTTACAATGGTGCTTGATCGAACTCAGTTACCCACTACTAGTAGACAATAGAATACTAAAACATCTAAGTAAGTGTAAGACAAGTTTTAAATATATTTTCCATCTTTATATTATATTAGCCTTTAAGATTCCTTCCGTGTTATTTTATGAGTTCTTTCATTATTATATTTCATAGAAAGCGACAATGGTTATGTCCTTCAACAATCGTGATGTTTACTACTTCATTACAGGGGTTTGTAGTTCTTAAAATCTAAGTTAAAAACCGGACGTTTGTTGATTAACTATTAAGGAAATGTTTTTCCTATACTGATGCATAGAGTCTAGATATGTATAGTGACGACACTTTTATGTTACAAATGATGTTATGTTACGATATCTTTTCTCACATTAAATGAATATGTTTGATATTTGATGTTCAGAAGTGCTAAACAAATTAACGGAGAGGCAAAATCTCATATCACAACATGCTAAGAGAAACAGTTATAGAGACAGACACACACAGACAACCCAAACACACACACAGAGAATGAATGTCAACTGTCTGCTATTGTTTAGAAGTACTCCAACCACTTCACACAAAAATTCTGTTAATTTTTGTTACTGTTAGATTATTGTATTAATCATATAGGTTAGCATCTTTCAAAATAAATTTCAAATATTTCATACACCAAAGTCGAGATACAGCAACAAAAAACAAATCCAGAATATGTACATTTTGCTGTTTATACAATTAATTTGTTACTTTAGCAGACAAATCAAATTTCGAGATTGCCTCATTTTAGTTATAAAGCGAAGATTTCCCCGTACAAAATATTTCATGTTCAGAACACTTCTTAATTACTGAACATTAATAACTTTATATTAATTGTACCTATTGTACCTTTTGCACTAACGTAGGTCACCATTGTTCTTGAAGTAAATGGGAATGAACAAAATAGTTGGATAACATCCATACCCATACGAGTGTCAGTCAATAATTAAGAGAATTTATTTGATACAACTTACTTTCTAAACTAAAAAGCAAGCTTATATAAATATATATGTGTGTGTGTCTGCGTGTGTTCAAACACTTTTTGCTACAGTCAAATTCTTGATATGTTTATTCTTATTTTGAACATGTTTCGGGAATTCTGTTGTTCCCATTCTCAGATATCTTAACTTTAGATATTGTTGCGTATTTGTGTTACAGTTGGTCGTTTCTGTGGTGTACTGTTGGCTTTTGGTATTTTAACTTGGTATTATTTTGTGTGTATGCTGTGTATATATTTTTGAGTGTTTTCAATGTTGAGTATTTTAAAAATTGAGTCATGTTTTGTGTTCAGTTGTATTTGTTTAGGTATTTATGTATTTGTTTGTTTTGTGCTTAATAACCCCAATGTATGTTTACTTTAACATACATATACTATGTCTTCTAGGATATGTTTATAGCAAAACAGAAAACAAAACATACGTATGAGTAAATTTTTTCTTTTTAAAATTATGGTAAAGAACTTTTTAAAATTATGGTAAAGAAGTAAGCGAAGAGAGATAGGGAATATAAGTAAGAAGGTGAAGAGAGAGAAGAAAGAGATTAAGGAAGAAAAGCAAGATATACAAAAACTCGGAGAGATATATAAAATACGGTACTATAAGACGTTTTGATAAAGTTTCAGAATCTTAAAAAATAAGATGTGCAAGGGTTTGCCTAGCGGTAGAGGAAATTAATGCTGCAACCGCTCCAAAAGATTTACTGCTTGCTAACTTTGCTCGGGTTCCCACGATGTAAATCGTTTTAGAGGGGAATTATATTCTTTAATGAGAAATCAGCGTGGTGAAGGAAATACTTTGCACTTTCATTTTAATTAAATTATTTTAAAACTTTACAGCAATTTTATCGCACTGGCTTCACCACTACACAATTTATCCCATTTTTGCCATTGCTGCAATGATTAGATAGTTTAATAAATATTAGTAAAAAGGTACAGGTGTTTGTTATGTTAAAAATAGAACACATTATTACTGATAATAGTGACCAGTATGGACAAGCATCTATCATCATCATTATCATCTTTATCATCACCATTCCAAGGATTAGGCCCTGGACCTGTTCCGGAACCCATATCCTCCTTGGTCTCATACTCTTGCCAGTAGATGATAGCCCAAAGCAGCCACGGGTAGACGGATATCAGCCTTGGGGTTCAAAGTTCACACCATCTCCTTCTGTGGTCTTCAATCTTTAGCTGCAACGATACAACGTTCAATTCGCGTCTAATATCCTGGTTCCTTTTCCGATACAGGAGAGAACAACCTATTTGAAATTTCATTTCAGCTGTCTGAATCCTCTATACGTCCATTTTACTAAAAGTCCATGTCTCACTAGCATACAGGAATATGGGGACAGCTACAGTTTTGTAAAACTTCATTCGAATATCTTCCGTGTTTTAATTTCCAGGTACCTATGAATAGTTCCACAGATGCGTCTAAATTTAATTAGCTTACTATCCCAATCATTATCGGTTCCGTAGGAGATATCACAACCCAGGTAATCAAAATGACTAACCTGATTCAAAATGTGATTGTTCACGACTATCTTAGTTCTCAATAATCTTTTTAGATTTTGTAGCAGAGATCTGTAGCCCACAGTCTTGTGTGATGCTATTGAACGTAGATATCGCCTTTTGTAACAGGTGTTCTGTTTTCTGTATCATTAACATGTCATCTGCATAAAATAATGAATTCACATGAATGTTTCGCTGACGTGATATCTCCGAGTCAACTTTAGCTGTCTACCGCCGAAATATGTCATCCATGTATGTATGAGAAAAAGTGTCGGTGAAATAGGGCACCCTTGTCTCACACTTTTATTTGTAGGAATATTTTCTGATAATTTGCCATTCAAATCCCCGACAACCGATGTCTTGTACTATAAGCTCTTAAGAACTTTTGTTAAGTGCGAAGGGAAACCCCTTCATTACATTATACTCCAGAGTAGCGAAGGTTTTATATTATCAAAGCTTTCGACACATCGATGAATGCTAGATGCGTCTCTAAGATAAATTCCCTTCCCTTTTAAATTATTAACTTAAGTGTAAAGATAGGACTTATGCATGATCTCCCCTTCCTGAAGACATTTTGTTCTTCTGATATTAAAGCGTCAGCTATTGGATTCAGTCTTCCATTTAGCTGACTATCCTAGCGTAGACCTTATATGTAGTATCTAAAATAGAAATTCCTCTATAATTATCTGTGTTTGTCCGATCTCCTTTTCTGAATAGTAAAATAAATTACAACTGCTTTTGACCATACTTTAAGAATTCTCTGTTCTGCCCAACACATATTCATAAAATGTAATAGACACAAATGCAACAGAATGCCTCCACACTTCAAAAGTGTGGAATGTATTTATATAATTCGGACCAGGTTCTTTACGATTTCTCAAGTCCTTCAATGTCTGCAGTAATTCCTCCAAAGTTATATTATCCGTTTCATTTATGACCGATCCTGCATGATTAAATTCTTCCATTTTACTTTCTTCCTCTTTCTCAGCACTAAACCAAAGTTGGGAGTACTCCTTTTTCCATGTATCCACTCCATTTCGAGTAAAAGAAACTGTTCTCGTTTCTTGCTGTTCAGTGTTTTCACTACTTTGGAAGCAATAACTTACTTACCATGCACATCACGTTCAATATTTAAAATAAACCTATCCCACTAAACCAAAATTGGGAATACTGCTTTTGCCATGTATCCACTCCATTTGGAGTAAAAGAAACTGTTCTCGTTTCTTGCTGTTCAGTATTTTCACTACTTTAGAAGCAATAACTTATTTACCATGAAAATCGCGTTCAATATTTGAAATAAACCTATCCCATGACTGCCTGTGTAACTGTGACAATCAGTTTTGCTATGTTCCTGGCATCCTTATACACGCCTTCATCAGCAGGAGTTGGGGACTTCACGTACTGAAGATATGCCATCTGTTTTAGGGCCACTGCTTCTTTCACTTCGTCTGTCCATGTTTTCAAACTTCTTCTTCATCTTCTTATTCTCACTCTTCTTTTGAACCCTATTGCTTCTTTAGCTGCTGGTATTTTTATGTGCTTGATATTATCTTATTCGTATTCTACATCATCACTCGTAGGTACCCCACTGAAATACCAACTCATTCTATCTTGATAGAATCGTCGTACGTTCTTGTTCAAATAAGTTTTCCATATAACTTAAATACTTTTTAATTTTCCTGTCTATTAAATGTTCCAAACTTCTTCCATCACGTTTAAAACCTTATCAAATATATTGCAACTTACCGTCTGCGGCTTCCAGTACTTCCGGCTACCCTCTGGAAGCCGCAGACGGTAAGTTGGAATATATTTGATTGAACAACACGTGGCTTGGTACTAAATATTTGGAATTATTCCTTTTAAACATAAAACCTTATCTTTGACACTACTAAATAATGATCATAACCAACATCAAATCCTCTATATACTCTTGTGTCAATAGTTTGCATAGCTAATTCCTTACTTATAATTATATAATCAATGAGACATCTAAGTCCTATTGCACACCATTTTTATTTGTGAATATCTTTCTTATGGATAAAGGTATTTATATTTTTAGCTCATTAAATGTAATGAATTCTCTTAGAACTTTTCCGATAACATTCACTGTGTCTTTACCAAAAACTTCCACTACATTAGAAATTGGGACTTTCCCAACCCTGAGATTCATATCACCCATTAACAAAATTTCAAGGTTTCCGTTTTTGGAGGTTCCAAAAAACTCTTCTGTTTCGTCCCTTTCCCCTCTTCAGCAGCATAAGCACCTATTACTATCAACTGTCCGCGATCATACTTTGTATATATTGTAAGGTAAAAGGTTATATCCTTGCTCAAGAATGCTCAAGAATGCTCAATTAGTAAAAATACATACATTTATTGTCTCTTTCTTTTACACAAATATATATCAAAATGTTCTCTCGTTATTTTAAACAATTATCTACTTTTCAACGTTCAAAATCTTCTTTGAAAATATACTTTAAGTAAATGTTCTCTTTTAGATAAACTGTGATGTAAATTGTAAACGTTCAAAGTCTTCTTTAAACACAATTATATTTAAAATAAATGTTTTTTTATACTTTACACAGTGAAATAATTTTTAAAGGTTCAAAAGTTTTTTTCTTTTTTTAATAAAAGCTTTATACTTTGAAACAAATTTAGTTAAATTTTGCTTCCCTGTTCTGTTGTCCTCGTTGTCTTCCTGGTCGACGATCTCGTCCGGCCTCCAGCGATCCGTCGTCCTGGTTCCACGTTCCAGCAACCGCCTCCAGGAACTGCCTTCCTCTAGGTGTCCGTTTTCAGCCGCCACGCTCAGCAAAACGAAGCTCGGGAACGGTAGTAGACTATCTCTTACTTCGTAGTTGTTCCCTGCCGACACTCGCTGCTATCTCGACTCCACGGGCCCCAAGGACTGCCTGGAATTGATGTTGACTGGACGATGACCACCGCGACTGCTTTCGCTGAAGCTGTATGAAGACTCGCTCTAAGAGTTAGAGCGATTGCAGACTGCTTTTATAATCTTGCACAATGCATGCAGCAGAGCTGTAGAATGACGTCACAGCCGATATGCGCGTAGGCGTATTTTGTATACATTCTATAATATTCGGAACAACATTCCGGACTGGCCACGTGTTCATTGACTTCCTTATTCTTTAATTTTCTAGAACAATGCTTTATTACATATGAATAAATTTCCATAACCTACGATTTGCTACCCACACTACACAACACTTCACTCACATATTAAACTATATCCTCATAGTATTTACATTGTCTTACTACTAATTTATCCTATTAATTTTAATATTTTAAGAATATTATTTTACTTTCAAACATTCTTCAATCGTCCCGGAGACCCATTACAGCTGATGATACTTATGCTCCACATTCACATATAGTGTGACAGCCTGTCACATTGCAATATATATATATATATTGTAATATAACTTTAAATTACAAAATATACAAATATAAAAATATGTGTATTTGTATGAGAATTGTACTCTCACTATTGTGTGTAGTAATATAGATGATGTCTTCTAGTCTTCATTCGGCTCTCTCTGCTGGTCTTCACTTTGGTAATATATAATTGTAATTGTAATGGTGTTCTGGTATAATATTACCCAGATTGACTTTTATGGTGCGTAGGTGTAGTAATGACGTTCCGCTCCGGGAGACGTCGATTTGGTAATGTTCCTAAATAATGCTGTTATCAAATGTTCTTGGTGTATGTTGTTGTTGTAGCAATTTGAAATGTGATATAATTTTATAATTCTGAAATAATTGTTTTCGAGGTGTTTATATTCTTAAAATTTAGTAATAAATTGAGATTATTGATTGTAATTATAAATAGTATGGTATGGTGTGTCTTCTAGTAATGATCTTCCCTTCGTTAAATTTATTAAAAAGACAATCCACTTTGAATTAGGCGCGAACAGCTCTCTTCTTCTTCCTCTTGAAAGGTTGTAATTCGCATATATTGCCTTTAAAGGTTGTCGAGTTTTCTTTATTAATTAATGGTTATATTCCTTTATTAAAGAAATCAAATTCAATTCACTAGATAACAAGCGTTTATTCAACAAAATAATGAATTTGCTTAATTGAAAACAATGTTATAATGCCGTATCGACTCACTCAGGTCCGGTCGATCTATGACTTTTATATTGGTATTATACACATATAGGTTCTTTTAACGGTTATTTATAAAAAAGCCAGAGAAGGTCAGGGTCAGAAAGTATAACATTTACAATTCTAAAAATGTATTAAAATTAAACAATATAATGATAGTTATTAATAATAAAAGTTTATATATAATTTTTATTCACCCCAGTTCAGCAAACAGTTGTCGAGTTGAGATGACGAGATTGGTTCAAAATGGCCGCCTGGCGCATGCGCGGAGTTCACCTTCTAACACTGACAAGAGTATTTATGGAATAAATATGTCCCTTCTGCGGTTAAATCTTCTTCGCAATCGTATATTATCTTCTGGTGTATAGTTTAATGTCACTGGAGTAAGATGGAAAAGTCACTGGGTGTAAAAATGTTGTTAAATAAGTAGATCAATTGGTGTTCATGTGTGTCCGTTTAACCTCGAATATTCACTTGGTATTTGGTGTGATTCCAGTGTTATTTCGTTTAAATAGTGATATGTGATGCTGTTTATAGGTGTTATGTAGTTCATAGGGCAACTTCACCACTTCACAATGATTAGAATAGTTTAAAATTTAATTTTTACACAAAAACTGATTCCGAACTTTAGTTATACGTAATCGCCATTAAGGTTGGGTTTTATAAAATATTCACGTCAAGTGTGCTCTTCAATGTATAATAATGAACTGCCTGGATTTCCTTCGTCATCCGAAACGTCTTAGCCAATTTAATATTAAAAAGACATTGTTTAAAATTGCCATAACTTCCGACACACTTTAATTTCGTGCACTATGCTTATAAAGTAAATTCGTTATTACTTAACTGTTTGAAATATAAAATACATATTCGTTTTCACTATTCTCTTCTACTTATTTTGATAGTAATTAAGTTAGTATTACAAAGTTTTATCTGAAAATTATTTCTTATAATTTTTTGGGAGGTAGGCCTAAAATTATACTTCCCTGTCTTCTATGTAAATAATAGCCATTTTAACTAATATAATTATTATTCTATGAAATCTGAAATTTGTATAATTATCAATTCTCACTTATTTTATTGCAATTTAGTATATTAATGATGGTTTTTTCATATAATTCAGTTGTATATGATTCCCCTTCTGATAAAGTTAGTGAACCTATTTCAGTTTCAAATGGTATTTCATTATACAAATAAATAATTTTACTCATAGAATGACCATATCTTTAGAAAGCCTTATTTACATAGTATTTAATATGTTGGGTGTATCTTGCCTAAATATTGTCAGTTTGACTGGTTTATAAGATTAGGTTTATTAATTATTCTGCATTTTAACTTTATTATATTGCCTAGATTTGAATTGTGGCTATTTGCAGAATGTTTTACTAATGTAATTATTTTATTTCCTTCTCTGACTTCTGACTCTGATATATTTGATTAAAAATTAGTTCTCTGATCTGGCATAACAGTAATTATAGATTATACAATTAAAATATAACACCCAGATATATAAAACTGGTGTTCTTAATAACATTGTTTTGGTATATCACCTAATAACATAATAAAAAGTATTTCTACCACATTGGAATGATATCTAATTTTAGATAATGCATTCCTAAATTAACATGAACAATAAAATAACAATTATAATACTAATATCTCTTATGACTAACCCTTACTTATCTAAATGCTATATTTAATTAGAAACCCACATTTGGATCCATATATAATTGTTAATACCTTCTACTACTCCATCATAAACAGTTAGTTCTGTAATTCCCCATTTTATAAGATTTATGCTCCCTCTTAAAGTATAACCCTGGCTATCTAAGTTATATTCCATTCTATGGAATGTTCATACAGTTTTAGTAGCTTTTTATTAGTAAAATTACTACTTCATTATCAAAGTAGGCACTGTTCACAAAACTTAAAGTTTGTTACTTTGTACTGCTACTCATGCACCTTTCTTAAAGTTTATTAGTTATAATTTGATCACTTACACCTTTCCATGGTAAATTATTACTATATTTACTAGTCTTTTTCTAGTTTTTAATATGAAATATTCAACCATGGGGGAACTGTGAAGATTTGTTTATGCACATTACGCAATAACTTTTTGAATGCACTAATATTTACTACAGCTAACACTTTTAGTTTTTTGTCAGTTTTACAGTGATATGGTTTTTTAATGTGTTATACTTTCTTTTTTGGGCATTCATTGATTTTGGGGTTTTTTGGGGGTTCTTTCCCTATGGAGTTTTTGTTTTATATGGGTCGTCTTAATTATTCTTCTTTCTTCTTGAGTTTGGTTATTCTTCTTTCTTCTGTAGTTTTGGATTATCCTTCCTTCTTCCTTCTTCTGTAGTTCTTATTTTTATTATTCTTCTTTCTTCTTTGAGTTTGGTTCTTCTTTATTCTTCCTTCTTCCTTCTTCAGTAGTAGTAGTTTTAATTAGTCTTCCTTCTTCTTTCTTCAGTAGATTTAATTTGTTCTTCTTTCTTCAGTAATAGTAGTTTTAATTATTCTTCTTTCTTCTGTCTTCAGTATCTTTGATTGTTCTTCTTTCTTCATTCTTCAGTAATAGTAGTTTTAATTAGTTCTTCTTTCTTCTGTCTTCTGTATCTTTGATTGTTCTTCTTTCTTCATTCTTCAGTAGTAGTAGTTTTAATTAGTCTTCCTTCTTCTTTCTTCAGTAGATTTAGTTTGTTCTTCTTTCTTCAGTAATAGTAGTTTTAATTATTCTTCTTTCTTCTGTCTTCTGTATCTTTGATTGTTCTTCTTTCTTCATTCTTCAGTAATAGTAGTTTTAATTAGTTCTTCTTTCTTCAGTAACTTTGATTGTTCTTCTTTCTTCGGTCTTCAGTAATAGTAGTTTTAATTATTCTTCTTTCTTCTGTCTTCTGTATCTTTGATTGTTCTTCTTTCTTCATTCTTCAGTAATAGTAGTTTTAATTATTATTCTTTCTTCTTTAGTTCTAATTATTCTTCTTTCTTCTGTCTTCGGTAGTAGTAGTTTTAATTATTCTTCCTTCTTCTGTCTTCTGTATCTTTGATTGTTCTTCTTTCTTCAGTAATAGTAGTTTTAATTATTCTTCTTTCTTCTGTCTTCTGTATCTTTGATTGTTCTTCTTTCTTCTCTAGTTCTGTAGTAGTAGTTTTAATTAGTTCTTCTTTCTTCAGTAATAGTAGTTTTAATTATTCTTCTTTCTTCTGTCTTCTGTATCTTTGATTGTTCTTCTTTCTTCATTCTTCAGTAATAGTAGTTTTAATTATTCTTCTTTCTTCTGTCTTCTGTATCTTTGATTGTTCTTCTTTCTTCATTCTTCAGTAATAGTAGTTTTAATTAGTTCTTCTTTCTTCAGTAATAGTAGTTTTAATTATTCTTCTTTCTTCTGTCTTCTGTATCTTTGATGGTTCTTCTTTCTTCAGTAATAGTAGTTTTAATTATTCTTCTTTCTTCTGTCTTCTGTATCTTTGATTGTTCTTCTTTCTTCAGTAATAGTAGTTTTAATTATTCTTCTTTCTTCTGTCTTCTGTATCTTTGATTGTTCTTCTTTCTTCATTCTTCAGTAATAGTAGTTTTAATTAGTTCTTCTTTCTTCAGTAATAGTAGTTTTAATTATTCTTCTTTCTTCTGTCTTCTGTATCTTTGGTTGTTCTTCTTTCTTCAGTAATAGTAGTTTTAATTATTCTTCTTTCTTCTGTCTTCTGTATCTTTGATTGTTCTTCTTTCTTCATTCTTCAGTAATAGTAGTTTTAATTATTCTTCTTTCTTCTGTCTTCTGTATCTTTAATTGTTCTTCTTTCTTCGTTCTTCAGTAATAGTAGTTCTAATTATTCTTCTTTCTTCTGTCTTCAGTATCTTTGATTGTTCTTCTTTCTTCAGTAATAGTAGTTTTAATTATTCTTCTTTCTTCTGTCTTCTGTATCTTTGATTGTTCTTCTTTCTTCAGTAATAGTAGTTTTAATTATTCTTCTTTCTTCTGTCTTCTGTAGTGGTAGTTTTGACTATTCTTCCTTCTTCTGTAGTTTTTCGCCGTGTATGCCTTCGTTTCTTCTGGTCTGGTTTCTTTGACGGGGTATATTAATTGCCTGCTTCTATCTTACCTGGGTAATTTTGTTATTATTAATTTTAGTCTTCTGGGTTTTTAAATTTGTATTATATTATATTATTTGCAGAATTTTTCTTTATTTAACCTTTCTTGTGAATATATTATTAAACAGTGCATTTTAATTAATTCTCATCTGGATATTCCATATCTTAGAGCTTTATTAATGATCATTGAGTAATGTATTTGTGTGGATTATCTGTCATGCTACAGATTGCTCTCTTCCAGAAGTGATTAGTTCAGATCATACTTAGTTTGTCTGAAATAATTGCTTATGACATTATATTATAAATTATATTTCTTTACTTCCTTCACATTTCTAAAAAATTTTTTCTCCCATATTTTTGAGCTTATCTATATTTCATTATTAACTGGATTCTTACTGATAGTAATAGTCATCTGAGGTTCGTTATTTTTTATTTTTCCATTTTCTTCTTAACTCGTTTCTTTATCCTTGGGATATTTATTCCCTAAAATTCCCTAACACGTTAGCTGGGGCAGTGTCCAGAGGGGCTCTGTAGGCATCTCACTCTGCTGGCCATACTACGTCATTTATTGATTACAGAGGTAAATCATCTCTGACCAATACATAATAATACTGCTGGACTTATCTCAGACAGTCATTAATAAAATTATATAAGAATAGTCCACCTTATGACTATAAAAAAAAATTAAATATCTTTGGATATTTCACTTCGTATACGAACAGATCTATTTATATCTCTATCTTAGTGAATCTCTATCTCAGTTATTTTTCTCAATGGTTAGCTCTGCTGGCATTTTATTTCTCCTTGTGATTGGAAGCTGGTATAATATAATCATCACTTATTATTCAGTGTAAAGTTTTTAATTCTCTGTCATTTTTTGACTGTTATCACAATCTCCTTCTGGTCATTGGTAGCATATATTTTGTATTATATTTTTGTTCCTTTCTTAATTCTTGTGAATCGTTCCACTAGTATTATGTTTTTTCAATTACTCTTTTAATTGTCCTTCTAATAACTGACATTTATTGTATGATCATCTTTTTCATATGGATTTATTTATATATAGTTTTTCCTTTCTTTTTCAAAATTTTATTTTGCTCTTGCTTTTTATCCAAATGCACTCTTTATTATTAATGTCATATGCTTAATATCTCTGTTTATTTGACATAAAATTCTCATTAATTTCACTTCACAATAAGTTTATTCATTTAAATGGTATCAGTGGTTTGTATTGCCATTTCTTTATTCTGGAAAGTTTTTCAGAATTGGTCCCATATATAATTGTTTGTAATGTGTTATCCAAATTCTTTTTCTCCTTGTTCATTTCTAAAAGTTGTTTTTAAAATAAGGTAGTAAATTGTTTTTACTTGGGTTTTTGAATTTTGATGATTTAATTCAAAATTCATTTTCTCTTTGATTCATAAATTGTTTCCTAAATGGTAGGCAGTAAGTAGTCATTACTTCATTTTTGAATTTAGTGGTTTAATTCAAAATTCATTTTCTTCTTTTTATTTTCCATAAAGTTTTTTCATAAATATTTGGTAGTAAGTAGACATTACTTCATTTTTGAATTTTGAGATTTACTTACTTCTTCTATACCTTTCCTTACTCATAATATTTTTTCATAAATATGGTTAACATATCATATTATTACCCTAAATATGGTATTAGCTCTCTTCTTTTCTTTATTTCAAATGTACTTCTTATAATTATTTTTCTTTTAAATACCCAGGTTGAAGATTTTTATTAGGTTGGACAATTGCTCATAATTTCTTTTTCTTTGACATAGTTTTTTGCCATTGCCGGTTATCATAACATCAGTCCCTTTTTGTGGAGGTGTATGGTATTAGACTTAACCGTAGTCTGTCACTTCATTTGCTCTCATTGTCCGGATGACCATAGTCTTCATCATCGTTCCGGTACTAGTGACATCTCTAGCCTTTGTCTTGTATTTCATTTTTCTAGCTGCTATTCCTTTGTTGGCTGCTAAGCTTATTCGGCTCCCTCTATCATAGTGTTTTATATACCAGTACGTCTCTGGTCCATCAATGATCAATGATACCATTGACCATCTACCATATATCTCCATCCCTGTTGTATTCCATTTACCTCTGATCACTTCCCCGTGGTAAACTACTGTCTGCTGGTAAACCATTTCTGAGATTACCATCAATCTATTTCCATAATTTCTGGAACTCACGATTTCTTCATTGTTGGTAATAGGGATATTATCATTATCAAATAAACCATGGTTCATCATTTCCATTTCTTCCCTTGTTTTCATTAATTTCTTTGGATGCCTTCTTTTCATTCTCTTTTGTTTCACTTCCATATCCTTAGTATTTTCTTTCTTCCTGTTCGTTTTCTTTTCAGGTAACACTATCACTGGCTCCATTGTTTTATTGTTTGGTATTTCCTTTCGTTCTGGTTTGCTGTTGTCCAGTGTCTTATCCAATTCTTCATCCAAGGATGTGACGTTTTTATCTATTTCACTCAAACCTTCCTTCAAGATTTGTCTGTATTCTTTTCTATCCCTTCTTTCCTCTTCCCTGTCTTCTTTCATTTCCTTATGCCATCGTCGGTTATCCTCCCTTATTTCTTCTCTTAACCGTTGGTAGTCCTCTCTTAACTCTTTCCTTAACTGTTGATGATTACTTTCGATTTTCTTATTGGTTTCTTCCATCTTTTCTTCCAAATTCTTCTTATTTTCTTCCATTTTCTTTTCCACCTTTTTACTGGTTTCCTCAATTCTCTTATTGGTCCTTTCAATTTTACGGCCCAATTCTTCCTTTGTTTCTTGGTTGTCCTTCTTCAATTCTTCCCTTAAAGATTGGTTATCATTCTTCAAATCTTCTAATCTTTTATTATTTTCTTCTGTAGTAGAATCCATTTTCTTACTTAATTCTTCCTTGGTTGCTTGGTTGTCCTTCTTCAATTCTTCTTTTGTTGCTTGGTTGTCCTTCTTCAAGTTTTCTTCCATCTTCTTGCTACTGGATTTGATTTCTTCCATCATCACTCTGAACATCTCTTGGATTGTCGTGTTTTCCACTTGTGAAGGTCTTTCCAACTGTTCCTCCCGGATATGGACTTCCCCTGTTTGAGTGGGTACTTCAAGTTGTTTCTCTGGTGGTGCTGGTTGTTTATGTTCCACCCGTTCTAATATTTTCTCCACGTCCTCCACTGGGGTCGCCTCCTTATCCTCCATATCGAGTTCTTTCTCGGCCTCCGCCGCTCTCTTCTTTGATGTGGCACGACGCATCTTCTTCCCTGATTCCCTGGCTGACTAACCGCTGCCAAGCTGAATTAGGAATTGGGTAAGTAATTACAGTAATTTCAACCCCTAATTACAGCCCTTTAGTTGGACGCCAAATTTGTAATATAAATGTAAATTACAAAATATACAAATATAAAAATATGTGTATTTGTATGAGAATTGTACTCTCACTATTGTGTGTAGTAATATAGATGATGTCTTCTAGTCTTCATTCGGCTCTCTCTGCTGGTCTTCACTTTGGTAATATATAATTGTAATTGTAATGGTGTTCTGGTATAATATTACCCAGATTGACTTTTATGGTGCGTAGGTGTAGTAATGACGTTCCGCTCCGGGAGACGTCGATTTGGTAATGTTCCTAAATAATGCTGTTATCAAATGTTCTTGGTGTATGTTGTTGTTGTAGCAATTTGAAATGTGATATAATTTTATAATTCTGAAATAATTGTTTTCGAGGTGTTTATATTCTTAAAATTTAGTAATAAATTGAGATTATTGATTGTAATTATAAATAGTATGGTATGGTGTGTCTTCTAGTAATGATCTTCCCTTCGTTAAATTTATTAAAAAGACAATCCACTTTGAATTAGGCGCGAACAGCTCTCTTCTTCTTCCTCTTGAAAGGTTGTAATTCGCATATATTGCCTTTAAAGGTTGTCGAGTTTTCTTTATTAATTAATGGTTATATTCCTTTATTAAAGAAATCAAATTCAATTCACTAGATAACAAGCGTTTATTCAACAAAATAATGAATTTGCTTAATTGAAAACAATGTTATAATGCCGTATCGACTCACTCAGGTCCGGTCGATCTATGACTTTTATATTGGTATTATACACATATAGGTTCTTTTAACGGTTATTTATAAAAAAGCCAGAGAAGGTCAGGGTCAGAAAGTATAACATTTACAATTCTAAAAATGTATTAAAATTAAACAATATAATGATAGTTATTAATAATAAAAGTTTATATATAATTTTTATTCACCCCAGTTCAGCAAACAGTTGTCGAGTTGAGATGACGAGATTGGTTCAAAATGGCCGCCTGGCGCATGCGCGGAGTTCACCTTCTAACACTGACAAGAGTATTTATGGAATAAATATGTCCCTTCTGCGGTTAAATCTTCTTCGCAATCGTATATTATCTTCTGGTGTATAGTTTAATGTCACTGGAGTAAGATGGAAAAGTCACTGGGTGTAAAAATGTTGTTAAATAAGTAGATCAATTGGTGTTCATGTGTGTCCGTTTAACCTCGAATATTCACTTGGTATTTGGTGTGATTCCAGTGTTATTTCGTTTAAATAGTGATATGTGATGCTGTTTATAGGTGTTATGTAGTTCATAGGGCAACTTCACCACTTCACAATGATTAGAATAGTTTAAAATTTAATTTTTACACAAAAACTGATTCCGAACTTTAGTTATACGTAATCGCCATTAAGGTTGGGTTTTATAAAATATTCACGTCAAGTGTGCTCTTCAATGTATAATAATGAACTGCCTGGATTTCCTTCGTCATCCGAAACGTCTTAGCCAATTTAATATTAAAAAGACATTGTTTAAAATTGCCATAACTTCCGACACACTTTAATTTCGTGCACTATGCTTATAAAGTAAATTCGTTATTACTTAACTGTTTGAAATATAAAATACATATTCGTTTTCACTATTCTCTTCTACTTATTTTGATAGTAATTAAGTTAGTATTACAAAGTTTTATCTGAAAATTATTTCTTATAATTTTTTGGGAGGTAGGCCTAAAATTATACTTCCCTGTCTTCTATGTAAATAATAGCCATTTTAACTAATATAATTATTATTCTATGAAATCTGAAATTTGTATAATTATCAATTCTCACTTATTTTATTGCAATTTAGTATATTAATGATGGTTTTTTCATATAATTCAGTTGTATATGATTCCCCTTCTGATAAAGTTAGTGAACCTATTTCAGTTTCAAATGGTATTTCATTATACAAATAAATAATTTTACTCATAGAATGACCATATCTTTAGAAAGCCTTATTTACATAGTATTTAATATGTTGGGTGTATCTTGCCTAAATATTGTCAGTTTGACTGGTTTATAAGATTAGGTTTATTAATTATTCTGCATTTTAACTTTATTATATTGCCTAGATTTGAATTGTGGCTATTTGCAGAATGTTTTACTAATGTAATTATTTTATTTCCTTCTCTGACTTCTGACTCTGATATATTTGATTAAAAATTAGTTCTCTGATCTGGCATAACAGTAATTATAGATTATACAATTAAAATATAACACCCAGATATATAAAACTGGTGTTCTTAATAACATTGTTTTGGTATATCACCTAATAACATAATAAAAAGTATTTCTACCACATTGGAATGATATCTAATTTTAGATAATGCATTCCTAAATTAACATGAACAATAAAATAACAATTATAATACTAATATCTCTTATGACTAACCCTTACTTATCTAAATGCTATATTTAATTAGAAACCCACATTTGGATCCATATATAATTGTTAATACCTTCTACTACTCCATCATAAACAGTTAGTTCTGTAATTCCCCATTTTATAAGATTTATGCTCCCTCTTAAAGTATAACCCTGGCTATCTAAGTTATATTCCATTCTATGGAATGTTCATACAGTTTTAGTAGCTTTTTATTAGTAAAATTACTACTTCATTATCAAAGTAGGCACTGTTCACAAAACTTAAAGTTTGTTACTTTGTACTGCTACTCATGCACCTTTCTTAAAGTTTATTAGTTATAATTTGATCACTTACACCTTTCCATGGTAAATTATTACTATATTTACTAGTCTTTTTCTAGTTTTTAATATGAAATATTCAACCATGGGGGAACTGTGAAGATTTGTTTATGCACATTACGCAATAACTTTTTGAATGCACTAATATTTACTACAGCTAACACTTTTAGTTTTTTGTCAGTTTTACAGTGATATGGTTTTTTAATGTGTTATACTTTCTTTTTTGGGCATTCATTGATTTTGGGGTTTTTTGGGGGTTCTTTCCCTATGGAGTTTTTGTTTTATATGGGTCGTCTTAATTATTCTTCTTTCTTCTTGAGTTTGGTTATTCTTCTTTCTTCTGTAGTTTTGGATTATCCTTCCTTCTTCCTTCTTCTGTAGTTCTTATTTTTATTATTCTTCTTTCTTCTTTGAGTTTGGTTCTTCTTTATTCTTCCTTCTTCCTTCTTCAGTAGTAGTAGTTTTAATTAGTCTTCCTTCTTCTTTCTTCAGTAGATTTAATTTGTTCTTCTTTCTTCAGTAATAGTAGTTTTAATTATTCTTCTTTCTTCTGTCTTCAGTATCTTTGATTGTTCTTCTTTCTTCATTCTTCAGTAATAGTAGTTTTAATTAGTTCTTCTTTCTTCTGTCTTCTGTATCTTTGATTGTTCTTCTTTCTTCATTCTTCAGTAGTAGTAGTTTTAATTAGTCTTCCTTCTTCTTTCTTCAGTAGATTTAGTTTGTTCTTCTTTCTTCAGTAATAGTAGTTTTAATTATTCTTCTTTCTTCTGTCTTCTGTATCTTTGATTGTTCTTCTTTCTTCATTCTTCAGTAATAGTAGTTTTAATTAGTTCTTCTTTCTTCAGTAACTTTGATTGTTCTTCTTTCTTCGGTCTTCAGTAATAGTAGTTTTAATTATTCTTCTTTCTTCTGTCTTCTGTATCTTTGATTGTTCTTCTTTCTTCATTCTTCAGTAATAGTAGTTTTAATTATTATTCTTTCTTCTTTAGTTCTAATTATTCTTCTTTCTTCTGTCTTCGGTAGTAGTAGTTTTAATTATTCTTCCTTCTTCTGTCTTCTGTATCTTTGATTGTTCTTCTTTCTTCAGTAATAGTAGTTTTAATTATTCTTCTTTCTTCTGTCTTCTGTATCTTTGATTGTTCTTCTTTCTTCTCTAGTTCTGTAGTAGTAGTTTTAATTAGTTCTTCTTTCTTCAGTAATAGTAGTTTTAATTATTCTTCTTTCTTCTGTCTTCTGTATCTTTGATTGTTCTTCTTTCTTCATTCTTCAGTAATAGTAGTTTTAATTAGTTCTTCTTTCTTCTGTCTTCTGTATCTTTGATTGTTCTTCTTTCTTCATTCTTCAGTAATAGTAGTTTTAATTAGTTCTTCTTTCTTCAGTAATAGTAGTTTTAATTATTCTTCTTTCTTCTGTCTTCTGTATCTTTGATGGTTCTTCTTTCTTCAGTAATAGTAGTTTTAATTATTCTTCTTTCTTCTGTCTTCTGTATCTTTGATTGTTCTTCTTTCTTCAGTAATAGTAGTTTTAATTATTCTTCTTTCTTCTGTCTTCTGTATCTTTGATTGTTCTTCTTTCTTCATTCTTCAGTAATAGTAGTTTTAATTAGTTCTTCTTTCTTCAGTAATAGTAGTTTTAATTATTCTTCTTTCTTCTGTCTTCTGTATCTTTGGTTGTTCTTCTTTCTTCAGTAATAGTAGTTTTAATTATTCTTCTTTCTTCTGTCTTCTGTATCTTTGATTGTTCTTCTTTCTTCATTCTTCAGTAATAGTAGTTTTAATTATTCTTCTTTCTTCTGTCTTCTGTATCTTTAATTGTTCTTCTTTCTTCGTTCTTCAGTAATAGTAGTTCTAATTATTCTTCTTTCTTCTGTCTTCAGTATCTTTGATTGTTCTTCTTTCTTCAGTAATAGTAGTTTTAATTATTCTTCTTTCTTCTGTCTTCTGTATCTTTGATTGTTCTTCTTTCTTCAGTAATAGTAGTTTTAATTATTCTTCTTTCTTCTGTCTTCTGTAGTGGTAGTTTTGACTATTCTTCCTTCTTCTGTAGTTTTTCGCCGTGTATGCCTTCGTTTCTTCTGGTCTGGTTTCTTTGACGGGGTATATTAATTGCCTGCTTCTATCTTACCTGGGTAATTTTGTTATTATTAATTTTAGTCTTCTGGGTTTTTAAATTTGTATTATATTATATTATTTGCAGAATGTTTCTTTATTTAACCTTTCTTGTGAATATATTATTAAACAGTGCATTTTAATTAATTCTCATCTGGATATTCCATATCTTAGAGCTTTATTAATGATCATTGAGTAATGTATTTGTGTGGATTATCTGTCATGCTACAGATTGCTCTCTTCCAGAAGTGATTAGTTCAGATCATACTTAGTTTGTCTGAAATAATTGCTTATGACATTATATTATAAATTATATTTCTTTACTTCCTTCACATTTCTAAAAAATTTTTTCTCCCATATTTTTGAGCTTATCTATATTTCATTATTAACTGGATTCTTACTGATAGTAATAGTCATCTGAGGTTCGTTATTTTTTATTTTTCCATTTTCTTCTTAACTCGTTTCTTTATCCTTGGGATATTTATTCCCTAAAATTCCCTAACACGTTAGCTGGGGCAGTGTCCAGAGGGGCTCTGTAGGCATCTCACTCTGCTGGCCATACTACGTCATTTATTGATTACAGAGGTAAATCATCTCTGACCAATACATAATAATACTGCTGGACTTATCTCAGACAGTCATTAATAAAATTATATAAGAATAGTCCACCTTATGACTATAAAAAAAAATTAAATATCTTTGGATATTTCACTTCGTATACGAACAGATCTATTTATATCTCTATCTTAGTGAATCTCTATCTCAGTTATTTTTCTCAATGGTTAGCTCTGCTGGCATTTTATTTCTCCTTGTGATTGGAAGCTGGTATAATATAATCATCACTTATTATTCAGTGTAAAGTTTTTAATTCTCTGTCATTTTTTGACTGTTATCACAATCTCCTTCTGGTCATTGGTAGCATATATTTTGTATTATATTTTTGTTCCTTTCTTAATTCTTGTGAATCGTTCCACTAGTATTATGTTTTTTCAATTACTCTTTTAATTGTCCTTCTAATAACTGACATTTATTGTATGATCATCTTTTTCATATGGATTTATTTATATATAGTTTTTCCTTTCTTTTTCAAAATTTTATTTTGCTCTTGCTTTTTATCCAAATGCACTCTTTATTATTAATGTCATATGCTTAATATCTCTGTTTATTTGACATAAAATTCTCATTAATTTCACTTCACAATAAGTTTATTCATTTAAATGGTATCAGTGGTTTGTATTGCCATTTCTTTATTCTGGAAAGTTTTTCAGAATTGGTCCCATATATAATTGTTTGTAATGTGTTATCCAAATTCTTTTTCTCCTTGTTCATTTCTAAAAGTTGTTTTTAAAATAAGGTAGTAAATTGTTTTTACTTGGGTTTTTGAATTTTGATGATTTAATTCAAAATTCATTTTCTCTTTGATTCATAAATTGTTTCCTAAATGGTAGGCAGTAAGTAGTCATTACTTCATTTTTGAATTTAGTGGTTTAATTCAAAATTCATTTTCTTCTTTTTATTTTCCATAAAGTTTTTTCATAAATATTTGGTAGTAAGTAGACATTACTTCATTTTTGAATTTTGAGATTTACTTACTTCTTCTATACCTTTCCTTACTCATAATATTTTTTCATAAATATGGTTAACATATCATATTATTACCCTAAATATGGTATTAGCTCTCTTCTTTTCTTTATTTCAAATGTACTTCTTATAATTATTTTTCTTTTAAATACCCAGGTTGAAGATTTTTATTAGGTTGGACAATTGCTCATAATTTCTTTTTCTTTGACATAGTTTTTTGCCATTGCCGGTTATCATAACATCAGTCCCTTTTTGTGGAGGTGTATGGTATTAGACTTAACCGTAGTCTGTCACTTCATTTGCTCTCATTGTCCGGATGACCATAGTCTTCATCATCGTTCCGGTACTAGTGACATCTCTAGCCTTTGTCTTGTATTTCATTTTTCTAGCTGCTATTCCTTTGTTGGCTGCTAAGCTTATTCGGCTCCCTCTATCATAGTGTTTTATATACCAGTACGTCTCTGGTCCATCAATGATCAATGATACCATTGACCATCTACCATATATCTCCATCCCTGTTGTATTCCATTTACCTCTGATCACTTCCCCGTGGTAAACTACTGTCTGCTGGTAAACCATTTCTGAGATTACCATCAATCTATTTCCATAATTTCTGGAACTCACGATTTCTTCATTGTTGGTAATAGGGATATTATCATTATCAAATAAACCATGGTTCATCATTTCCATTTCTTCCCTTGTTTTCATTAATTTCTTTGGATGCCTTCTTTTCATTCTCTTTTGTTTCACTTCCATATCCTTAGTATTTTCTTTCTTCCTGTTCGTTTTCTTTTCAGGTAACACTATCACTGGCTCCATTGTTTTATTGTTTGGTATTTCCTTTCGTTCTGGTTTGCTGTTGTCCAGTGTCTTATCCAATTCTTCATCCAAGGATGTGACGTTTTTATCTATTTCACTCAAACCTTCCTTCAAGATTTGTCTGTATTCTTTTCTATCCCTTCTTTCCTCTTCCCTGTCTTCTTTCATTTCCTTATGCCATCGTCGGTTATCCTCCCTTATTTCTTCTCTTAACCGTTGGTAGTCCTCTCTTAACTCTTTCCTTAACTGTTGATGATTACTTTCGATTTTCTTATTGGTTTCTTCCATCTTTTCTTCCAAATTCTTCTTATTTTCTTCCATTTTCTTTTCCACCTTTTTACTGGTTTCCTCAATTCTCTTATTGGTCCTTTCAATTTTACGGCCCAATTCTTCCTTTGTTTCTTGGTTGTCCTTCTTCAATTCTTCCCTTAAAGATTGGTTATCATTCTTCAAATCTTCTAATCTTTTATTATTTTCTTCTGTAGTAGAATCCATTTTCTTACTTAATTCTTCCTTGGTTGCTTGGTTGTCCTTCTTCAATTCTTCTTTTGTTGCTTGGTTGTCCTTCTTCAAGTTTTCTTCCATCTTCTTGCTACTGGATTTGATTTCTTCCATCATCACTCTGAACATCTCTTGGATTGTCGTGTTTTCCACTTGTGAAGGTCTTTCCAACTGTTCCTCCCGGATATGGACTTCCCCTGTTTGAGTGGGTACTTCAAGTTGTTTCTCTGGTGGTGCTGGTTGTTTATGTTCCACCCGTTCTAATATTTTCTCCACGTCCTCCACTGGGGTCGCCTCCTTATCCTCCATATCGAGTTCTTTCTCGGCCTCCGCCGCTCTCTTCTTTGATGTGGCACGACGCATCTTCTTCCCTGATTCCCTGGCTGACTAACCGCTGCCAAGCTGAATTAGGAATTGGGTAAGTAATTACAGTAATTTCAACCCCTAATTACAGCCCTTTAGTTGGACGCCAAATTTGTAATATAAATGTAAATTACAAAATATACAAATATAAAAATATGTGTATTTGTATGAGAATTGTACTCTCACTATTGTGTGTAGTAATATAGATGATGTCTTCTAGTCTTCATTCGGCTCTCTCTGCTGGTCTTCACTTTGGTAATATATAATTGTAATTGTAATGGTGTTCTGGTATAATATTACCCAGATTGACTTTTATGGTGCGTAGGTGTAGTAATGACGTTCCGCTCCGGGAGACGTCGATTTGGTAATGTTCCTAAATAATGCTGTTATCAAATGTTCTTGGTGTATGTTGTTGTTGTAGCAATTTGAAATGTGATATAATTTTATAATTCTGAAATAATTGTTTTCGAGGTGTTTATATTCTTAAAATTTAGTAATAAATTGAGATTATTGATTGTAATTATAAATAGTATGGTATGGTGTGTCTTCTAGTAATGATCTTCCCTTCGTTAAATTTATTAAAAAGACAATCCACTTTGAATTAGGCGCGAACAGCTCTCTTCTTCTTCCTCTTGAAAGGTTGTAATTCGCATATATTGCCTTTAAAGGTTGTCGAGTTTTCTTTATTAATTAATGGTTATATTCCTTTATTAAAGAAATCAAATTCAATTCACTAGATAACAAGCGTTTATTCAACAAAATAATGAATTTGCTTAATTGAAAACAATGTTATAATGCCGTATCGACTCACTCAGGTCCGGTCGATCTATGACTTTTATATTGGTATTATACACATATAGGTTCTTTTAACGGTTATTTATAAAAAAGCCAGAGAAGGTCAGGGTCAGAAAGTATAACATTTACAATTCTAAAAATGTATTAAAATTAAACAATATAATGATAGTTATTAATAATAAAAGTTTATATATAATTTTTATTCACCCCAGTTCAGCAAACAGTTGTCGAGTTGAGATGACGAGATTGGTTCAAAATGGCCGCCTGGCGCATGCGCGGAGTTCACCTTCTAACACTGACAAGAGTATTTATGGAATAAATATGTCCCTTCTGCGGTTAAATCTTCTTCGCAATCGTATATTATCTTCTGGTGTATAGTTTAATGTCACTGGAGTAAGATGGAAAAGTCACTGGGTGTAAAAATGTTGTTAAATAAGTAGATCAATTGGTGTTCATGTGTGTCCGTTTAACCTCGAATATTCACTTGGTATTTGGTGTGATTCCAGTGTTATTTCGTTTAAATAGTGATATGTGATGCTGTTTATAGGTGTTATGTAGTTCATAGGGCAACTTCACCACTTCACAATGATTAGAATAGTTTAAAATTTAATTTTTACACAAAAACTGATTCCGAACTTTAGTTATACGTAATCGCCATTAAGGTTGGGTTTTATAAAATATTCACGTCAAGTGTGCTCTTCAATGTATAATAATGAACTGCCTGGATTTCCTTCGTCATCCGAAACGTCTTAGCCAATTTAATATTAAAAAGACATTGTTTAAAATTGCCATAACTTCCGACACACTTTAATTTCGTGCACTATGCTTATAAAGTAAATTCGTTATTACTTAACTGTTTGAAATATAAAATACATATTCGTTTTCACTATTCTCTTCTACTTATTTTGATAGTAATTAAGTTAGTATTACAAAGTTTTATCTGAAAATTATTTCTTATAATTTTTTGGGAGGTAGGCCTAAAATTATACTTCCCTGTCTTCTATGTAAATAATAGCCATTTTAACTAATATAATTATTATTCTATGAAATCTGAAATTTGTATAATTATCAATTCTCACTTATTTTATTGCAATTTAGTATATTAATGATGGTTTTTTCATATAATTCAGTTGTATATGATTCCCCTTCTGATAAAGTTAGTGAACCTATTTCAGTTTCAAATGGTATTTCATTATACAAATAAATAATTTTACTCATAGAATGACCATATCTTTAGAAAGCCTTATTTACATAGTATTTAATATGTTGGGTGTATCTTGCCTAAATATTGTCAGTTTGACTGGTTTATAAGATTAGGTTTATTAATTATTCTGCATTTTAACTTTATTATATTGCCTAGATTTGAATTGTGGCTATTTGCAGAATGTTTTACTAATGTAATTATTTTATTTCCTTCTCTGACTTCTGACTCTGATATATTTGATTAAAAATTAGTTCTCTGATCTGGCATAACAGTAATTATAGATTATACAATTAAAATATAACACCCAGATATATAAAACTGGTGTTCTTAATAACATTGTTTTGGTATATCACCTAATAACATAATAAAAAGTATTTCTACCACATTGGAATGATATCTAATTTTAGATAATGCATTCCTAAATTAACATGAACAATAAAATAACAATTATAATACTAATATCTCTTATGACTAACCCTTACTTATCTAAATGCTATATTTAATTAGAAACCCACATTTGGATCCATATATAATTGTTAATACCTTCTACTACTCCATCATAAACAGTTAGTTCTGTAATTCCCCATTTTATAAGATTTATGCTCCCTCTTAAAGTATAACCCTGGCTATCTAAGTTATATTCCATTCTATGGAATGTTCATACAGTTTTAGTAGCTTTTTATTAGTAAAATTACTACTTCATTATCAAAGTAGGCACTGTTCACAAAACTTAAAGTTTGTTACTTTGTACTGCTACTCATGCACCTTTCTTAAAGTTTATTAGTTATAATTTGATCACTTACACCTTTCCATGGTAAATTATTACTATATTTACTAGTCTTTTTCTAGTTTTTAATATGAAATATTCAACCATGGGGGAACTGTGAAGATTTGTTTATGCACATTACGCAATAACTTTTTGAATGCACTAATATTTACTACAGCTAACACTTTTAGTTTTTTGTCAGTTTTACAGTGATATGGTTTTTTAATGTGTTATACTTTCTTTTTTGGGCATTCATTGATTTTGGGGTTTTTTGGGGGTTCTTTCCCTATGGAGTTTTTGTTTTATATGGGTCGTCTTAATTATTCTTCTTTCTTCTTGAGTTTGGTTATTCTTCTTTCTTCTGTAGTTTTGGATTATCCTTCCTTCTTCCTTCTTCTGTAGTTCTTATTTTTATTATTCTTCTTTCTTCTTTGAGTTTGGTTCTTCTTTATTCTTCCTTCTTCCTTCTTCAGTAGTAGTAGTTTTAATTAGTCTTCCTTCTTCTTTCTTCAGTAGATTTAATTTGTTCTTCTTTCTTCAGTAATAGTAGTTTTAATTATTCTTCTTTCTTCTGTCTTCAGTATCTTTGATTGTTCTTCTTTCTTCATTCTTCAGTAATAGTAGTTTTAATTAGTTCTTCTTTCTTCTGTCTTCTGTATCTTTGATTGTTCTTCTTTCTTCATTCTTCAGTAGTAGTAGTTTTAATTAGTCTTCCTTCTTCTTTCTTCAGTAGATTTAGTTTGTTCTTCTTTCTTCAGTAATAGTAGTTTTAATTATTCTTCTTTCTTCTGTCTTCTGTATCTTTGATTGTTCTTCTTTCTTCATTCTTCAGTAATAGTAGTTTTAATTAGTTCTTCTTTCTTCAGTAACTTTGATTGTTCTTCTTTCTTCGGTCTTCAGTAATAGTAGTTTTAATTATTCTTCTTTCTTCTGTCTTCTGTATCTTTGATTGTTCTTCTTTCTTCATTCTTCAGTAATAGTAGTTTTAATTATTATTCTTTCTTCTTTAGTTCTAATTATTCTTCTTTCTTCTGTCTTCGGTAGTAGTAGTTTTAATTATTCTTCCTTCTTCTGTCTTCTGTATCTTTGATTGTTCTTCTTTCTTCAGTAATAGTAGTTTTAATTATTCTTCTTTCTTCTGTCTTCTGTATCTTTGATTGTTCTTCTTTCTTCTCTAGTTCTGTAGTAGTAGTTTTAATTAGTTCTTCTTTCTTCAGTAATAGTAGTTTTAATTATTCTTCTTTCTTCTGTCTTCTGTATCTTTGATTGTTCTTCTTTCTTCATTCTTCAGTAATAGTAGTTTTAATTAGTTCTTCTTTCTTCTGTCCTCTGTATCTTTGATTGTTCTTCTTTCTTCATTCTTCAGTAATAGTAGTTTTAATTAGTTCTTCTTTCTTCAGTAATAGTAGTTTTAATTATTCTTCTTTCTTCTGTCTTCTGTATCTTTGATGGTTCTTCTTTCTTCAGTAATAGTAGTTTTAATTATTCTTCTTTCTTCTGTCTTCTGTATCTTTGATTGTTCTTCTTTCTTCAGTAATAGTAGTTTTAATTATTCTTCTTTCTTCTGTCTTCTGTATCTTTGATTGTTCTTCTTTCTTCATTCTTCAGTAATAGTAGTTTTAATTAGTTCTTCTTTCTTCAGTAATAGTAGTTTTAATTATTCTTCTTTCTTCTGTCTTCTGTATCTTTGATTGTTCTTCTTTCTTCAGTAATAGTAGTTTTAATTATTCTTCTTTCTTCTGTCTTCTGTATCTTTGATTGTTCTTCTTTCTTCATTCTTCAGTAATAGTAGTTTTAATTAGTTCTTCTTTCTTCAGTAATAGTAGTTTTAATTATTCTTCTTTCTTCTGTCTTCTGTATCTTTGATTGTTCTTCTTTCTTCAGTAATAGTAGTTTTAATTATTCTTCTTTCTTCTGTCTTCTGTATCTTTGATTGTTCTTCTTTCTTCATTCTTCAGTAATAGTAGTTTTAATTATTCTTCTTTCTTCTGTCTTCTGTATCTTTAATTGTTCTTCTTTCTTCGTTCTTCAGTAATAGTAGTTCTAATTCTTCTTCTTTCTTCTGTCTTCAGTATCTTTGATTGTTCTTCTTTCTTCAGTAATAGTAGTTTTAATTATTCTTCTTTCTTCTGTCTTCTGTATCTTTGATTGTTCTTATTTCTTCAGTAATAGTAGTTTTAATTATTCTTCTTTCTTCTGTCTTCTGTAGTGGTAGTTTTGACTATTCTTCCTTCTTCTGTAGTTTTTCGCCGTGTATGCCTTCGTTTCTTCTGGTCTGGTTTCTTTGACGGGGTATATTAATTGCCTGCTTCTATCTACCTGGGTAATTTTGTTATTATTAATTTTAGTCTTCTGGGTTTTTAAATTTGTATTATATTATATTATTTGCAGAATTTTTCTTTATTTAACCTTTCTTGTGAATATATTATTAAACAGTGCATTTTAATTAATTCTCATCTGGATATTCCATATCTTAGAGCTTTATTAATGATCTTTGAGTAATGTATTTGTGTGGATTATCTGTCATGCTACAATATATATATATATATATATATACATATGATTCTCTCGTTTTCGTAATTATACTCTATTATACGTCGACGTCGTTGCCATTTACTACCAATAAATATTGCCACTCCTTTAGCGCCTCTAGATTTTTCGTCTACTCCACTATTAAAACATCGTATAGTTTCTTATATGCCTTGAACCTGAATTCTTCTTTTTAGTTTCCGCTAAAACAGCGGTATTTATTTTATCCTTCTCAAATATTATTCCCAGTTCATCCTCTTTATCAACTATACCCTAACATTCCATGTTGCCATTTTTAAAGTATCTATAATCTATTTGCATTTGTCCTTTTACGTTAGCTTAGATCATTTTGCCTTATTTCCCATCCGATTTCCGAGGCTCGAATGCATTCTGTGAGTACAGAATATAACCTGGTTATATTTTCACTTAAACAGGTTACTGGCCTGCTATAGAACCCCCAACCTGGTGGACCAGCAAAATTGATTTCGGGCTGTTGTTCCCGTAGAGTGTTGCTTTCACCTCAGCTGACAAGCTCTCTCTGGCCTATCGCGGAGATTAACTAACTCCTCCGCCTCCACACTAAATGCACACCCTGCTGCAGATGTGCACCATCCTGCCAGGTCAGGACCCAGGATACCCCCAGGCTGCCCTGACAGAACCACCATCTCTCATTTGCTTACCAATCCACTCCGGCGAAGGGATAGCATCTATCGAGGTGCTAATTTTTTTTTTATCTAGCCAACAATAAACATTAGCAGAAGTAAATAAACTATCCACAATTATTGACATCATAAACAATGTTTAAAAAAGAATTTTTTCTCAGTTTTTCCAGCTAAATTATCCAGTATGCTGGTTTTTATATTACACTTTAGGAAAAATTTGAATCCGTATTTATGTTATGATTAAACGTTTAGAAGGTTTGTTTATTAACTAATGTTAATTCATATGTAGGAGTAAGTAATTACTTGTTACTTGTATTATTTCGTTGTAACAGTGAAAATTCACGGTCCTCTTTAATGTGAAAACGTTTGGTGTGTAAGTAGTGAAACTTCGTGTTTTTTCCAAGTGAACCTAGATCATTGGTAGATATCTACACGTATCATCTAGCAAAGTCGGGAGTAGTAACTTTAGCCAGCTTCATATTAATTGTCAATTACTTACACAGTAGGTAGATTTTTTTGCTTCTGCCTAACATTTTTTTTACTGATCATTCTTCAATACTTATTATTAGAAATATATTTAGAATGTGAATGGTATTATATATCATGATGTATATCTGATATATAATAGTTTTTTCCTTAATAGTTTATCATCTTACAACATGTTTTCACATTTTAGACAGTCTTTTATATATTTTATATTTTGGCTTAAATTCAATGCACGTTTACAGATTACTTTGGATAAGGTATTGTATGAAACACTAATCAAACAGATAGTACGTAATTTTTTTAGTTACTTCTTCAGCTCTACCTTAACTAACTGATTAAAATAAATTGTAGACTAAAATATATTTTAACTATATCATGGTATGTTATCATGATTGAGTTGAAAGGTATTACCGGGTCAATGACATTTTCTACATGTCTTCAATTAAGACTTAAGTGTTTACTTATTTTGATATTAAAATTTACTGCTTAATTTCTTACCAATTGTAATTGTCATTCAACATGTAAATAAAATTACTTGGTTGTAACATAACGTAACAAAAGATAAAATTTCTCACAATAAATTTGTATTTACTTTCAGGACTTCAAGAAAATTTGTGTTAATATAGTACAAAATTTACGTTTTTAAATTAGCTATTAGGCGACAAGTAATAAACAGATTTTATAAGTAACTGTTTTAACATGTATTGTCATTAGGCCCAAATAATATGTGGTATGAAGAATACTGTAACAAAATATAATAATTTTAAAAATCACTATCGTTAAATGTGTGTATACATTTAGCACAATTACTTACAGAAATAAAATTAATACTATAAAATCCACTTAATCTTAAAATAGTGGCTAATGTATTAATTGCTCATCAAATTCGTAGTTTTCTACTTTTCCTCTTTACTCTTTGAATGGGCGTGTATTATTGTCTTTAATTGCTCATCAAATTCGTAATGTTTTCTACTTTTCTCTTTACTCTTTGAATGGGCGTGTATTATTGTCTTTTAGTAGCAAACTACGGCCTAATTACAACAGTTCTGCTACTGTGTTGTTCACAGTGTCCTTCGAGGCTTCTTGTTCTCTTGTCCTGTTCCATGGACAAAACTTCTTATTTTTACTAAAGATATAATCTAATAATCTACACTGTGTACCTAGACACAATCAAGTTTATAATTGTATATCTCTTATAAGGTACTAAGACCTTGAAATCTTGTTCATTTCTCACTTCACTTATATACAAAATGTCCAGTTTCAGATTGTTCACTTCCCTTATTAGATTTTCCACTTTATCTGTTCCATTTTGACGTATAACATTCCGACGATAAGGAAATTATCTGCCGATTTGGTAATCATTTTCTAAAATTAGGAAACCATTTGAGTTTAAAATCTTTACGGCCATCTCCTTACACTTTGTCTGTAGATCTAAACATTTTTCCAGCACAAAACTGTTACTTTTCTAAGGTAACAGCTGAAAAGAAAGAGAGGAAAGAGAATATCATAGGGATATTCTTAAAATCATTAATCCAATTAGTGTACAATTTCTAACAAACACGTTTCACTTTATATTCAGATTTGCCAATATTTGTTAAAAGTCACACGAGAAAAAAATTTAGATAAACGCACAGGTTTATATCTCACTGTAATTTAAATTTATAAAATTATAAACATTTCAAAATTATAAAAGGCGCCTACGAATCGAGAGACATAGTTATATATTCAAGAATGTAAGTCACACTAATGTTAACATTAAGGCCAACAGCGAACGTTATGGGTTTGATATCGAGGATCTAACTTAAAATGAAGTAGTCATAACAAAACAAGATGACAAGATAGATGCACTGTATCATAAACAAATGATTTCAAGGCACGGGAAGTAAGAACAAAGAAGGCTATATACACGATTGTACTGGAAATGAAAAACTCTCACTTTTGCTTTTTGGCATAATTTTTCCTTATGTGAGGATAAAGGATCATGTCAAATAATAACGTGACGAAAGTTGCCATACACTTATTGTTAGCAGGAGTACTACAGAGTGATGCCTGTACAGAGTTGCACGAGCGTCACACACCTACAGGATTAAACTCACACGCACAAGATATATGGATTTAATTTATCTATATCGCTGTGATACGGTTTGATGGTATCTGTTTACCCTTGGCTACTTATTTTCTCTTTAAATATACGGTATAGCTAACGTAGCGCGTATTGCCGTAACCGTGTGTCATATGAAAACGCTGTATTTTGAGTCATTTTCCGAGAACTGAGGCTGGTTCACACAAACGCTAAGCTAAGATAATCTTGGGCTCCACTGAAAAGTGTGCTTCAGTAGTGTGTGTTTTGGAAACATATTCGTTCGATGTTGGCACACTGTAATGCTATAAACAACAACTTAGTAGGTACACCTCGGAACAGTCTTTGTGTGGATGTGTTTGGTTGCACAAGTAGGTTTCTTCTATGAAACTTCGACGTTATATTTTGCTATATTCTGTTACTTTCATCAAATATTAATTATTATTTGTCACGTTAATTCTTCTTTGCTGCCGCCAACAAGTTTAACATGTAATAATGATATTTCTAATTAGTCTATATTTTATTAGTGATGAAGACTTCAAATCACGTCTTAGATCGTTCAGATCGTAGCCAGTCTTACTTCCAGAAAATTGCACAAAGGGATAGATTACTAGAATTTAAAGAAAATACGCTAACACTCAAAGTAGTTTCCCAACTTTTATGACGGAATGTGCAATTGGTTATAGGGGAAATGTAGTCGGAGCAAAATCACGCGTGCTTATCTTTAGAAGAATAGCCAACGTTGTCTCGCTAATCAGCTTTGCACAGCAGAACAGTAAAAAACACAGCATTGCTTCTAGTAGGAAAACCTGCTCTTGCTCGTATTAGTTTTTACGTAGAGCAAATTTTATGTCGAAATACCAGCCCCACAATAATCAGTAGAGCCCATCTTAAAATTTGATATATAATGCTCGGATTTTTTAAAACTTGATTTCAGTTCTTCAATGTAAATTGACCTGTTCACGTGAATTGTTTGTTTACATACTGCCCTGCTTTCATAGAATCGATTAAAGAATTAAAGTTATATTGATTATGTACTTTTAATTATTGCAGGTTATCTTGTTACTAAATTAATTTTAGGTATACCAAATATTTTCAACTGCAATTAAAAAATTGGTATAACTACAACTTTTAACACTTACGTAAATATACATACTAATTTTTAACATTGTAACTCGGATGGCACACAGATTAGTGCCTAGAGGTCACGTGGATACTCGACGCCAGTCACATGCTGCGCAATCAACAGAATACACCATGTTATCAGCTTTTATGGAGAATCGCAGAACATTATCGTATTCTGCTTCAGGTGACCTTGTCTGCTGATATAAAAGACAACACGGAGGCATCAGTGGTCAGTCTAGGTAACAGGTGACATTATACTATTAAGAGACTGCTATTAAGCTATTAACAGTAGGCTTTAGAATTAGTGAAAGAATTATTTGTTTTCTATACAAAATAATGTAACTTTATTTGTTGGCTTCTGTTATTGTTTGTGTAGTGCATAATGTACAGCTGCATTAACGAAACTGTTTAATATGAAATGTGTTTGATTATAAAATTGATAATAAGTACTGTACAAGTTTCTCAGGCTTTACTAATTTATTCCAACCTTGTAACACAGCAAACCATGCGATCGTCTCTAACAATATTTAAAAACTTGCGTAGTTCTTTACACCATGTGTGTAATGAGACATTTTTATATAGGTATATATATATATATATATTTTGTATTGCTACTAGATAAATATAAACAAAATAAAAATGGACTACATGTAATAACTATAAAAAAGACCACGTATGAATATTGTATACCGAAAGCGCAAGTATAACACTTAAGAATTTGAAAAATATAATTTTGAACGGTTCTCTTTAGCCACGTCCTAACCTATTTTAAACAAATACTTTTACTGAACGAGTTTTTTAATACATCTGATTTATTTTTCATATTATATTTACTGCTTTTGTATAGCGGACACAGTACCATAGTCCTCCGCTTTGGTGAAATAATGCTGACCCATTCTTTGTCTTACTAGACACACGGGAATAGTAAGAACGTTTACAGCAACCTTTGTCTAAAATTCCAAGGATAACGACAATCGTCTAAAATTAAATACTGCAAGATAATACATTTTGAATTTACAAAATGTTTAATTTTGTTGACGGTGTGATACTATTTGCGTAGATAGGCTACATTGAAAATTAACTTTATAGAATTACCATGATCCTAGACAACATGAACGTCGCTTAAACGAGCATTTTACTCAAAGAATCCTACGTAGACTATGAAAACAAAAATGCTTTCTTTTGGTTCAACAGTTCAAATTAACGTTTATCATAATAATCATAATTGCTAAGTTAATATAGTTTCAAAATTGACTTTCAGCTAGTTAAAGGAAACTTTCAAAGTCATCAAAATTACCATTTTTAATAACAACAACTAAGTTTTTAGCTAATTGTTATAGGTGACCCCTAGTATCAATGAGTGACAGGCAAAATTAGTATAGCACAGTCTACCGCCTCATAAAAAATTGTCCGTTACTTTACATTTTGTATAACAAAAACATGAATATGAACTAAAACAATAGAATAAAATTTAATTCTTTTCAAGATTATTTAAATTATTCTTTCTCCAATATATACTGCCATGATTTTCGTAACCTTAATATCTTGGCAACTATCTTATTAAGATTTCATTAGTGTCAGTTTTGATTGCCGAAATGAAAAAAAGGTATGATAAATTGAGATCATCTACCATAAAATTATATTTGTATTTAATTTGCACTATTGTGAGAATATATTGATACCAATCTATTAGAGGCTTTTTACTACAAGAATGTTTTTCAACTATTGTAAAGCATATTTACTTGAATTACGTTTTCCTTAACTAAACACTAAAAGCTCGTAGCTGTAAGTGTAATTTGTTTTTACACACTTCCTACTTAGTTGCATTTTATTTCACAAACACATTTTATTTCGTAATACCTCTGCTAACAGTCAACAGACAAGCAAACCAAAAATTATTACTCTATACGATTTATCTCTTCGACGATAAGCAATTTAAATTATTATATGTGTAACAACGTATAAATACTTTTATTGTATTACTGGGTTAACTAATTACTAGAGTCGTTCTCTTCGTGGCAGTCTTTAATTAATAGATACGGTTGCATGTATAAACTATTTATTGTATACTTACGTTGTATTATTAAATATAAAAGGATTTAGTATATATTCTTCAGCTGTGAAGAAAATAGACACTACATTTTTTGTATGGTTTGAAAATACGCGTACTGCAAGACGTTGAAGGAATAAAGATTTTAGAATTGGGCTATCTCTTGACAGCAGGTTCAAATCTATTTTTAAGACAAACTTAGTTATTTGTTTAATTTGATTTTACAATATTTAAAATGTTATGCCAAATGTTAGTGTTAGTAATTTAACTTTCTTATAATCAAAAGTTTGTTTTATTTAAGAAAATTAAATGAAAATTGTACTCGTATCAAATAGTTTAGGCCTACACTTGTTTATAAATAATAATAATAATTTGGTTCTGAATAAGCCCTTGTGCCTACAACGTACGTTGGCTTTAATACTGCCTATTCTGTCTGATACTGCTTAGACGATTAAAATGCAATTTATTGTAGGTTTAGTTTAACTTAGTTGTTTATTAAACTTAATTATGTGTTCCTGTTGTATAAAACATTAATGACGTACTTTATAGAAATATTATCTTACAAATTTGAGTTTAGTTCTGTGCTCTTGATGAAAAAAATGTTTATTTTCATTAAATGGACATACCATATACACATATGGCCATTAGTAGGCCTATATCATATGTAACATATACACTATATGTAAAATGTAAATAATATGGACGTCTTAATTTCTAGTTCTGTACTTTCATAAAATTGTGTTTGTGATTCCAACTATACACAAAATATTATGCATGTCCTAGAACCGTGTTTTATTGTTTACATGACCGTTTCCTTGTACAGCTTCAAATACAATGAATGTCTCTGACCGTCGATCCCCCCTCTCACTCTCTCTCTCTCTCTCTCTCTCTCTCTTTCTCTCTCTCTCTCTCTCTCTCTCTCTCTCTCTCTCTCTCTCTCTCTCTCTCTCTCACTCTCTCTCTCTCAGACCATTGTCTATTGATGTAGAGAATGACAATGAGATATTACGTTTACTTAACTAACTGAATTCCTGTCCTATCTTCCTTCTCCAACAATTTGCATTGTATGAGTAAACATACAGCACTAGTAACGTACTCCAAGTGCCATTCTTATTATTTGTAACCCATAGTAACCATATTCAGATTGTTATTTAAAGTTACCACACCATTATATAAAGACTAAATTAATTAAGATGTTAAAGACTATATTATTACACTAGAGACTGTGTAAGACTGTGTGGTCTCTTAGTGCTTAGTTACAGATATCAACATGTTATTTAATGTGAGCGTAATCTTTAAGAGCATTGGTGTTCTTTAAACACCAATAAAATGTATTCTACGAATGTTTACAAATTTTGTTAAATTAGTTTTAGAAACACCCTGAAAACGAGAAGGTATGCTACAAAGATTAAACCAAACTTCTGCAAAGGGGGCCTACAACTCACTAATGAGTTGTGACCAGTCCGCCACCACTTCGTGAATCGAACACAGCCTGATAGCTTCCTATGTTTCTTTTTCTATCAAATTGCTTTCTGGAAAACGTCTTTGGTATTTCTTAAATCGTATATTGGGATTCCCTTTTAATAACACGTTAGAGCTCTCGGTCTACACAGCCAAGGAATATTCCACCCTTGAAAACAATCAGTACAAAAGTTGACTGAATTCAGAATTTACGTAAGGCGAAATAACAATAAATTTCTTAAGTAAGAAAGATATTTTATATGTATCATTTATATTATATATAAATTATATAATTTTGCTTTACGCATAAAATTATTGCCAGTGTACTCAATTAAATACATTGTTCATTTAATTAATTAATACATTTGTTAGCAAAAAAAAGCAAAAGGTATAAAATAAATAATCTGTAAAATCAAAAATGATTTATTTTATTTTTATTTACCTGGTCCCGTATTTTTTTTACTGGTACCGGTATTGTAGGAAGTTGTATTTGTATCCATAAAACAGAGGACATCTAATTCCGTGCTTACCTGAGAGCTAGAACACTGTAAACATGAAGGATATAACAGGTGTGACGAAACACTAGAAACGTGTAAAGATGAAGGATATATGAAGTAGAACTATACACACAAACTATGTATTTAATGCATGAAGGAACAAAAATATGCACTATTAATATGTATAACTTATGCCTAACTTAAAATGTTTTCAAACTACTCGAATTTCAAAATTTTCATATTATTCAATTTTTATTTTGTAAGTAACTTTTAAATATTTCTTGCATTTTTCTACAGTATAAAATGTTCTTCAAATGTTAACTAATCTGCAAGTAAATTGATTACTGTATACATTTCTTATAATAATATAATAACATTAAAAATATAATAATAATTTTTATAAGTCAATTATGGTAAGCAATTTTATTTTATGGTAATGCTCTCCAAATAACGTTCTCTGAAAACGTTACACATTACATTAATTAATTCTATTCTTCATCCAGCTTATAGTTTTAAACCTACATATCATTTAGTTTGTTATTTCATGAAACATCTATAAGACTAATATTATTTTTGTAGTTTATAACATTTTGTTTTATTAAAGTGGTATATTAACTAATTTAGTATTAAATAAGTATAATTTATTTGGAAAAATTAGGGGCTTTTTTTGCTTATCGTTAACTGAATTGCAATAATCACCTTATTATTAATATATTTATTTCAAAAGTCCTTATTATTTATTTATTTACTCAGCCCTATTTTTGTGATCAAAAATAATCTGGCATGAAATACTTATTTGGTATTAAATAACATGATAAATCGGAAGAAACTATTTTACTTAACGTTCTACTAATTTAAATCTAGTTGAGGTTTGGTCAATATCATTTTCTTTATTGAGAGGCTAAAATAAAGAACTCAGCGTTTACAGTTTGTTAACGTCCGGCGTGCTAGTTACGCGTTTGTAATGAGAGGGTCTAACACAAATCCAATCTGTTAAATTCGTTTACGACTAAGCCGCGAGAGCACATAAGCTAAGCTGTGGTAAAGATACTCTAGAGAATTGTTGCTGTACTTTATGAGATGATATCTGAAGTAAAACGGAAATGTAAAGATGCAGTGCTCTACTCGTTAATAATGTCCAACTGTGAGTTTACTTCACTCAGTTGGGATCGTCTAATGTTAAAATCACACGTCGGTATGGGTGAGCATGATATGAAGACTGACCGGATACAATTAATATGAAGCCTTCATAGGGTGCGCACCCATACTGACGTGTGTTTTTAACGTTATAATATGTGATTTTAACATTTGACGATCTCAGATGATTGAAGTAATCTGATGATGGAACACATGTTCTGAAACGCGTCATTCTGGATATAAAACAAGTCACAGGACGGATCTAAGGTAATTTATTAATTTATAAATAACTGATTTAATGTTTTAAATTAAAGATTTAAGAAAAACGTTTAGAAATTTTAGTTTTTAATATATTACCCGTAACCCTATTAGCATACAATTTACAAGTCTAATTACAACATTACGTCAAAGATAATGAGTAAGTTTAGGTAAACTCCATTAATTGAAGGCAATAATAATTTTGTACACTTCTAGACTCGAAATTGGTCGCTAAAATCTGAAACTAATTAATGTAACTTATTAATGCTGAAACGGAAACAGATTAATTATTTCTACTTTGTCTATTAATGTCTGTATGTATGTTTGCCAGTGTCCTGCCTCATGTACTGTTCCGCCTGCTAGTCTCCTTTGTTTTTAATGACAACTTAGATACTGCATTTAGCCATAATATAAAACGCACAATAACAATACTTAATCTCAAATACAGTATGGAGTTCAATATCAGTCACCTGATTTGGTTAGAAGGCAATATTTTCACACTTACACACATGCGGCCCTTAGGATATTACTAATACTTCACTAGCAGTTGTCTGCCCTTTACTAACAGCGTGTCTCAAATTACTCACCACGTCAACCCAATCTAGAAGACACATCTTGACCAGCCTAGCTCCTGTGAATTGCCGTTTAATTATTTTAATTCTACAAATAATGTCAAACTGGGTAGATGTCTATTTAATTATTTTCTTACATCTCAGCTTTATACTTACCCCTGTGCGCAGACAACAATTTTGTGTCGTTCTTACGAGCTACCCTAGAAATGATTGTAGTTGCGGATACATTTGGTGCCGGTATGTTTACGTGAAACACATAGCAAATGCCAGATCAATCAGTTTAAATAATACGCTACAACAAATTCACACTGTGTTTAAGGTTTACAATATTTTTGTGTTTTGTATGTTGCTAGAACGGTATAAACATAAACAATAATTGTGCCTGTCGATTGCGTAACTGACGACTCGTCACTAAACAATGGAAACCTAAACAACCTTACGAAAGAAAACAATTATTGTTTATAAAAATCTTGTAAAATTTTCTCTTTTCTGATTATAACTTCATTGTTTTATTTGACGCAGAATGGCTGAAACAATTGGAGTTAATGAGAAAAAGTTTAGAGTGTGGCAATTCTCTGATTGCTTGCATACTTGCAAAGTGTTACCTAGCAACAGTGACATTAAGTTTTAATTTCTTATTACAGAGGTTCAGTAAATTTATTGACTTAGTAACTCTTATTATTGTTGTGAACCATCCACACGGTATTCAATCTATTTCTCTTTCACAATTTATACGGAAATTAATAGAATTTGTCAACGTTGATTTCGTTTGTATATACACTTATTTGGACTAAGCTAAATATCTCTATATACTCTAAACAGTTTAGGTTAGCCAATATGTTGCTACAATTCAATTGAAGTAAACGTTAAATAATGTCAAAATTTTTAGACTAACTGCTTCAGAGGTAGTGCAATTAGCCTAAGAATTCTTGTAATGACAGTGTGCTCATTAGAGTGATTTTGACAAAACATTTATTTTATCTCTTAAGTAAGACTTGGAGATAATAAAGAATTAAATCTCCATACTTTACATTTGCTGTGAATCGGCAAAGATGTTTAATTATAATATAAATGTTACAGTAACCGGTAACTGCCAACTGGTGACCGGTCATAAGAAGTAGTTCGAGTTTACATTTCATAGGCGCGTTACATTTTGAGTGATTACATTCGTTTCAGCCTAGGAAGCACAAAATGTGTCGGTGAGCACTTGCAATAATATTTATAATTTCTTACAACCGACCTATTTTTTAATGTTTGCTGTAACTAAATACCACAAAATGTTGAATAATAGAACCTCGATACTGATATAAATCAGTAGGTATTGAAAACAAATTAATATATTTATATGTGTTTAAATAATTTTTAAAATGTTTATTATGTAATTTTTGAACATAATTTGTACCACCTTATGTGTATATAAAAAATATTTGCAACATTACTTTTTCAGCGTGTATCTAATTGTTATTATTTATATTGTTACAACATCACAGAACAATCTACGTGTTTATCGAATGTTCCAGAGGGATCCGGAATGTAATGCGTGTGGTGTACCTGCTTCTCGAGGCATCTGCTAGACGGCGTAAGAATTCACGCGGTCGCTCGCACTGTGTCAAGGCCGCAATCAATTACGTCGTAGTTTAGAGGTAATACGTAGTATGTGGAATCGTCTAGATTTTCGGCGGGATATAAATACAATTACTCAGGGACGATCAGTTCAGTTATTTTCGGGCGATTACAAGCGATATTACTTTGTTCGTTCAAGTGGATATTAGTGAAGTGCTGTGTTTTATAATCGGGCAGTATATTGTAATACAATTGTGTTTTAATATTAGTTGACATTTATTTGCGTGTAAACAATTTTTATTTGATTTGTTGTAAGAGACAGTGTTGTTAATTACTGTTTAACTGTGAAAATTAAAGCAGGTGATTAGTGACTTAATTGGTGTCTTGTATTTTGTTTCCACTGTACCTACGACGATCAAGTAGACCGACGTAACAATATTGTGGAACATGTTTCAATTTCGCCCATTCCTAGTTTACTGTATTTACACAGTATTTTTAAACACTACTTTTATAAACGCTAGTAGTTGTAAACTGTACAGATTTAAAGTGATATAATTTATAGTGACCTTATTACACAGAATAAAATTATCAACTTAAATTTAATGAAAAAAGTATATGATTAGATGAATTTTATTTTGTGTATAATTCGATTAAAATCAACATAGTTTTCAAAAATAATTCATAACAATCAGTTGTGGATTACTCGGTGAATTTGCTTTTAAATTATGAACAATAATAATAAAAATATCTAAACCTCAGTACGTTTAGGGAATGTTTAAGAGGGGTGAGATTCTTGTAATGACTTTTATTTCATAAACGAGTTAGAAAACAAATAAATACGTGAAAGAAGATGTTGGTAACTTTCAAACTATAGGCCTATAGAAGAAAAATCTAACGTTAAGACTACGCCTATGCTAAGAGTAGAACTGTGTAAGAACTAATATAACTTTGCAGGAAATCAAGTGAGCAAATACGTAAGGGGGCTATAGTAGATGGCGGCATTCAAAGAATAAACATGTAAAGTACAGGTAGACAGGATAATTGGTAAAACTGGGTCAGAGCAGGCCAGGGCTCCAAATTCAGTAATCACAATTCAGAATAATTTCGATTCAGAAAATTTCTTGAAGTTTGCTAGTTTTTTCTTCTCTATGGCGTCATAGTTCGTAGTCAAACCTTAGCTTTCATAATCATCCGCCTCCATTTTTCCCTGTCCTTGGTGATTGATGTCCACCGTTTTATTTTAAGCAAAGTACCAGCATCCCTCGCCACTGCGTCAATCCAGCGATGCTTGGGTCTTCCGACAGGCCTTCTACCTCGAATTGACTAAACAGTACCTTCCTAGGTGTTCGGTTGCCTTCCATCCTAATGATGTGTCCTGCCCATTGCAATCTATGCAGTCGGATGGTGGTGGCCAGATCATTGTCTTTATATGGCTTGTAACGATTTCTCCATATCCCATTCACTTGGATTGGTCCCCATATATTCTCTCACAATTCTCCTTTCAAATGTATAGACTATGTTAGCGGCTCGTTTGTTCAGGGTCCTAGTCTCGCTGGCATATGTTATCAGCGGTCTAATCATAACTTTATATAATGTGGCCTTGGACTGACGGTGGATATTTCTTGTCTTGAATATAGTTGTCAACAAAGCATATCCTCTATTTGCGGCCTGAATCATTTTCCTTATTTCATTTATTTCTTCATTATCTTCTGCAAGCCAACATCCAAAATATTTAAACCGATTAACTATTTGAAGGTTGCTGACACATTAGACGGTTTGTTGAATATGGAGAGACAACGTGCTAATGTAATGTAATGCCGGTAAGTGAAAAACAAGTGTTCAGGATGGAAACTGTTGAATATCAACGTAAGTAATTCCTTTAATAGTAAAATGACAGGCGCAAAAAATCTCAATTTATGCTTGAATTTAGTCAAAATTTAGCATATACTATAAGTGTCGAACATTATTACAGCACGTTACCGTAAATAAACATTTTTAGGCTGCTTACAGCTTGTGATGTTCCAGCATGTAGACGCGATGCTCCAATAGCTTCGTTTTAGTTTACTCCTGATGTAAGCAAACGGGCGTGGTACATCTTAAAAGTTATTTGCTCTTGAATTAGAGGCGTGTCACTCTGACACAGGCAGTACAGACAGGGTACATACAATATTTTTACTGTATAAACATATGTAAATTGTAATAATTTGTACTGACTAAAACATTTGTGTGAATGTGTCAGACCAACATGGGATATTTTATAACACCAATTAATTTTTTTTTTAATCAACCGTTTAAAAGCCGCAACAAAACAAAAGATTAACCATATTTAAAACAAAAATAAAAGCTATGATAATTACCAGAGCACTGTATATTATCAGTTGCTCTTAGGGTGTAATTCAATCTTTTCCATATCTGTGTCGGAACTTGTATCATCGCTTGAGTCAGCGTTATTAATGATAACACTGTCCACAACGACGTCGGTAATGTGGGGCAGTTGCTATACCTTAACTTCTTCCTTGATTACATGCTGGGTACAATAACGCAACAATGCTTCGATGTAAGAGGTAATATAACGCTCACATGACTATACAGACATTCTGCACATGCGCTTAATACATTACTGTGTAAACAGTGTCAACGCCCCTGACCAATAGCGTTTCAGTTTTGCCACGTGTGTTTGTTTACATCAGGATTGAACTAAGAAAAAAAGAGTTTAAATGCTGTCTTCATTTAGATGTGTACTGATAACTCCATAATTTATGCTGACACTAATTATAAAATATAGAATAATTTAGCGAAAATTGTAACAGCATCGACAGTGATTAATAATAGAGGTAGCCTATAACTGCAGCAAACTGAAAATCACATTGGTAAACTATTTATTTGAAATTTGTTTGCGTATATCCTGTTATGGTTGTTTATTGAGAGAAAATAACTGTAAAAATTAATTTTTGCAACGTACATTGTACATTCAATACGTACTGTACTTACAAAAGTTTATTTTTCAGCATATTACATGTTTATTTATACTTTCTATCATTTCATGTAAAAATATTTGTCATTTTTGTTAAACGTTTACAATCAGTTGTGTGTAAGGTATTGAAAATGAAAACAACAAAACACAGTGTAACCCTAATTTAAGGTAATCAAAGAATTATCATTTAAAGTGTCTTCAGCCCGGTCTATGAAGATTTTGTTTCCTACAAGTCAGAACTATTTTAATGCAGACACAGCACATATAAGAATTTGTTAGCGCTTGAAAGACTGTGACTATATATATGTGTTGCTATCGCATAAAACCACGAAACGACCCCTCACCATATTCAATTTTTTGTATTTATGAGTACGAAAAATTTATAATTCTACATGGAACGTCAGGTTTGTTCAGACTAAAAAATTGTTCTATTAATTTATTTACCTGCAGGGAACGTAATCCAAATATGAAAGGGACAAAAAACTGATGTTTTATTCTGATTTTCCACGATTTTCCCCTTACTGGTGCCATTTTTAACAGACCACTACTTTCCTAACTTATTGTTGTTTTCCTCTTATTATATTCTAAAATATACTTTGCTAAAATTCTTTTAGATACATTTTTATTGTTTTATTTGAACACTAAATGCTTTTGAATATACTAAAAAACTTACATAAACAAATGTGTTCTGATTTAGATATCGATAATGCATTATATTGAATAAGAAATAAAATTAAATTTTACTATCTGCCGCCCTTGTATTAAGTTTGCGTTACAATGCTTAATGGAAATCCTGGTAATATGTTGGCTCGCTACATTACGCGCCCTGGCTTTTTATACAGGCGGTGGAAAATGCATAAACCTGATGGCCACTGTTCTTCCTCAACTGACGATAACAAACCTGGGAGTGGTCTGATAATGCAGTTACTTTTTGCTGTTCAGAGACAGCGGTAACCTGGTAGTAACTTTGGGCACTAACGTGTGTACTATATACTTCTTGAGCTATTTATAATTACAAAAAAAAAACAATTACGGTAAATCATTGAAATTCGTTGGTATAATCGACAAACAAATATGTACTATTTAAAATCTGAAGTGTAAGTAAATAAGCGATAGGAATCAAGAATGCACTGTTTTACAACCAGGAAAGCAGCGATAAACATTCTTCGTGTAACGGTGTAACGACAGGAACAACAGGAAGCACTGTTGTGTTGTTTTAACCAGGGGAACAACAAGAACGTAAACAAGAAGCAGGGGAAACAGAAGGTATTTTTAAATCTATGGAAAACAGAATACTATAATGTATCAAGAACTAGGTTTAGAAGATTCTACAACATGGGTCTATGTCGCATGCGAGATGATCAGAGTCATCAACAAGTAAGAATATCTGAAGCCTACCAATCTGTTTCAAGATTTACAAATCTGTCTCACTTACGAAAAAAGTAATATCCACCAAAAAATACATTCCGCATAGGATTCAATTGAAAATATGAGAGAACAAATAACAGCTAAAGTCGATCAGTTAGTAAGAATGAAGTCACTTTTCAAAACTAAAATTTAAATACACTTCCCACAATAAAAAAGCATATACAAAAGTAGGCTAATAGAGAAAATAGTTTTGCCTGTAGTGAGGCTAGTGCAAGTAAAGTCCCCAGTATTTGATAGAAGTCCTCCATGGGTGACTATAGTTGTCAGTTTATTATAGGTGCTTATGTGCAAGCTAATGAACAGAGGAAGAGAAATAATTTTACTCGTTCTTGCTTTAAAAGAACCTGCGGCAGAAGTATTATAGCCTACGCAACGTAACCTGACAGCTATAACTCTATGCCGAAATATAATGAAAGTTATGGAATTACTCTACGTTTACTAGCATCTGAAGTTATGTGCTATATTCAATAAAACGGGTGGAGTCAGCGTTCCGTGGAGAACCTCCGGGTGATTTTAAGAAGTGTCATCTGACTAAATAAATTTTCTTAATCTAAAGCATCGGAAGTCTTTCAGATGCGACTTGTTCTCCTTATTGTTTCCAAGTTTCAAGCACGCCACGAGAATAGCTCACATATTTATCTTGACGCTTTACAGTTGGAAGCTGCCAAATCGGCGACGTACATTAAAGAAAATTATACCATCTTGTTGTAGTCAAATTGTGACCCTCTCAAATTATTGTCATAACGGAGAGAATAAAGGCGACGATTCGAAGAAACATTTAGAAAATTAATAGCTTCGCAAAGATTTTTTGACCTACGGGGAAAGCACAGGAGACCTAAGTGTTGCAACTTTAGAAAGTGTAGTCATCTATAAGCAGATTATTGGAAAACAATAATCCAAATACAAACATTGGCAAACAATCAGACACATTTACAGGGGGTAAATAAAAAAATTAGATGAGTAAAATGCTCCAAAACGCAAACATTTCCGGTGGTTCATGTTTAAAGGAAACTTGATTGTTAATGAGTTTGTTGAAGAAAAAAACAACATCAATTACAGTTGACACAGGTACCGCATTATCCTTCGTGCAATGTAACGTAGGTAGGTACCGTGTATTCGTTTACCATACATATTGCGGAAGTCTTGTGTGTTGGACGCTATGGTTCAGGGACGCTTACGCTTGGATCTCCTATAATTAACACAAACAGATTTTATTTGACAAACATTGGCGACGAAGTGATTCTTGATATGGAAATTTTAAAAACCTTTTAGATTTTTAGTGTATTTGATAGGAATGCTCTGCCCAAAGTAAACCAACATCTTACACGGACCGATCATTTTGTGAAACAGGTGGCCGAAGAAGAAGTGAACAGGTGTCGATATAGTCGACAAATGATTATAGAGTAAAAACCAAATATTTTCTTGAAAGCTTAATTCAACGAGATTTATTTTCCTAACTTAGTTAGGAGATCATTTTGAAATTCTTACTGCTGCAGAAGTTGAGAATCTCATTAGTGAATCAAACAGTTGTTGACGATTATTGGGTATCAAAGGAACATCAGGTTATTAACTATCCGTTCGAATAACAAAACAGGTAGGTACATGAGTAAGTGTCTGAATAAAGAAGACGAATTCAAAAATACCCGAAACCGTTTATTAACAATTTATTAAGAAATATGATTATTTATACAAATTTTAAATCTGACTCTATAATAATATTTACAAACTCTATAATAATACTCTAAATCATCAAGTTAACTCTCAAAAATGTATAATGGTCAATTCAGCTTCTTAGAGTCATATTTCTGTTGTTTTAACTTTACGTTTTTTTACTCCAACAAATATGATTACTGTTACGATAGTAACCAACTATCTAGACCTGAGCATCTCGCCTGATTACTGGTGTGTGATACGCATTGCTATCCTCCGGAATGGGTACCTCTCTGAAGTTTGTGTCTCAAATTTATATGTGCAATTTATTTACGAAATTGTCTAAAACTGTAAGGTAAAATCTGTTTACTAGATCTCAGGTGTGACAAACATTTTGTTGGTAAAAGTTACCCCTTTGGTTATTTGTTACATTCTAAACATGGCAGGTGAAATTCGTACGTAACAGTTAGCTCTGAATACAGATTGACATACATATTTGTTGACGGTATCTCGACCTTAATAAGTGACAAAATAATATAATACAGTATTAATAATATAGATAGGAATAATTATTAAACAAGACAGTATGACAGCGTAAGGTTAAGCCTATCTATTTTACAAGGAGGTAGCAGAAGGAATGTCACTGCCAATCAGTAAACATCACTTTGCTTGTTACTGTTCATTATTCAACTAAAAGGTAAAATTTTTATTTTAATTAATTAAAGTAGTGTAAGTGTATAACATGTTTAGTAAATGGATAGTTCTGCTACATAACGTAATTAATTTTGATCGTTAAAATTAATTGTAACATGTTTAGACAGTTCCATAATTTGGTCTAGGGCTACAAAAGATACATCTGGATATGTATATTATACAAGCTTATATGCCACGTGTTTATTAGCACAACCGTTTCAGAATAAAGACTTATAAAAACTAAAAGCCCTATCAACATCCTGATAAGATGTAAGAGAAAATACGATATTTTCATATAATATATATGTTTTTACAAGCATCATAAAGAATGCAACTTTATTCTCTTAATAAACATGAATTTATAACATAGCACAAATAATAGAAAATTGTACATTCATTACTAAAAATTTTCACTACCCTTAAATTCTGTAAAAGTACAACGTGTTTGAGCCACGTCTTCTTCCCTGAACACGATACAATTACGTTTCATTTGACTGTAACTAATTAGTAGAAGAAATAATATTTGGACTATGCTAAAGCTCTTCAAAATAAATTTTAAATTAAACAATTAATCCTGAAATAAATAATTAAGACGAAAATATCAAATTAAAATATGGAAATACCACAAATTGAAATCTCAAATATCTAAGATAATAGCAAAAAATTTTTTAAATTAAATGAATTGTAATCATTGTTTCCGAGAATTCTATTTAAAAAAAATTTAAAGTAGTGTAAACAAAAATAAATTATAAACTTAGTTGATGAAAGAGTAAATTAATCATTTTTTAATTTTAATAAATTGGAGAAAAGCTTTCCAATTTAATAGAAACTAAATAGAATATGTGTGTGTGTGTGTGTGTGTAGAGAGAGAGAGAAAGAGAGAGAAAGGAAACAATATTTTTCTAAAATCTCGGCTTTAAGATTACTTAATGTACGCAAGACTCAAAGACATCCGTCATATTTTCGGTTTAAAAAACCCTGTAATGACGTTTTAAATTAATATGATGCCCAATGTTGGTATTTTTATTTGTATTATACTGTAGTAACAGTGAAATTAAAATTTTGATATTTTATTTGAGTTTTAAACTGTATTCATTGTTAAAATAATGTGCAATTATATCTTAAGTATTTAAAACAGTGTGTAAGTTTTGCTGCAATCGAAGAAACGGGAAAAGGGCTGAGAAATGGAAAATTCATAGCGCAGCGTGTAGCCTTTGAATCCACTCAGACGTTTATATGCAATATTGTGTTACAGCAACAGGTACCATAAACGAGACTAGTAAAGCCTATTCCACCCCCAGGGCATGAAAAATAACTCTCGTTTCCACGTGACAACGCTCGAGATTTGTTTTCGTCTCTCTGTATTTTATTCTCACAGACTTTCACTGACAGGATAAAACGTAGTCCGAAAAAATTATTAGTGTTTCCTCGACATAGTCTGGATCACTGAAGTAGTGACTTATACTTGATAAACAAGTACGATCATTTACTATATATTAAAGAAATTACATCAATATATTTAACAAAATTTGTTTGCTTTCCAGAGACAAACTAATTTAAAAACGAATCTTTTTTTGGGTTTTGCACGGCCAACATTCAAAATGTTAGATTGTTTAACCATCAACAGGTAAAGGTGTCACCAGTAGTTCGGAGAGCAAAGTTGCGGACAACAGGAATGTGGCAAAGAGTGTAGACAGTGGATCACTCTAATGCCTGAGGAGAGTAGACCGTGTAGTCACAAACAGTTAATATGCAAAGTGTGCAGATATCAGCAAAACTTGCACGCTTCTGATGCCCTTGTCAGAAATTAATTTACATTTTAACTTTATTTATAATGTTACTCATTACGCCTAGCATAGTACTACATTTACTGATTACTTTGGAAAGCCTTATTTACAGTTTTTGGTATTATTGTTATATTTTGCTTTAAGTTTTTAATTAATTTCTCAAAGTCATAGAAAGTTTAAAAAAAGAAGCGAAGAACACCAACAGTATATATATGGGAATGGAATTGAACATAGTAGGAAACAATAAGAAGGTAGAAGAATGTACAGAAAAAACGGTTCAAAAGTATGAAGGAACAGGGGATATCAGATGATGCTTTAAAGCTATTCCCTTCATTCAAAAAGGTCAATGGTTCATGTTGAATTTATATGTACTACAAAATGTAACAGTTAAAAATTTAAAGTTAAAAGTATAAAAATTACCAAAGGTACGAAAATGTAACAAAAAAAAAGAAAACGCTAATACTGATTTTAAACACGCTAAAAAAAGGTTGTCAATTATGTCATTTGGGAATTCAAAAACTGGAAAAGTGTGATGAGGGAATTAGTTTCTAAGAAGACAAATGTGCTTCAGTACAACAGATCTGATATAGTCTAATTAAAAAATATTCAGTGTCTCTCTTCCATTTCTCCATAGACCGAAGTTGTGTCCACCCTCCTGGACCAGTACTGCTTGCATCTGTGTCTACGATGTGTTTCTACTTTTGAAGAACAATTGGCTCGGATCATAAAGCAATTTTTGAAGTTCTGAAGGTTCGATCACACTCTTTTGATCACTGAAATGTTCATTTACTTTCTCGTAGATCAGGAAATGGTTTAGCAATACCAGCAAAACCTTTCACAAAACGTCGGTAATATAAACACAACACAAGGAAACTCCGGACCTCATGTTTACTCTTCGGAACTAGCCAGTGTCTCGCGGCCTCTCCTTTATATTCATACTAACACCAGGTGTAGAGACCAAATGGCACAAGTACCGTACTACCTTCTGGAATAGAGAACACATCTTCGGGAGCTCATTGTTCTTTGTAGCTCTTTGAGGCTGAAACTATTGTCAAGTTTAAGAATAAATCGTAGAACTACCAAGCATTTGAGCTTTTAAAGTAATATAGTTTCACCAATTGTCCAACAAGTTTTCATTCAATATCGTGCGATGTTATACGATTAAGAGTTAAAGTTATACAAAAATTGTTAACATTAATAGGGCGTACTTGGTTGTTATATTAAATTATTTCACAGTTTCTTGACGTTATTAAAACTCAACGTCAAGTTGGTGGCCAATCGCTTTACTCCATGAGTCACTTTTACTACAGGATTATTCTTGACTCGCCATCCAAAATGCAAAATTGATAATTAATAATTATTGTGTGCGGATATCTGTATTACCTGTAGTTGTTTGTATCATTTATTGCTACACTGTTAAGTACGAGATCATGTGTTAAGTAACTCGTACCGTAGATCATGTTTAGTATGTGTTTGGACAATATAAAGTCTACAGAATTGTAGTGTACGAGTGCCTTGGTGTTTGTAAACTGTAATTACAATCCCAAACAGCAATTTATGTTCAAAAATATAATTTTCACTGTTTAAACTTGATGAGCAGTGCGACTTTCGTAAAAATTAGTGTTTAGATGTACGACGTAGAAATCAGCAACAGTGGAAAGAAACAGAGAATTGATATAAACTTTTTATTACGTGTAATGAATTTATTGATACCAAGTTGTTTCCGTGAATGAATACCCGACAGAGTACGAACTCTTTTCATATGTTCGTACAAGAAAGAAGAATGATATGATGAGGAATGCAGAAGAAATTTAGAGGAAGCAGACAAACGACATTCTGAAAAGATTCGAGAGTAAGCAGTAGAAACGGGAAAACGGCAGGTCAAAAAGGAGAGGAGGTACAAAGAAGACTCCTGGAAACAGAAGAACGACAAAGAGCTATTGATTGAATCAGGTAAACGACAGAAAGGAGAAATTTACAATTGTAAATATGTAAATATGTAATGTAAATTGTAAAGCAATTAAGGAAACATAAAGAGGCAAACTTGAATGGAGTATAAGTCACAAGGGTTGCCAGTGTTAAAAAGAAGAACAAGCATTCCAAACATACAAAAAGTGAAAAGGTGCAAAATAGGAAAAAACTAATGTAAAGGATGTTCTTCTATAGTCAACTCGGTAGAATGAGTATTATGAGGTATCAAGTACAATAGGGTTCATCAGATGAATAAATATAAATATAATGCAAGATAAATAGGTAAATATCGCCGGCTATACAAGACCATTACCACGGTGCATAATATGATTATGGATTTAACAACACTACCAACCGGAGGCTACTGTCAATTACTATTTGTAATTAACTAGGCGCCAATGAAAAGGAAACTGATAACAATGTGTTTAATTACTATTTGTAGATATTAGTCCGCTTGTAACATACGAAATGATGTAATCGATTTATACAAATCATGCAGTTAATGATGTTACGAAACTACGAAACTAATAATGCTAAAGTCGTAAATATTTTACGTGAAGAAAGATGGTTTACAGATGTACACTATATTCACTACTCGATGAGTATGAGAGGATAGTGAGTATAGTGGACTGATCGATCTAATACCAAATAACAAAATTCCGTTCCAAATCAAAGTACGAACTCACATTAACAACGTTCAGTTTAGTAGACACCCCCCCCCACACACTCACATACACTCACATAGACTAAACTTTAAAGTAGTTGATTTTAATAATTTTTTAATAAGTTGTTAATTTGCGTTATAACATAACAGACAAAACATAGAACTGAGTCTGCGGTCATTTAATTTTAGTTCTTACAAAATAAGTCTAACAGTTCTTACACGTCTCAAATACTACGACTTCGGCTATAGACGTCATAAAAACAACTTAATTAGCAACATATTCGACATATTAAAAGACATATAAAAGCATTAATACTTTGGTACATCAAATTTATCAAGACTTACAAGTACTCAAAACAAATTGTTTAAGAATACAGCTTTTGCAATGTAAAATTTAAATCCGTCACCGCAAGTTTAGTCGCTATTTTAAAACTTTTATATAATGGAACATTACATCTTACTGCAAGATAGTACAAGAACGTTCTAGTACTTGTGGACGGGGCAAGTTAATTGTAGCATAACACAGTGTAAGTAAGCTTAGTTTTTGGAAACAATTGAATTTTCTACTTGGGTAAACATACTGAGATGATGCCTACGTTGTGTTAAGGACCTAGAATAGTGACGTAATTCCGGCCCCTGTTCAGGTTACGGATTAAGACCACAAAGAAGGTGAACGCAGAAAAACTACCTTGTGGAAGTGGAACCCTATCTTTTAGCGCCAGTATAGAAGCTGACAATTTGCAGAGATTGGCTTCATAAGCCAAGGAAAGTAACTTATTACATTATTACTAATTACTTGGCTCTTCAAGTTGAGATTGTAAGCAGTGAAGTGCACTTCTAGTTCGGAAAATCTTTATAAATGCACAAAATGACCAAGACAACACCTCAGAATCAGAACAGGTCAGTACAATCTACACAATAAGATAGGATTATCAGTTTTGGCATATTAACCAAACATGAAATTAAACCAAAGCTTTTAGAATTAGGAAGAAAAACAAAGGAGATCAACATTAAATGTTTGAACTAAACAAGTAAAGAAGAGAGGTGCAAACGATTTGTAATACTGCAAGCAATTCTTAGTAGAGTGACCAAAGAAGAAAGAGCAAAAAGAGGCTCTCCCAATTAAAACTAATAGCCTGGTATGTTACACACCTCCTTTGCAATTAAAAAACTACATATTTTTTACATAGACTAAAGTAAATTTAACAGAATATAGGTACTGATATTTGATATATCCTGTTAACTATTAAGTACAAAATTTGGGCCAACACAATACTTACTTGTAGAATATTTACTTTTTTATTTCACAAACAGTCAATATAATAATTTTTACTTGTCATTTTTTGTTATTTATCTTAACATTGATATATCACTAGACCGCACTTCATAGAAATATGGAAATTTATTAATAATGTTTTCAAATAAACTGATTTTTGTTTATTTTGTTTTTCTTCTAAATTTTTGTTATCTGCATTTAAGTTACATTATATGATCATATTAGTAACCATTGAAAATTATATGAATAGGCTGCATACTATATTTCAACGTAAATATTACCTTAGGCTAAATATGAAGTTTGACAACATTTTAAATAATATGTCAAATCCAAATGTATAGACAAATTTATAATGTAATGTGTATCACTGAGTATTGTATTGTAAATTGCGTATCACTGATAAACTAAAACCCTTCTTCATAAAAATCAAGTAAACCCATACTTGGAAGAAATTCTTACATTATTTAAAAAATAACATCTCACAATCGTAACATGTTTCTTTTACTTATCGCAACATGGCAGCTTATCAAGATCTGCTTCATGTTTTTTACATTTTTGTGTTATGTAGAATCTGATACTATAACGTATCCATAGACAAGCAAGTTTTATTAGGGGGAAAAGTATCAGTTTGTAGTGATATGCACAGAACTATTTTGAACACCTAGATAAGATGTGATATCAATTTTATAAAAATTCTACAAGTGATTATTTTGTGAAGTAAAATTTAAGGAGGTCTAAAGGATAATTTGTGTACTTTTGGAAAAGAAGGAAGTTTTAATGTTGACTGAAAAAAAAAAGAAAACGCAAAATAGAGAAAAGTGGAGAAATGTATGTAAGAAGCTTGTGGGCGAAGATGTTAAATGATGTTAATTAAATATATGAAAGTTTGTTTTAAATGGAATGGTGACAGTAAAGTTATTCTCTTTATGAGCCAGATATCGCATGAAAAGTTGTAACTTGGACATTAGTGTACAGTCTTTATGATGCTAGTTATTGAAAGACGTCCTTTGAGTGACATTTATTGCTCGAAATAAAAATTTTAATTTACGAAACATATTTATTCAAACGACACATTAAGCAATCATAAACACCTTAGTAATATTATAAAATTGTTTCTGTATTTAAATATCAAGATTAATTTTCTAAACATATTATAAATTTTAAGTGATAAAGTAATTAAATATATGCCAGTTATCGTCAAGGTCATTATTTATTTTTAACTTTATGGACGCAAAATATTTACATTAGCATTTCCATTATGCAGTATGTTACACTAAGTCAGCTTTTAAGCAGTTTAGCAATGGTTAATGACATCTGACGACCAAAAAAAAAAAAAAAAAAAAAAAAAAAAAAAAAAAAAAAAAAAGTCGTGTGGCAGACACTTTAATAGCGAACACTCCATGTTTTGGCATAGTCTTGAAGTCTCTTTCTAAAGAAATGCGGTGTCTGATGTTAATGGCGTGGTCTTTCAGGCAGCAGGAAATGAGGACGTGTGCACAATTGTACGCTTCTAAACAAAGCGGCAGACATGTCAGATAGGGCTTTGCCTACTGACTGACTTCTCGTGTTTCTCATAAAGAATCGGCACGTTGTGTAAGACGTCCTTGTTGCTGTTTAAGTGCATATCAATATTAAGATAATGCACGATAAGTTATGGATGATAATATTAATATATTATGATGAAGACATGGATAATATTAAGATACAAAACCAAAAATTAAATAGTGAGGGAGAGGGGGTTAGCGAAAGGGGAGAGAGTGTGAGAAAGTGAGGGGGAGAGAGTGAGACTGTCGACTGTCAGTTTGACAAACGGACGTAACCGAATGAATGATTGTAGGGAATGGAGAAAGTCACCGAGAGAGAAAGCGAAGAGTACAGGAAGACGTTCGTATAGCCTTTAGATCCCAAAGTGTAAGTTGCAGATTAAATAGGTTTTCCTTGGAGAAGAGAAAATTAATGCTACCACTGTTCAAGATGATTTACCGCTTGTTCAGGTTTCCACTACTTAAATTGTTTTAGAGAGGGGTTACAATCTTAATCGAGAAATCAGCGTGGTTAAAACAACGAGCCCTCACTTCCATTTCTATAAAGTTTTGATTATATTTTGTTGTATTTGTATGTAAAAATTTGTTGTAATACTTTTTTTCTTATTAGTATGTGTATCTTGTATAAGAGAATGGTTTCTTCTGTCGTACTTTATATCTAAACGTGGCGTTGTAGACACTTATTCTGTGTAGGTGTGAGCCTATTCATTTAATAGTAAATTTGATTTAGCATTGTGTAGTTAGGAATGTAAACTAAAATAATTTGAGGTTTATAAATAGTTGTAACTTCAAACACTATTCAAGTGTAGGTTGTTTACAAGGTAGGTTTAAAAAAAAAAAAAACAATACTTTTAGGATTATTCTAGTCAGGTGCTTGTAAATTATGGAATCATAAATTCCTTCTTAATTAAAATCAAAGGAGTTAGTTGTGCTATTAATTTTTTATGATAACCGCAATAATTACGTTTCAGCTGGTGATCGATTACTTTGGTTATTTATGGGCCCAAGAATGTTGTACTATTTTGACCCCCAGGTCAGTAAAAAAGTCACCAGACGCCACAGTTTTCAAGATTCCTAGCAGTACATGGAAAATATAAATAAAATTTTACTATTGTTTCATCTTTCTGTTGGAATAGTGCTTAACATCACTGTAAAGTAAAGTACACGGATTTGTCCGTGCGTGTGGACGCCCATCAGTTTTTGCTTGCAAGAGAGGTTATTTTATTCTCACACTCTACGTGTAATCCGTACAATGAAATTTCCGATTGGGTAGAAGAGAATTTATTCTGATCAATTTACACCAGTCGATATCTGAGCACAGCAACTGTGTATTCCCATATCCTCTGTATTCAGTCACTCATTCCAGTCGATTGGATTCTCTTGTGATTACCGCGACAGTGTCGCATGCCTATCAGGGTAACGTTGAATCGAAAGGACAGACTAAATTCTTCAGGAGACTTATATCAACTGTCAGTGACCTCTTGTACCACGCGCTCTATTATTAAAATTTAGAACGTTTCGTGCGTTAAAGTCATGTAAACAGAATAACGTAATCTTACAAACGTATATTTATTAATCAATAGTAACATATTAATTAAATCTCTTAAGTTTTATAGATTTTATAGAGAGCAATGAAGAATTATTAGTGGTTTGGTGGTAGTTTAATATCTGAAAAGTAATTCAGAGAATATGATGCTTAAGTTGATTTTGATGTAATGTACTTATAATTTGGAGAGCGGTAATACCATTCAAATTGTTAAAACTGCAAATAATTTTATTCAGTTAACTTCATGTCTTTATGTTACACACAGATTCCTGTGATAATGTTTATGTCCAATTTTAAACCACACTTATTTACTAAATTTCTTCTTTAGTGTACAAACAATTGGTAATCGGTGTATAGAATACTACAGGCTCGCACTATTGAATCCATCGATTTATTTACGCCGTCACGATACCATAACTAATCAATAATAAAACAACAATGAATTTGTACAGCCTTTGGTATATTTTAATATGGAAATTTGCGATTTGATTCATCCTCGTAAATAAAAATATTTTAAATGTTCTTATAGAAACAAGCAACACGGCATAAAATATTCTTTAAGGTCAAAGAAACTGATGTTCATCAAATAACGTAATTTAAGAAACTACGTTGTTATGGATAAACATAGATAAAAATTAAAATTGCATACATAAATATAAGGAATGATGGTTTATATAAACTTAACTAAGTGAACAATGGTCGAAAATTCTTATTCCTGATTTTCATTACAAATTTCTCTGTTGAGCAATAAAAATGTAAGTAAATTAATTGTCTTTTAATCGTTCCTATAACGTTCTCTCCTGCAAAGACATTATAACATCGGGAACCAGTTCAATTGTTCGCTGTTAATTAAACTAGCTGTCGTAGTTAGTAAAATTTACTTACCAACAAATTATGACAATGTATATATTAGGAATTAGTCAAGGGTTACATAAATGTATTCACTCTCTGGATATTAGCGAAAACATCTCTTTATTCTTGTATTTTAACTAAGTATAAAAGTAATAGCTTTAATGGTCATCCTTTAATTTTTTACTTACTTTACTTTACTTTTAAAAGAAAAATTCTTATAAATTCTGCATTAAATATTCTTTAAATTTTTACTCTTTTTATCTCAAAATCATTCAGCTGTGTATTATTTCAATTACCACGGATCCGCGTCTTAACTTTGCAATATTCTAATATATCACAACATCATCCAAACTATTTGAAGAATACAGTAGTCCGGTGTAATTTTCAGAATTACTTTACCTTTAAACATCATCAGGTTATTACTATAGCAATACAGAAATTACAAACATTTATATGCTAATCTTTAAGTTATCTAAAAGTCTTTACAAGAAACTTTACTGTTCTTTTTGTTTCGGTTTAAAAAAAAAAACAAGTTAAAGCACAAATGTTATGGTTTAATATCACCTGAATAGAACGTGAGTTTGCTGTGGGTGTTCGTGATGATCTTCTTCAGTGGGTCTTCTTGGGTGTAGTTCGTTGTTCATCTGGATCCTCTATTTAGTTGATTGTTTCCGAATTGTAGTCTAGGTCATGACGATTGGATTCTGCTACTTGAAGTTCATACGGTTGTTGTTGTAACTTTCTCCTGGTGTTGGTTGTTCACATTTTACATTTTATTTGTTCTTATTTTAGCAGCACTGATGTTTACTTTAATATGGTAAGGAACATATCTTACCACTTACTGTTTGTAAAGAGATGTGTCGGCTAAGTTTTTTTTTATATATTATCAATATTTGCTCCACGCACTACATTACTAGTTTTTGAGTTTTACCAACGCTACATTGGATTAAATCAATTATAACAACTAACGTCTGGTTATATCGTTGTTTAGCGGTATACACCTAAGTGTAACTTTACAACACATTTTCGACCTGCTTACATGTCGAAGTTTCTCCGGTGACTGGGTTTTGTTTAGCGGCAGGGAGTCTGTAAGCTGGCGCGGTTTACGCGCTGAGAAAAGTAGTTCGTTCCTTTATAATTATTAATTGTTCATTAATTAACTAGTAATAAATTATGCTACCTTTTTGTTATGAGTTAGATATTTCCTTTATTATTAATACGTCTTTTATTTAATTAAAAGAATTATTAGTTTTCGCTTAATAACATTGTACTTTGCGTGTTCGTACTGGACAATTTGCACGTTGATACAGGAATCTAGGTACAGATAAGGGTGGATTATACTCTCACTTGTTATAAGAACAAAAAATTTTATACATAGTCAACATAGTAGTTGAGTTGAAAGTCGGACTTCGGCCAGTGCACTGGTTCGTTTGTAGCGTGTTCCGATACAGATTTAATGTTCAATGTTAATTTATTTAAGTGTGTTATGTGTTTGTGTCGTTGTGAATTTTTAACGAAACCCTAATAATAGGGTAGATTTGCTTTTACCTGAAGATGGGGATATAAGCCCTGAAACATGTAGTAATTAAAAAGAAAAAGAAGATCACTTAGTGGATAAAATAAGGTAATTATTTATTTAAAAAATTTTAATTTGTGCTATTTAAATAATTTTTACATCGTCACATTCCTAGTTAAAACGAGTAAAATTAATTGTTTGTTTTATACTTTGTAGTCTTTAAATGTCTTTCGAGTTTACGATTTAAATCGTATATATTTTTTATTTGAGTTTTGCTTGTACGGAGACTGATGAAGAATGTTCGTACAATACTGAATGCAATGAGTCCGGTGACGCGATGATTACAGTCGATCTTAGGCAGTGGTATGGTATGTCCGTAATAATTTAGATGGTAGTTTCTCAACGTCGCTTTCAGGCCGTAATGCCGGTTAAACTCGGGACGACCGTGGTGTATGTCTTACACTAAATACACCAGGCGTACGTTTCGAGTATCCTTACAAACCAATGTAGATGATATTTCTCCATCACTGAAAGCCCCAGGTTTTAAACTGAGGTCAAAATAATATTTATCTACAGTGTTTGCATAAATAGATATTATTTTTCCGAGGTCGGCACCGTTCATTGCAGTGAAGTCTTGTAACTGGTTTTTCCAAACTTACCATTCGTAGAGAGGACAAATGCGTCACATTTAAATAACTAATATGAATTGCCCTTGCATGAAACTTTACTTAATCTTGGCTGAAATTCCAAAACTTTGATTAGTGAATTGGTTGCTCCTTCACTGCAAAAATCGAATTTAAATGAAGAAATAACAAGCAGATCAGATAAAATTTAGTTTCTTCTAGTCATTCAGCACCTGTAGATGAATTGTCTAATATTTTTTTCTTTTTGTAAGGCTTTTTAAGTACCTACGAATCATGAACTGAAGTAGTGAAAAAAGTATGTTCACACCCAATGAAAAGTACATTATAGTATAACTATATAATAACAATAAATATAGTCTAACCTATGATTATGTTTGATTTTAAAACACTACTTCTGAACAGAATTGTAAATTACATTTTACCTGTATCTGAACTAGCTTTTGTTTTGTTTGTATATAAGCTCCAGTAAAGAAAATTTATGGATAGACGACTATGTCATGCTACACAAGCCCCAAGAATTTTACACAACTTTTTTTACGTCTATACATTTTCCAGTAGAGTAGCCCTTTTGTAGTTAATAATAGTAAAATAGAATAACACAATAATTTTTGTATCGACCTATCTGCAAATTGCTTTTATTGGTATAATAGAAAATTATAATGTACGTTGAAATAATGCAAACGTGTCTCTAAAAATTGGACAATCGTCTCTTCCTGTTTGTTAGCAGCAGTGTACGGAAACTATATTTGTCCGGAACATTAATAACGGGAAGCGGAACGTTATTTCACTTAGGGGTTAAATGTAAACGGAAGACGCTTACTGTTCAGTTAACTATAGGGATTATTTTAATCACGTTTCGCCTGCTAAGTCACTGTTTTTGCGTTAACGCTTGACGTACTCACAAGTGAATTACAAATTACATTCTGTTATACAAATACCGAGATGTAAATTCGATTTGGTTGATATAATAGACATACATACAAGGTATAATATACATAACCGTATCAGTTAATTTAATTAAACTTTGTACAATGCACAGTGACAATGCGTGAATCTATTACGTTACCTATATATAGTATGTATATTATTACGACGGTCTACTTGATCGTCGTAGGTACAGTGGAAAACAAAATAAATACAAGACACCAATTAAGTCACTAATCACCAGCTTCAATTTTCACAGTTAACAGTTTGTAATTATCAACACAGTCTCTTATAACAAATCAAATAAAAAAATTGTTCACACGCAAATAAATGTCAACTAATATTAAAACACAATTTTATTACAATATACTGTCCGATTATAAAACGCAACACTTAACTAATAACCACTTGAACGCGCACAGTAATATCGCCAGATAATCACTTGTAATCGCCCCAACAATAAATTCGGATCGAACTGTAAATATCGCAACTAATACTGAAACTTAAGCCCGCTGCCGCCATGTATTTATACCTCCGCTCACAGACCAGAACGTTCCAAATTTCGTCTTAGCGCCAGTGTGAACTACACAATTAATTGCAGCCTTGACACAGTCCGCGCGGCTAGCGACTTCGAGAAAATACTCGCGAATGCGTCTAGAGTCACGTATGCCACACACATTAGAGCGAGATTCTTCTGGCACATTCCACAAACACGTAGATCGTTTTGTGATGTCGTAACAATATTATATTTTAGTGGAGTGTATAGTGTTATATAACGAGTGTTTATGTGATTCACAACGATATATGTATGACTATGGGATTAAATTTAAACTTGAAATGTTGCATAAAAACTTTGTTCTTATTACAACCGAAACTCGATACCCAATAGAAAATATAATTACTTCGGTTGCTAAATAATATTCTTATAAAATGTTACATAATTCTTATTTTAGGCACACAAAGTGTGCTTATAGTCTTGTGTTTGACAACATTGAAACAAAACTTAGAGAACAATATTTAAGATAAAATAGTTTTTCTTCTTTTATACACTATAAACAAATGTAAGAATAATTTTTATAGGAAAGGCATAGTCTCGTACTCTTGCAAAGTTGTACTGAAGTATCTCTATCTTTATTCCTTAAATTCTTAAGGAATGCATCTTTATCATACAATAATTACAATAACACACTACCACAAGAAGGAATTTCATGTGAAACACATTGAAAGCAAGCGGTAATTGAATCCTTTGCCAGTGGTGAAGATTAAACCAGATCTTAAGTGGGTGCATTATGAGCCGACACTCCTTTTTCAGAAGTAAAGCAACTCAAAGAAAATTCCGAACACAGTTACAGGTAATTCACTATAACTTACCTAGAATTTTTAATTGAATGGTAATAACTAAAATGATGTTTTGTGAACATTAAGATACAAATCTTAGAGGGAGGTTAGCGAAATGGGAGAGAGAGAGAGAGAGAGAGAGAGAGAGAGAGAGAGAGAGAGAGAGAGAGAGAGAGAGAGAGAGAGAGAGAGAGAGAGAGAGAGAGAGAGAGAGAGAGAGAGAGAGAGAAAGAGAGAAACAGACGCAACTGAATTAATGATTATAGGGAATAGAGAAAGTCACCGAGAGAGAAAGAGAAGAGTACAGGAAGACGTTCATATAGCCTTTAGATCCCAAAGTGTGAGTTGAAGATTAAAAAGGTTTTCCTTAGAGAAGAGAAAATTAATGCTACCACCGTTCAAGATGATTTACCGCTTGCTCAGGTTTGCACTACGTAAATTGTTTTAGAGAGGGGTTACAATCTTAATCGAGAAATCAGCGTGGTGAAAACAACAAGCCCTAACTTCCATTATAATAAGATTACCGGTATTTTTAAAACTATATAGTAGATTTATTGTGTCAACTTTGTCACTGTACAATTTTGTGTTATCTCATTTTATATTCAGTGGAACTGTTTTTACCATTTAATATAATATTTAGCAAAACGTTAAAAATATTTTATATTAGCAGCATAAAACAGGATTGTTTTCAATATTGCCTAATACTATAAAAGTAGTCTTTAAACTTGTTAATCTTTGTATCAAAGTCGCCAACAAACATGGTCAAAATAAATAAAAGTGTCCACGATTTGTAACATCATAAACTATGTTTTTGAAATAATTTGTTCTCACTTTTCCCATCTAAATTGTACATCGCAATTATTAATTTTATTAACCTCTATCCAGAATGTGAATGCATATCGGTACTCTGAGTTAAATATTTAAAAGATTTTTATGAATAATTGCTGTTAATGTAGATCTACGTGTATGAATAAATTGAGACATATTTTATGTAACTGTTTCTCTGCCAATACACTTTCTAGGCGTATTTGATTCGAAATATGGAACACTGTAGCTTGCACGCATTGAAATATCTTTGCTTTTTGTTATCTGAAGCTATATCATTGGTGGGTATTGACTTTTACAACATCCAGCATTGCAACGTCACGAGTAATTCACATTACCTAATTGCAGCACATTATAGCTCATTGTCAGTTACATGCAGAATAGATTTAATTTTTGTGTTTTCCGCGAATCATTCATTCCTATTACTTGCACCGAAACTATTACTCCTCAGTCAATATATGAATGGAAGTCTATTTACTTTATAACTATCATTTCTTATTATGTGTTATTTAGCTATCTTTTTCCTACAATTATATCTTTCTAGTATGTCTTGTTCACTCCTCAGATAGTGTTGACATATATTTTGGTTTAAAATGAATGGAGTATTAGCGACTAAATTGTAAAATGTATTTAATTAAAAACTAATCAAAAAGAAACTACGTAATTTTTGTTGATTAGTTTACAGCTGTAAAAACCGGATTGTGAAAACCAACAACTCAGAAAACCTAAATTCTGTGGCTTAGAACATTGATCGTAAAGTAATATATGTACTTTTATTATTTCATGCTAAATTAAATTAATTGACTATAAAAAGAGAATTGCGTGAAAGATAAGTCTTCCATGAAGACTTAATTATAGGCTAATTTTAATGTGTTAAATATATAAATTTTCTATGGGATGTATTAATACTATAAATAAGTCATATGTTTTACAAAATTCCAAAAATCGATAGTCTACTCATTTGAAAATACGATGGCAGTTGGGTGAATAAAAATATTGAAAAGGCTAGAACATTTCCTTCGCAGTTCGCTAACATTTTTCAACCACTTCGGCAATTTTCTGGCTTTGATGTGCCGCAGTTTACACATTGAGCTTTGCAAAATTTCTTAATTTTACGAACAGTGGGATTTTTACCTTGCACGTTTAACACACATTGGTCAACAACTATTGCAGGAAAATTGCACGTGTGCTTGACACTTTTTGCATTGAGAAATAAAGGTTGTTCTTTTACGCTGGGTTCTATCTTAAATTTCAATCCTAAAATAGTATCAAGTTTACAAATTTTTTTATATGATCGGATTTTCTGAACATTAACATAAATAAAGACAGACACTGACTATGTCAGTGACATAGCCATAGTTATATGACTATGTCTTTTATAACACTGACTATGTCATTTATATCTACAATCTATGTAACAAATCATTTCATTTACAAATATTTTCTGGGCATATGTTGAGTGTAAGCACTACGCCATAAGGATTACGTTCATTCTCGTAAGGAAAGTATTCTTTCTTATTTTGTATAAGTCTATTTATGATGCGACGATATTGATCCCCCTCTGCTTACAGATTTTTTGCGGTTACTATGTGTAACTGAGGAGATTGTTTTCCTTTTTAGATTTTTAATGATCCGTTCTGTCTCTTTTGAAAGTTCATCTTCATTTTTAAAATATTCTATTCCGGTTCTAGTTTCTCCCTTCCTTCCTTCCAGTTTCTACAAGTAGGTTTGCGGGGGTTTTGAACTTTTCAGTAAGCTGGCTTACACTACCTTGTAGAGTATTGTTAATAGTAAGCGCTTGTTCCTATGATTTTTGGTATGCATATATGATTTTGATGTGATACTTATTTCAATATCAGCTTCTTGAATGAAAGTCTGATTTTGCTAAATCTGTGATAAAATGTATTCACCCGCAGTACATTTTGGCTTCCGCGTAAGTCTGAGTAATTAGTGGAAATTATTCTGCAGATTCTGTTGTAGTCGTTAGTGGTGACCATGATAGTACTCCCCGTAAGCAATAGTTACCCACCACTAAAATATAGTGGAATGTTTTGATGTTTTTACTGCTCTGATTATGGTCCTTTTTTTACAGTCTGTTCACAGTATCCTACCCAATTTAGCATTCTCTTATTCATTATCAGTCCTATCCTTATAAGTTTTTTATTTACTTCTGTAGTTATAAATTTATATTCCACCTCCGTAGTAAATAGTAGTAAATCCAAAAAATTCAACCAAGGGGAAGCAGAGCGTTTTCTTAAGTAAGCGCTTAAAATAAGACAAAAAATGTATGTATCTTTGGAAACGTTTGGACGTGGGTTATTTGGTGATGAAGACATTAACTTAGGATAGGAGGCCCTAGTCAGGCGACTGGTCACAGAGAAAGAGATTATCATAAGATATTAGGATAAGATTATACACGTACACATGTTTACAATATGAATGGTACAGTTTTCAATAAACATGTGCTCTTCTTTCTAGTCAGACACATCAATATTTATTACATGATATACGTCGAGGAACAGTAAGACTACACAACAACATAGATTTACATTTACTTTTTGAATTGCTGACAGTTAACTTATAATTAACTTGAAAAGTTACTAATCGAAAGATGTGGTTGTATATTTAACGAAGTTAAATTGTGTATTAGACTAATGCTAACATAAGACAAATAATAATTATTATATATTTTACGCAGGTGGATGGAAGACATAGGTAACCGTGGGCGAGAACAACACACGGACACAGGAAACGCGCATTACATAATAAATAAATAATACAGAGGCGGGACAACGAGGACACGAAGGCTACAGATAATTTTATGATGTAGTTTGTTTTCAGCCACAGCACGAATATATGGAAAATATTTAAATAATTTTTTACATTGAGTGTCTGTTCAATATATGTGTTTGACGTTTTTAATAGACGCCGTTTTCAATTACTGTTATAAACAAAAAACTTATTGAACTAAATATAGAGCAATGTAATTAATACAACTTTCAGTCAACAGAAAAAAATGCTTTAAAATCATATTGGTTTACGCAGATTGAATTAATTTTAGATATACAGTATTAAAACGTCTTTCTTTGATGTGTATTTTTATACAGATAAAATTTACAATAATTTTCCACAAATTCAAGTACACTAGAAAAATAAAATTATTGCGTATAAATAGCAGAATTTAATGCGACGCAAATTTTTGAGCAGATTATGTAACTTAGTTATACCAGTAAATTCTCATGATTGATGGTGAGGGGTGAAGAAGCTGGTGGAAAGGTCAAGTATCTGTAAAAAGTAAGTATAATCGGAAGAAAAAATATAAAAATTAAATAAACTAAATAAAAATTTCAGTAAAGGGGATTCACAGAATTCAGCTGCTTCATTTGTTAAATTTTTGTTATTTTATATTGCTTTTCTAATTTGTAATGAATCCAATTTCTTACCTTTTTGTATGTTGTCTAGTAGTGTTATGTTTTTTGTATCTATGAAGTGATTGTGTCGTAAGCAATGATCTGTAATACCTGTATTAGTTAAAATCGCTTTTCCATGAGATGTTTCAGAGCACGGTCACATTGCCCGGTATAAATAGCATCCCATTCTGCGCAGTGTTTTATATAAACTCTATTTTTCTCTAGTGTGTTTGATTTTTCGTTACTGTTTACTAGTAATGAAAAAAGATGACGTTTGTTTACTGATACCGTTTTAAGGCCTTGCTTTATAACTTATTGATGATGGATGGAGGATGCACGGGCGTCTTGCGTCCTAATATGTGTGTGTTGTCCAGGCCTAGGCCTGATGAACGCCAGGTGCCAACAGGTCAGCTCGGTCGTTTGCTCTGCACAAGGGTGTTATATTGCAGTCCTCGGGTACATGATAAAGACATGGCCACCACGGGAGCAAGCATTTGCTTTTGCTTCAGCCAATTGTCACGCCGAGGCGCGGCACCATGGTCCCCTCGGGCATACGCTTTTGGGAACGTAGTGACGCACTGGCGAAGACAAGAGGCTTGAGCGCCCTAGGGCGTCGGTCGAAACGATGGGGAATGACTCCAAGACAGCCAGCACCCGCAAGGAAGGCACTTGCACAACCTCGTGGGAGCCCATGTCTCAGGTCATACTCTGCCGAGTCAGCAAAGCAGGTGCTGACGGGGATCTCAATTGTCATGGCTTCAGTCAATTGCCACGCCTGGACGCGGCTCTGTGGTCCCCGAGGGCATAGCCCACGGAAACTTAGAGGCGCGCTGGCGAGGACAAGAGGCTCGATCGTCCGGAGGTGGCGGCCGAGTCGAAGAGACTCATCACCCCGGGGCAGTCGTTCTCGCAAGGAAGGCATTTGCACAACCTCGCGGGAGCCCGTGTCCCGGATCACAGCCCTGCCGAGTCGGCAAAGCCGATGCTGGCAATAATATGTTCCAATCTGCCGCAGCATGGTTGACTACAGAGTCGGCAGTCGCAGGTAGTTAATGTTTGGTATCGTTTCAGAATTCCAGAAGGTTGGGGGGTTCGTTTCTGAGGGGTACATGTGATGAACTAAGGGGGATCGTCTAACAGCGCCCTAGAGCGCCTGAAGCGGCGAGGGGACGGTGTGTTTTCCATGCTGTTTAGCCTTTGGAGGTGCGGATAAGGGGACTCGCCGGCCTTGTCGAACAAATTGGTTGCCAAGGACCAGACGAAGGCCTCTAAGGTGGGAACACAGAGACTCTGGTGAATGGCGGAATTTCGCACAAACCACGGGGACCCCGTGAGGGAGCGTAAGGTCCAGTTCTGGAACGTCGTCAGCCTATGCCTGTTGGTGGCCGACAGGAGAGGCCACCAAGCGGGCGCCGCATAAGTAAGTACTGTCCGAAGGAACAGTATATATAATGTCAGTTTGGTACGGACAGCCAGGCGGCTGTTTTGCGAAAGCATTGGTGATAGCTTGGCTCTGACGCCACGAGAGTTGTTGAGGGTTGAGGTCTCGTGGTCGTTGAAGTTTAGGCGCCGATCAAGCCGAACGCCTAGGTACTTCACCGACGCGGCCCAGTTGATGGGTCTCCCCTCTAAGGAGAGGGATCGGCATCGGGAAATGGACTTATGAGTAAAGCAGATCGCCTTGGATTTTTCCGTATTGATCGCTACCCGCCATTTCCTTAGTCAGTCCGGAAGCATAGCCAACTGGCGCTGTAACATTACGCTCGTCCGCCAAGGCGAAAGCGAGCTGAAATGAAACATCGCGTCGTCGGCAAATAGAGATAACGTGACCCCGGGATAAACAGGCAGATCGTTGGTGTACAGGACGTACAGAACGGGGCCGAGGACAGATCCTTGAGGGACAGGGCGAACCCGAGACAACTCCCCATCGACGCTGATCCTGAAGGTGCGATCGGTCAGACAGAATCGGAGCAAGTGGACGATAGATGCCGGGAGTGGCGAATGCGCCAGTTTGTAGAGCAGGCCTTCGTGCCACATTGATTGGAACCACTGGAGAAATGAAAAGCAGTATCTTTGGTCCCTTGTTACCTGATTCAAATTGCTTTGGCACCATGATTGAGGGAAAGACTGAAGGTCATAGTTAGAGGAGACATACCAGTGTTACATGGATGAGATAAAAGGGCGAAGAAGGTGAATGGTAATTAAGAGACTGTTTACGGCAAGTGAGCAATTGCAAGACCACGAACCTCTCGGTTGAGGAAAAGAGGGAGAAGATAACAACTAGTAACAAAATAATAAATAACGTTTGTGTAACAAAAAGTAACTGGAACTTATTTCATAAAATGGACATAGTAATAAAACCATAAATATAATTTTCAACCTTCTTATGTGAGCCGTGTTTAGATATCTGTGTAGTTTTAAAAATTAAAATATTACAGGAAGGATTGTGTTGTGCTTGGAAATATGATACATTTTAAACTTAAATGAGATAGTGACATCATGTATATGTCAGTACCATGATACAGATATAAAGAATAATAAAACATTATTTTTATAATAAACATTTGTACATTTTCCAAACTTTGGTCTAGAACAGCTCCGTTTGTTTAAACATGTTTAAGGCATTTCAGAAAAAAAAATTGTTAAAATATGCAATTGAAACTTGACATTCAGTAATTTTTTTATCCTATTTAAAAATCTTTGTATTACAACAATACAAATTTGTTGTTTATTTAAATTTGTGGAGCCCCACGATTTTGGAGCGCCAATTAAAACAATACAAATACATCGATTCTAATTAATTTAACTTGTATAGCCTCATGCTTTTGGGAGACAATTATTTATACAACGCAAGTTAACCAATTTAAATGCATTTACATATTGTGTATTGAATTCATGGTGTAATCGTAATAAGAAGATGATACGTTATTTACGTTGTAACGTCACAGAACGTTCCATAAAGGAAACCATTTACATAGTAATTATCATAAGAGGAAAGTGAGGTGAACAGTATCGAACCCAAGTAGTCCTAAAAAAATTGTGTAATATTGTCTAATAATTATTACTACTAACATGAAAAAACGACCAGACTGTGACTAAGACACAAACCCCATATATATTATTGATGTGAATAACAGTGAAAAAACCATAAGACACTATAAGAGAGACAAATAGTGTCAGAATCAACCAAAATGAAGTCATTAATTATTAAGTTTTATAACTCTGAATAGAGTATTAAGAACTATTTTTTGTGAATGAATGGGCATGATCCATTATTATATTATGTAATGTAAATAAAATAAATGTATTAAATGACTTAAATACATTATTAGAAAGAATCTAAGTTAAAATAAAAAATAATATTTGTTATGACAAAAAATATTAATGTGTTGGATTTGAGACCATACACCCAGATTTCATGAAAAAAATTAATTATTATCAGATTGAAATAAACACTATATGTAATTGTCGAGCAGACAAATGTGAACAATTTATCTTAAATAAATAAAGCTGTCAAATGAATAAAAGTCAGTCAAAATAGCTAAAAACCGTATTAATTATAAACCTGTGGTAGGCATATAATATTGTATAATTTATGGATTTAATGTTGCCAAAATGCAACCAAATTGCATTAGAAAGTTGAAATATGATATAAAGCGACTATACTAATATATTTGACTAACTTTAACATTGTAATAGTCAAGTTAGCAAAATATTTACCTATACCATGTATGGCTGGAGCCAATCAACCAGTACAAAAATAATCATATCTGGCTAAATATTTACAAAATGATAACAAAAATAAAATAGAATGGTACAATACTTCAGTATACCTTAATGAACGAACAAACTCAGTTGAAAATAAAGTCAATTATAAAAGAATTTAACTTATAAGAATGAGATTTGTCACACCATAAAAAAAGGACATCTCAAGACCAGTCAATGATGCTATGTCATCCTGTAATAAAAATAATGTATGTGAAGAGTAACCAGGTATCACAAAAGACAGACAATATAATAAACTCTGAGTGTACACTAGTGAAATACTACATATGTTAAAGAAAGAGACTAATTATTGTGTTATAACATTAACAAAAAACCTAGGCCATAGACAGGGGCCATGTAAAATTGTAATTATTTATGTATTACCTATGTTAAAATTTGTTTGTTTTGTTGTAGGAAGGTAGTAATATTATATGTTCAGATTGTGGAAGGAACATAATAATTCCACAACAATTTTTGTTCTAAAAAGATTGAATTTTAATGACAACAACCAAGGTGAGAGTTGTATATTGTGTTACTTATTAGACTTAATTTAATTAAAAACCAATCATAATTAGTATCACTAGATTCAGTTGAAAACAGACAATCTAAATGTAATAATGGCATACAAATTGTGAGTACTAATGTAAAACTGTTTGATAAATACCAGAGTAAATTTTGAAATATCCTTAGTATGAAGAATAAGAAATTCGTTCTAAAAGCTTCGACGGAAGTGAAAATTGTTCCATAATGTTCCATTTCGTTTATTCTCGAACAATTTAGAAAGAATTTTTACACAAATATTCCGGAAGTCGATGAAAACAATCAGCCTGAATTAGTATAAAAGAGAGACCAAATTCGACCCAGAAACACTTGAAACTTGAACTCCAGAACTGATGCATCACCCACGACACTGATCAACGCAGCTAAGGCGAAACCGAGAGGCGAGAAATCGACAAGACGAAGAAAGGCTTTTCCCGTACATAGACAAACAGACTGACATAACCTCTACAAGAATCTACGCCAATGTGTTGCTGAAATAGAGCAACGACACGGCAAATTTTAATAGAAATCACGCAGCCAGAACGTCAACGGCCCAGGAGGGACCAAAACTTTAAATAGAGAACCATTTCTGCGGTGTTCGCATAGACTGACTAACTAGACAATAATCCCCTTAACGTAAACAAACAAACACCAAGCCTTTCTCTCGACTACATGGGAATCAGCGCTGCGGCGGCCAATTTCTGAATCAACGCGAAACAGATGATTTGTAGCGGCGGCGTTTGAACGATAATCTACTGCCAAACGTTTTTACAAAAAGTGCGGAAATAGTAAATGATCGCAATTTTGACTTAAAATAGATTCAGTGCACATATGAAGAGGCGAGATTGAAAAACTACCCGAGAGGAGTGTCCTGTGCGAGATTAATTATTCATTGGAACGTGAGTTACCAAAATTAAAGTCATTTTTTTACCTGGTTACATTTATCACACAGTTGTACTACACATGCCACACACACCTTCAAATCACTTAATTTTTCTTGTAAAGCGTCTTATTGATATGTCTTGGTAGTTCAAAGGAGTCACGTCCTGAGAGTAAAGATTTTTTCACATATTAAACTCATGCTTTTCAACTGAGTAAAAAAAATTGAAAACACTAGCCGATACTTGATTGGATATATATAAAATTGTCAATAATAATAATAATAATAACTTGTGAATTTTTAACTCTGCAATTTTATAATTTTTATATGAATGTTAGTCCTTCAGACGATTTGTTTGTTTTTGAAGAATCATTAAACTTACCTGATTTTTTCAAGCTAAACTGACTTGTTTATATTTTTCATAGAAGTAAGATCTAAAAATTTTTAATTTCTTTAATAATCACATTTATTTCTTGGAACAAACGATTCCAAGTGGCGCCCACAAAAAACATAGTACTAAGTTGTGTTACAGGACTACATCACCGCAGAGGATCCAGTCAACGGTAAGTAACAAAAGTGCGCGGAGGTAACGCCCGACATTTTACAACACTTTTACACACTACACCACTATTTCTTTTTGTTATAACGTTTAAAATCGTTCCATTATTTATTTATTTAAACAACATATCGCATATTGGATATTAAACAATAACTCATTATTAAATCGTTTGTACGAAGTTTTCGTACATAACTTATGCTAACAAATTACATACATAAGCTATATACAACTCTTATTATCTAATTGTAATTGCTTTAAAATGTTTATTTTGCTCTCGGCTTACTCTTGTTGTGTTCATATTTTTGCAATTGCTGATTCATTAGCTTCAAAAAATGAATTTACTTCTATTCAAACTCTTTTATATTTCTTTGTTTTACTTCCTACTGTTTATGCATTTTTTTCTCTTTAACATCAAAGACTTTACTAATTACGTTAATTCAAAAATTACTTATTTCTCTTATCATTTACGTTACTAATTACTAAATTTGGTACAACAAATATTATTCTAATTTTTACTACTTTTACATTTATTTATTTTAATATTGGTTGAATGTCTTGCATTCAAGCTTTAATTAGTGTCTTTCAACTGTCTGTAATTAAATGTTTTTTTATAACCTCGTTTGACGTGGTTATTCATCTGCACGTCCTCCGTGTCCTTCGGGTCGTGTCCTCTGGTCATGTCCTCTGCATATGTTTCTGGTCCTCTGGTCGTGTTCTCCGTGTGTGCTGATTAATAGTCGTCTCGTCTCACGTCATATGCTGCCGGTGTGTCCATAGACCTCATCGTATGTATTTTGCAGCTTTGGCTGTATGGCTAGTTGATCCTGTGATTCTTACGATAATTGTGAATTTGTGTCGTCGACTGACATAGCCTCCTGCGGCAATGGTTGAATCGAGAAGAAGAAACTTTATTAGCGCGACCTGGTATATATAGTCAGGTCGTACAAATATTCCTGTCTGAACACTTTTCAACTTGTCATATTCTGTCGAGGCGTTACTACCCCCACTCTGGCTCAATTCACTATTTTCGCCTATTTTCGCGAATTACGAAGTTTGTTTCACCTCACTCGATGCTCAATCGATCATTAATTTTTATGTGATTACTATACGTAAATTGCACTTCTTTATGGTATTCACAAAAAGAGTTATTCATTTTTTACGTATAGGCTAGTAATTGCACTTTTCGTCATCTCTGTATGGATTTTTACATTTTATTTATCTATAATTTCTACACACTTTTGTGTCCTTTGTTTTATCATATCGTACATAGTTTTCTTATAGTTAACAATAAACATATAACCATTCTACTTGATAAGGGTTGGTTACATTTCAGGAACGGACAGGTTTCACACACACTAACAAAATACGCGCGTACACAACGGTAGCGACAGGTGTGTCGAAACTGCATGTCCATGCATGAATTCTGAACTCCGTATTTTTACTACGATTCAGCTTATGCAATCTGAATCATGTTTATTAATTTATATTTATTCATTTTTATTATTTATTTTATTTATTTGTGCAATGCACAGTATCATTACTGCTTTTACTGTTGCAGTATACATAAGATAAAATTGTACCTATATTTTAATATACACAACGTAAAAAGTGTAAAGTATTCAAGTATACAACGTAAGAAGACATTTAACCTCAGTTGTGTGATAAGAAACAAAATCCGTGGCCTCTACGGTTATTCTACAGCATTATGTAATTAATTTCGGGTAAGCGATCAAAGAGAAAATGATAAAAATAAACAGTGATTTACATGCGTCCGCTTGTTTTCACACACCATCAAAGCGCAAAAAAGTAATATGTTCACAACGAAAAAGGGTACACTAACAAAATCAAAATAATGTACTTTCCCTTTATGTGTACCCACACTCAATTTCAATTTTTTGGGTGTGCGCTTGTTGGTGTCGATATGAAGGAAATATCGCTTATGCGTTTAGTAAAATAATCTAAAAGTGTTAATAGCCTACGTTGATTTACCGGATGCAGGTTTGTTCTGGACCATAGTCGTTTTTATTGTCATTTAATTACCATGCAAAGCATTTGTAGATATATTATACTTTAGACCTGCGTTAGTCGCTCCACAATATATATTTAATATAACACGTAAACTAAAGCAACTATAGTAAACAACAAAAACCAATGCAGTATAAAAAATAGAATTGATTTTTTTTTGTTCTTTTAAAACTACGAGGGGACCAAATCGAAATAATGCGGTGTGGTTCAAGGTCCAACATTTGCGAATTGCTATACTTCGTGTGCCGGAACTCACTTCAACCATTATACTACTTTTCACAGGTAAACCCCGTAATTTGCCTTTCTAGATCAGTTAACAATTTTTGTTGTTTCATACAGTGTATAACAGAATAGGCGGCTTGAAAAACTTTCACCAACACCTTAGTAACACATACCGTGACTAGCGAGAGCTTCAGGAGACTACATAAGTAAGATTATAGACTAGAAACATAAAAAGCATAGTACAGAAATTAAAATTATCATCTGAAAACAAATACATTCTAACAGAAACGTTTGGGCTACACCAAGGAAAGGGTCACTTGAAGAAGGAATGAACGTATCAGATTCATAATAAAACGGAATGCAAGGGAAGACAGGACACTATATAAAATTCTAAAATACTTCTATACCACACGCCTATACCAATTATAATATAATAATTTGTGTAAAATACACATTACTCGTTCATAAGAGGCGGAAATCACAAAACTCGTTTTGGATCAAACTGTATTTTAAATTTAATCATAAACATCCTACATAACAGGGCACACATACAAACTTTGTAGACACACATAAACACATATACACATTTCTGTATATTGTTACAAATTTTTATCAATGTGTAGTGTACTACTTATTTCGCCTCACACTGGAGTCGTCAATTTGTAACAGTAATAAATAAATGAGATGAGGTCTCGCGAGTAAACAATATAACAATTTGTGTTGAGATACGAGTTCTTATGCTCCACGTAGAATGCGTCAAATTTTAACAAATTCAATATATATGTATTAAAATTATTCAACCACACCGTTGTTGTTGTCAATCTGCAACCATTAATATGATATGTTGAACGGCGAATTATTTTGTATTCTGCCGCTCGCTCCCACTTTACGTGCAGTTCCAATGACGTCACCCACAGTTGCCAACCGTTGTTCCGTCCGCTGTCCTATGTTAACTTATTTTTTAAATGAAACAGCAATAATAATGACGCAAATATAACACCAAACATATATCTTTATAGGAACCATTTATTCAGTGAAGCATTGGTTAATTATTTCTCGTTTTCTTTTTATGGTAATTACAATTGTGGCAAAATTATGCGTCTTCTTTACCAGTTGGTACAGTAGTTGTAAATATTATTCAGTAGTCAGCCAGGCCAAAATAGTGACGAAGATCATTATTTCTATTAAAATAAATTATCTCAGGGCGTATCTGGTTCGGGGATTACGTTTAAACAAATAATACTATTCTTTAAATCAAAATACAAATTTCACAGTACAAGGATATTACAAAGTTTTAGTATGTAAAGTGCACACAGGCAGTCGAGTATTGGTTGCTTGTTATTAGAGGTTATGACCAGTTTATGTGCTTATTAGTTATCGTTAAAAGTTCTTATGGTGTTCAAAAAAGGTGTAAAGCTCAATTCGTGTTATTTGTGAGTGTTCTTTAGTGTTGGTGTGATATAGTGTCTGTAGTTTTATTTTGATTAATTCCTAGAAAGTCGTGTACCCAAATGTTGGTTTTGACACATAAGATAATAAACTGTTCAAATTCACCAGATCCTCTTCTTTAAATGATTCTAGGAAGAAGATAGGGTCCACGTCTTCTTCGGTTCTTCTCCCTGGATCTCAATTCTTCTATATTAAATGCTGGATGTTCTTCTCTTGATTATAATATTTTGTATTATGTACATCGATTTGTTTTACTACGTCTGGTACGTGTTTTCACAGTTTAAAGTATAATTATATAAGACGTTTTACTAACGCGTCTGTATTCAATGACCGTTGTTAAAGAATTCCTATTTTATTTATCTGAAATTTTTGGTTGCTAAGGTAAACTTGAAATCTGGTTGGTTGATTCAGATATACATTGTCATACAAATTCATTATTTCAATGTCTGAATTTGGTCAAAACTTTTAAATTAATATAACTTTTCTGTATTGATTGGGAATTTAAAACTACTAGCATCATTATTTTGGTCTTTACATTTGTGACATATACACACTAAACATGCCTACTTTTACTTAAGAAATACAGATGTTACATTTTTGCTATTTGAATTTTTCTTAAATAACTTAAAACGGATTATTTTGATTCTAGATTTGTTGTGTATACCATTAACTATCAATCTATTCATCCTTCAACATTTGTTTTACAAACTTCTAACAGTACTTCCTAAAATTTACAAAAGTTGGTTTTACATGGCTTCATACAGTTTGCCATCCACAAAACATTTGCTAATTCATTTATCTGTTCAAAAAATGTGATTACCCTTATAGAACTACTGTCTGCTTTGTTATTTTTACTATTTCTTATTAATTTATAATGGTTTGTTACTTTACTGGCTATTCTGATAATAGTTTATTTATTTTAACATTGGCCTATGTCATGGTGATTCTTTCAACACCATGTTACATATTGTTTTATTATTTAGCCTGTTGGCTTGAACACTTATATTTAATTATAGTCATTATATTGGATGTTAACCCATGAGATTTAAAAATACTCATCATCCTCTCATAATGTGAACACTTTAACAAAATTACAAACAGATTGATTTAAATATTATGCCCTCATGGCTGAGATTCTGGTACACATTAAACAGATAAATTAAATTCCAAAAAACACAAACACTCCTTATCATCTAATAACATTAACTCCTTTCTTTTTTTTCATAATTATATAATAGTTGGTCAACCATACTAGATCAGTATTGGCCTATTTCTTTGTGTGTTTGGTACCATGTTCTAGTCTTAAAATTCCATTTGGCCCATTGTTTTAAGACCTTCTGGTTAATCACATGGTTTTAACATCTTCATTGCATTCTAATAACATCATTACATTAACAATAACAAAACAATATACAATCATATCAATTTAATGTCATGCCCACATGGCTATGACTCTAATAAACATAATGAATAAGTTAACTTTCATTAAACCCTAACAACTGTTTAACATATAATAACATCTCCCCTCAATCCATTTTGCTATGTTATTTAACTAACTATTTGAAATCGATTTCTCCTTGTTCATATAATAATGTGAATAGGTTATTATTTATTATTCTCTTGACAATATTATGTCCACTATTGATCACAATTAGTTGCATGTTTCATGTATCTATAATAATGGATTGGTTATATTATTTCATTATAATTCAAATTAATAACTTACTAATATTTCTTTTTACATTGTATTGTATGTTTGGGCCTATTATCCCTCAATTTGTATTTTGATTATCTTTATATTTTGATACATTTAATGAAACCATTAGTTCCTTATAGTATTGGTACATAAGCTGTCTGTCTTTATAAGTATTATTTTGTCATTATTTGAAGTTCATGTCATAATCGGGGTATTTTGCATCACCTTGCCTAATCATTAATTTGGGTACGGTCAGTTGTATTACAAGTCAGTCGAAAATAGTTATTCGTTCCTCTTCACTATCATCTTGAAAGATATTTTTCTTCTTGTTTAGTTTCTTATCCATAGTCTTCATTAAATCTGGTACGATATCAAGCTATGCCAAATGTAATGTTAAATACTACCCTGCCACCAAATTTGATTATTTTAATACAATAGTATTTTTGTTGAAATTATCAATTATCTTTCATATTATCACTTGTTATTCTTATTATGATCTGGTATACTTGTCTTTAATTATAAGTGTTGTATCCCTGGAACATGTTACTTCTCTAACAAATTAATCACCATATATTTTGGAATCAGTCGGGGGGCTCTCTTGACCTAATACCCCGCTGTCCTTATAATACATAATACATAAATAATATCGATTGCTGGAGCTATCTCATCAGTCAATCACATTTAATAATCACTAGTCTATTCACGACTAAATCAAATAAAATAATATAATAATATATTCTTGGGATGGTTCACTCAGTTTAACTTCTCAGATCTAAATATTTCTTTCCATTGATTTCTTCAGATGTTTTTTTTTCTTGTGGCGATATTAATAACATTTTTTATTTTCAATTGGTACTATCTTCTTTCCTTCTTTATCAGTACTGCTTAATCTTCATTTTTCATTCACTATCTTTATTCAATTAAAACATAACAAGTATCTGTATCTATAGTTGTTGTTGCTTCTCTCACAATCATGATAGGTTATTTGTAGTAAATCTGTTTCTAGTTTTGTCTTATTTTCAACGTCGATTGTCTACATTTGTCTTCTCTTATTCATTTTATAGCACTATGGTTTCTTCTGATTCTTGGATGTTGTACCTTCGTTTATATTCCAATAATAAGTTCATAATTATATTTAATAAGAGGTGCTTATTTTGGTTTAGAATTTGGAAATTTATTCAAATTCGTTTATTCACTTGATTCGAAATAACATTATTAAAATGTACTGTAAGTTGTCCTTACTATTTCTTTGAATTTTGAGATTTATTCAAATTTGTTTATTGGGTTCATAATACATTTTTAAGGAAACTTGGTTGTATGTTCCCTTAATCGTTTTTGTTTCCACATCACTAATGACATAAGTATTATTGTTATTGTTTTTTACAACAACATATGGTCCGTTATACAATAATAATAGCTTTTTTGCTATTCCTTCCTTAGAACTTGGCAATTCGCGGTTTTTTAACAATACTTTGTCTCGAATCTTGTACTGGATCATTTTCTGCTGAATTATTTTGTATTTTTTCCTTCTTTTCTCCACTTGTTCATTCAGTTTGCTGTGGAATCTCACGTCGCGTCGTCGAACTGGTAAGCTGGGTTGTTTGGGAAGTTGATTATTTCACTAATTTCCCGGGGTGGTAGTCTTTCATGCATTATGGTATATGGAGTATCTTGTATTGATTCATGGTAAGCTAAGTTGATAAAGCTTTCTGTTTGTGTAATGTAGTCACTCCACGTCTGGTGTTTATCGAAACAATATGTCCTGAGGATACGGCCGACCTCCCTCAGTACTCTTTCCGCCGGGTTGCTATTTGGGTGATAGACAGATGTTTTATGTCTTGACACCTAGGTCTAACAAAGTCTCCTTCCAAACGCTTCCTCGAAACTGAGTTCCGTGATCTGTAATAATTGACCTTGGAGCTCCTAACTCTGGTATGTATTGTTGCATTACTATTTGCAGAATCTTTTTTGTAGTTGCCCGATTAATGGGGTATAGTTTTGTAAATTTGGAGTAATGGTCGAACATGATTATAATAAATTTATATTGTTTTCTCCCTCCACTACAAGGTAACGGTCCACACACATCTAAAAATACTTTCTCTAATTTACCAGTTGATGTAATTGGCTGCATTATTACTTCTGTTTTTTCGTTATTGCATTTTGCCAATAGACAGATGTGGCACTGCCGAATACATTCTCTAACTCTCCTGTTGATATTCTTAATATAAGTGTGTTCCTCAAGTAATTTCATTACTTTTAATGCAACCATATGCCCATATCGACTATGGTAGTCCAGTATTAAGTCTGTTTCTAAAGCTTTAGGTATCACCACCTTCCATGATCCTTGGTTATTGTTTGGTTTGTAAAATAATATGTCTTCATGTAGACAATAATATGCAGTAATTTTTTCATCCTGTTGGATCAGTCTTTGCCTAAAATTGTTGATTTTTGTATCCTCTGTTTGTTGTTGTGCAATTGATTTCATGATGTTTTCCAAATCTGATTTGTTTTTTATGATAGTATATACCTTGACGATTCTTTCTTTTTCCCCTTCAAAAGTTTGTTGTTCTATGTTAATCCGGGACAATATATCTGCAGCAATATTCTGTTTTCCTGGAACATACTCCCAATTTATATGGTGTTCCTGTAGTGCGAGTATCCACCTTGCCAATCTTCCATGGTTAATGTTGCAATTTTTTAGGGAAGATATTGACTTATGATCGCTCCTCACAGTTATCGGGTATCCAAGAATATAGGTTCTGAATTTTCCACAAGCGAATACAACGCTTAATAACTCCTTTTCCGTTACACTATAATTGCGTTCACATCCATTAAGTATTCTGCTTGCAAAACGCACCACCTGATGGTCTCCCTCACTATCTTCTTGATATAATACAGATCCTAAACTTATATCACTGGCATCGCAGTTCATAAAGAAAGGTTGGTTGAAATTAGGATGTTTCAATATAACTGAACTTAGGAAATTATGCTTGATCATTTGGAGTAAGTTGTCTTGTTCCTGTCCCCATGACCATTTGTTCTTAGAGGATAGTTGTGGAGAAAATGTTGCTGTCATTTCAGAATAATTTCGCTGAAACTTCCTATAGTAATTGCAAAGTCCCAGAAATGATTGAAGTTGCTTTTTATTTTTGGGACTTGGGAACTTCTGGATTGCTTCAATCTTTTCATTGGATGGTGTTATTCCTTGTCTTGTTAAGTTAAAACCCAGGAACTGGACTTCACTGGCGATAAGTTTGGATTTTTGAAGCTTTAGGGTAACGTTATTGTCTGATAATTTGTGTAATACTTGCCCTACTCTGTCACAATGGTCTTCCCAATTCACTGAAGTAATCAACAAGTCATCAACATAGACTGTGGTAAATGGAATAGTATCTGGACCCAACACCTGGTCCATACATCTTACGAATACAGCTACTGAGTTTACCAGTCCAAACGGTAGTCGCTTGAACTGGTAGTTCCTCCCTTCGAAAATAAAGGCGACGTACTTTCGACTATCTGGGTGTAACTCCACCTGCCAATACCCACAAACAGTATCCCAGGTGCTGATAAATTGTATGCCATTAAATTTTTCCAATATCTCCTCAATCTCTCCGGGAGATGTTCTGTCATTAACTATGATCTTATTGATCTCTCTAGCATCCAAACATAGTCGTACTTTGCCATCTTTCTTGGGAACGGCTATTAACGAACTATTATATGGGGAACAGCTATAACTCAATAATATCTTCTGCTACCATTTTGTCTAGTTCAGTCCTCACTGCTTCTTTTAATGCATAAGCAACAGGATATGATTTCTTATTAAAATTTACAGGCTCCTTGAATTGTAGTGTAAATTGATAATCTTTTACTTTGCCAGGTATATCAGAGAAACCATAGCGGTATTTATTATATATTGATATTAACTTTTCTATTTGTTGTGTAGTTAAATTACATTCATTTTGTTCTGACCGAAATTGTCGGATCTCTTCTAATTTTTCCAACCATAAAATGTCTTCACTCCCAAAGTATTCCCTTCTTATATTCCATGAATCATCTTGATTATTATTGAATTTTCTTATACTATTGCATGAAGGTACATTCTTATTTTCTACTAATTTTGCTGTCCATTCTATATTATCCATTTTTAACGACACTATGGCCTGTCTCATGTCAATTATTGCTGAGTATTTTCTCAAAATATCACAGCCTATTAGTAGATTAAATGGTAGATTACTAGCTATTAGAAAAATCATAGGTATAGCTACATTTCCGCTGGTCACTGCTAATGATACCTGTTTTCTTATTGACTTGTTTTGCCTTCCGGTGGCTCCGATTAAAATTATATTCTGGATTGGTAGAGTCGGTAAGATGATCTTACTAAATTTTTAAATTTTGAGGTATTCGTTGTTATCGATTAACGACACATTTGCGCCTGTATCTATCATGAATCTTGTGTCTAGTCCATTCACTTGGGCGATAATATAGGCAATCTCATTATTCGAACTATTGTGCGTTATCGTATCTTCGTTAAGCAGTTCTTCTCTCACGTTTTTTAAGAAGTGATTGTGTACTATCGTCATTGTATTGTCAGTCGTTTTGTCTCGTCCTAGTAAGTACCCAAATTGTCGGTTCAGTGATGGGACCTGTTGATTTTTCACTGCCGCGGTCCGTTTAAATCAGGGCTGATCTCCTCAGTCCTGTTGTCTGGTTGACCGGGTCTGTCTCTATTTTGTAACTCTTGTACCTCAATGGCGTTATTATCGAACGTCACTGAGTTTCTGTTATTCCTGTCATCGTCGCAGCTCCTACTTTGTCTATGTTCATCCCGGTAGTGCTGGTTATTCTCCTCCTGAAAACGTCTCCCACGGTTCCCATTATAATTCGTTCGTCCCTGGTACGAACGTCTTCCCACATCTCTATCGTCAATGCTCACATAATTCACAGGTCTTCGATATGTTTGGTTTTGATTGTTATAATTGCCATTATTATTCTGTCTGTATCGGTTATCGTAATTGTTGTTATAACCTCGGTTGTTCTGGTAATGGTTGTCTCTATCATTGCCACGCTGGTACCCATTATTATTATTCGTAGGAGAGTTACGGTAATAGTGGTTGTTGTTATTGTTGTTATTATTTGCCGCATTATTTCGTGGATAGTTGTTATTGTTATTTTTGTTTTGGTAACCACGTTGATAGTGGTTACCGTTGTTGTTGTAATTATTGTTCGGTCTTTGCCCGTTGTTTTCATATTGGGCGTCGCGGCGACCATTATTTCTATTTATTTCATCGCTCCTTCGTCTGTACTGGAGGAAGCTCTTCTCCTGTTCCATTTCCGCTAATAATGTCGACACCTCCTCGATGGTTTGTATACGTCCGTTTATTCGGCCTCTCGTAATTTCTCCACCATAGTGGTAAGCTAATAGCCTCACTAAACTTTCGGTAGGAATTGCAGGCTCTAAATGTCTGGCTATGTTTATTTTACCAAGAAAATATGCGGTCGGAGTTTGTTTGCCGTGTAGGTCATATCGGCCCAATCCTATGTCACTTCTTATCATATGTTGCGTGGCGTCAGACCAATACTTAGATTTGAATTGTTTTTTAAATTCTTGGAAATTGTGTATGTTCGGCCGCATCGCCGTCCACCAATTGTCATAGACTTTTCTGAACATTTCGTCCACCATACTTCTAATTACGAACCATCTGTCTTCTCCGGTTTTTTCTATTTTCTCTTCTAGCCGTTCTAAGAATAGCATGGGCTTTCTTCTGTAGTTCTGGAAGTCGATAACTTCTCGGTTTTCCTCACATGTGGTATGGGCACCGGTACATTGTCTGTTTTTTAGAGAGTTAATTTCATCTCTATGGGCAGTTGTTTGGTCTTGTACTCGATTAAGACTAGCACCCATGCTTTCTAATCTTTCTCCCATCACTGCTTGGTTGGTTCGTATATTTTCAATTCGTCCATTCGTTTCTTCCCGGACGCTCAGTATCTCTTGGTTCATCCGCTCACTTTTTTCCTTGGTCTCAGATTCTACCCTTTTAATTTCGGTCACCGGTTCTTCTAGCTTCTTGTCCCATTCTTCCTGCAATTGCCGGTTATTAATTTCCATCTTGTTATTCCACTCTTCTTTTAATGACTCTTTGTGTTCATCCAATTTTTTCATGGTCTCTTGGTAATTTCCCTTCAATTCTTCCCTCAATGCTTTGTTATTTGCGTCTATTTTCTCCTCCATTTTCTTGCTATTCTCTTTCAATTCTCCCATTTTTTCCTTCAATTTTCTTATTAGTCTCTTCCAATTTTCGGCTCAACTCCTCCTTTGTCTGTTTATTATCTTCCTTCAGTTTTTCTAAGTTCTTATTACTGTTCTCACTTAATTCTTCTTTCAATTCTTCTATAGACTGTTTATTGTCCTTTTTTAATTCCTCCATCATACATTTAATCATTTCTCGTGTTTCCTCGCCTTCTGTTTGTGTGGGTTCTTCTGGTTGTTTCCCCTGATCCTTCCTTATTATAGTTTCTACTTCCTCAACCGGTGTTGCTTCCTTGTCTTGCATGTTTATTTCGCTTTCCTTCTCGGTTTCGGCCGCTCGTTTGCTCGATGTTTCTCGCTTCCTCATTTTCGTTTATTTCTGGTCGTTTATTTATAAATTATAATTTAATTTAAGCCTCACACGTTGGTTCGCCAATTTGTTACAAATTTTTATCAATGTGTAGTGTACTACTTATTTCGCCTCACACTGGAGTCGTCAATTTGTAACAGTAATAAATAAATGAGATGAGGTCTCGCGAGTAAACAATATAACAATTTGTGTTGAGATACGAGTTCTTATGCTCCACGTAGCATGCGTCAAATTTTAACAAATTCAATATATAAGTATTAAAATTATTCAACCACACCGTTGTTGTTGTCAATCTGCAACCATTAATATGAGATGTTGAACGGCGAATTATTTTGTATTCTGCCGCTCGCTCCCACTATACGTGCAGTTCCAATGACGTCACCCACAGTTGCCAAACGTTGTTGTGTCCGCTATCCTATGTTAACTTATTTTTTAAATGAAACAGCAATAATAATGACGCAAATATAACACCAAACATATATCTTTATAGAAAACATTTATTCAGTGAAGCATTGGTTAATTATTTCTCGTTTTCTTTTTATGGTAATTACAATTGTGGCAAAATTATGCGTCTTCTTTACCAGTTGGTACAGTAGTTGTAAATATTATTCAATAGTCAGCCAGGCCAAAATAATGAAGAAGTTTATTATTTCTATTAAAATAAATTATCTCAGGGCGTATCTGGTTCGGGGATTACGTTTAAACAAATAATACTATTCTTTAAATCAAAATACAAATTTCACAGTACAAGGATATTACAAAGTTTTAGTATGTAAAGTGCACACAGGCAGTCGAGTATTGGTTGCTTGTTATTAGAGGTTATGCCCAGTTTATGTGCTTATTAGTTATCGTTAAAAGTTCTTATGGTGTTCAAAAAAGGTGTAAAGCTCAATTCGTGTTATTTGTGAGTGTTCTTTAGTGCTGGTGTGATATAGTGTCTGTAGTTTTATTTTGATTAATTCCTAGAAAGTCGTGTACCCAAATGTTGGTTTTGACACATAAGATAATAAACTGTTCAAATTCACCAGATCCTCTTCTTTAAATGATTCTAGGAAGAAGATAGGGTCCACGTCTTCTTCGGTTCTTCTCCCTGGATCTCAATTCTTCTATATTAAATGCTGGATGTTCTTCTCTTGATTATAATATTTTGTATTATGTACATCGATTTGTTTTACTACGTCTGGTACGTGTTTTCACAGTTTAAAGTATAATTATATAAGACGTTTTACTAACGCGTCTGTATTCAATGACCGTTGTTAAAGAAGTCCTATTTTATTTATCTGAAATTTTTGGTTGCTAAGGTAAACTTGAAATCTGGTTGGTTGATTCAGATATACATTGTCATACAAATTCATTATTTCAATGTCTGAATTTGGTCAAAACTTTTAAATTAATATAACTTTTCTGTATTGATTGGGAATTTAAAACTACTAGCATCATTATTTTGGTCTTTACATTTGTGACATATACACACTAAACATGCCTACTTTTACTTAAGAAATACAGATGTTACATTTTTGCTATTTGAATTTTTCTTAAATAACTTAAAACGGATTATTTTGATTCTAGATTTGTTGTGTATACCATTAACTATCAATCTATTCATCCTTCAACATTTGTTTTACAAACTTCTAACAGTATTTCCTAAAATTTACAAAAGTTGGTTTTACATGGCTTCATACAGTTTGCCATCCACAAAACATTTGCTAATTCATTTATCTGTTCAAAAAATGTGATTACCCTTATAGAACTACTGTCTGCTTTGTTATTTTTACTATTTCTTATTAATTTATAATGGTTTGTTACTTTACTGGCTATTCTGATAATAGTTTATTTATTTTAACATTGGCCTATGTCATGGTGATTCTTTCAACACCATGTTACATATTGTTTTATTATTTAGCCTGTTGGCTTGAACACTTATATTTAATTATAGTCATTATATTGGATGTTAACCCATGAGATTTAAAAATACTCATCATCCTCTCATAATGTGAACACTTTAACAAAATTACAAACAGATTGATTTAAATATTATGCCCTCATGGCTGAGATTCTGGTACACATTAAACAGATAAATTAAATTCCAAAAAACACAAACACTCCTTATCATCTAATAACATTAACTCCTTTCTTTTTTTCATAATTATATAATAGTTGGTCAACCATACTAGATCAGTATTGGCCTATTTCTTTGTGTGTTTGGTACCATGTTCTAGTCTTAAAATTCCATTTGGCCCATTGTTTTAAGACCTTCTGGTTAATCACATGGTTTTAACATCTTCATTGCATTCTAATAACATCATTACATTAACAATAACAAAACAATATACAATCATATCAATTTAATGTCATGCCCACATGGCTATGACTCTAATAAACATAATGAATAAGTTAACTTTCATTAAACCCTAACAACTGTTTAACATATAATAACATCTCTCCTCAATCCATTTTGATATGTTATTTAACTAACTATTTGAAATCGATTTCTCCTTGTTCATATAATAATGTGAATAGGTTATTATTTATTATTCTCTTGACAATATTATGTCCACTATTAATCACAATTAATTGCATGTTTCATGTATCTATAATAATGGATTGGTAATATTATTTCATTATAATTCAAATTAATAACTTACTAATATTTCTTTTTACATTGTATTGTATGTTTGGGCCTATTATCCCTCAATTTGTATTTTGATTATCTTTATATTTTGATACATTTAATGAAACCATTAGTTTCCTTATAGTATTGGTACATAAGCTGTCCGTCTCTATAAGTATTATTTTGTCATTATTTTAAGTTCATGTCATAATCGGGGTATTTTGCATCACCTTGCCTAATCATTAATTTGGGTACGGTCAGTTGTATTACAAGTCAGTCGAAAATAGTTATTCGTTCCTCTTCACTATCATCTTGAAAGATATTTTTCTTCTTGTTTAGTTTCTTATCCATAGTCTTCATTAAATCTGGTACGATATCAAGCTATGCCAAATGTAATGTTACAATATTCAATACGTTATGTTAATTATTCTTAATAGAATTCGTTCAGTGTCTTGATGTTTCCTGTCTCCAAACAATACCTGTAACTATCTTGGGTTTCATCCAATTGAAACCTGCGTGGTTCCATGTTTTATTCACATAATCAATCTAACAGCTTCACCGGCTTTCTTTTTTCTCCCATTTGGTTCGTGTCCACTCAGATATTCGATTCGGCAATCGTCCGTCCCCACTGTTATCACATGGCAACACCATTTTATCATCATCATCATTATCATCGTCGTCGTCGTCGTCATCATCATTATCATCACCACTCCAAGGATTACGCCCTAGACCTGTTCCGAAATCCATCTCCTTCTCGGTCTACCGACATCTCTCTTCCCAGTAGGTTGATAACCCTAGGCAACCGCGGGTACACGGATATCAGGCATGAGGTTCAAGTGTTCACATCATCTTCTTCTGTGCTCTTCAATCTTCTGGTGCAACGATATAATGTTTAATTTAAGTCTAATGTCCTCGTTCTTTTTCCCATCCAAGAAAGAACCCATCCCATGCGTCCCTCTTAGAAATTTCATTTCAGCTGCCTGAATCCTCTGTACGTCCCTTTTACCAAAGAGCCCATGTCTCACTAGCATAGAAGAATTTGGGGAAGCCAGAATTTTGTATCCTTACGGGTTTTATTTTTCAGTTACCATTACGTAATCGTTCCACGGATGAGTCTAAATTGCTTTGACAACACTACTTAACCCTCCCATTCATATACGTGATACTACGGTCTCTCCAGTTTGCAGTACTTTAATGTATAATAATTTTTTTATTTGGGTTTGCGGAAACTTGAGTGTCGTGTTTTAACTACTGGTTTCTACACACACGTGTACCTACGTACGTCAATGTTTAATTACGTCATTATTTATTAACTCAATAAAATTATTTAATGTCAGCTTCGCCATAATTTTTATTTTATTTATGTTGCTTTCAGTTTTCTTACTTTCTACGACAATATCCAAACAAATGTAAGGAAAATGAAGTATATGTCACGTACAGTGTAATACAGTGATTACTCACAAAGAACATAGTGTTCCATACTGGTTACTAATATGTATGTTTGTCAAAAATTTGTAACTATACTTACCGACTTCTATTGTTAAGAGAACTTGTCCCTGTTATAAATTAAGGGTGACAACTATTCATAATAGTTGTAGTTCGCTGGAGTTTACTTAAAATAAAAGAATAGTGGACTGTGTGAGTAAATGTTTATTCCTTACTTGAATGTACACCGAATTTTACACCGCACATGTAACGTGTAAATGTATATTGATTTAAATATATCACCGAACCTTGAATAACAAATTTGTAGATCTTAACGAATATCTTGAATAATGTAGAATTGCGCTGGACGAGACTGAGATGTGCGACGCCCGAAAGCCCTTACATTACTGAAACTGAAAATAGTGGGGCGAATGAACGTCACGCGCACTGGCCTATCAGAACTAAGCAACATACAGTCACATGTTACACGCGCGTACAATTGAATTTACAATATACTCTTAACGTCTATGTACTCATTTTACTCTCATTCAACCTCTTTTAATGCTTCCTCTCCGTCGTCGGCGTAACCCTTAAAATGTTTTTCTGTACGGAATTAATGCGTGTAGGTACATTGACAGCACAAAAGTAAACACTAAAAACTAATATACACACTTTGTTACACTTTTCACAAAAACAGCTACAGTCTGGTAGAAAATAGCGGATATTCTTAGCACTGTGAACATGTCAACATTAAATGTTGTAAGTGATTCGTTTATCGTAGTAGCTTCTATTAGCAGGAATTTAAGACTGTCAGTAGTGGAAGCCTGGCTGCTTGGTACACATAATCGATAAAGTTGAGTATTACTACGACGGTCTCATCGTCGGCCGTATTGTTTAGTGTAAACCAGAGAAACTGACACGAGTAAAGTCACTAAATACAAATTTTAATTAGCTACAAAGCAACAAATCAACAAAGTTATAAGTTAACAAAACACTTCTATAGAATAATTAAAGTTACATTTGTCCAAACGCAATAATGAATATCACCTTATCACAGTTTCGCACTATCTAACACAATGATAACTTCGTCAGAATACTTCGATCTACACTTCAATAAATAGTCAACTCTACTGAACTATGCCTCTCCGAAATCCAGTATGTCTACCTCCTCCGCCTTGCACTGTAGGAAGCTAGAAGGCGTGGATGCTGGTAGAGTAGTCGAGGAAACGTCATAGTGGGAAAAGGAACTTCATTAAAAGGAACTTAATAAATAGGGTATAGGCTACTAAACATAATGACTAATGTCAGTAGTATTCTATGCCCGTGTTTTCTGAAATATAGTGTTACGACGGTCTACTTGGTCGTCGTAGGTACACTGGAAAACAAAATACAAGACACCAATTAAGTCACTAATCACTAGCTTTAATTTTCACAGTTAAACAGTTGGTAATTAACAACACTGTCTCTTACAACAAATTAAATAAAAATTGTTCACACGCAATAAAATTTCAAATACTATAAAACACAATTGTATTACAATTATACCGCCCGAATATAAAAAACAACACTTCACTAATAACCACTTCAACGCACACAGTAATCACTTGTAATCGCCCGACAAATAACTCGAACCGCAAATAATATATCGCAACTATAACTAGAACTAAGGGCACTGCCGCCTTGTATTTATATCCCCGCTCACAGACCAGAGCATTCCAAACTACGCGTTATCTCTACCTACGACTTAAATAATTGCGGCCTTGACACGACACAGCCTGCGCGTATTCTGCACAGTCCAGCTAATGCGTCGAGAATCACGTAACCAACAGGCATTATATTCCGGATCCCTTCGGAACATTCGATAAACACGTACACTGTTTGTGATGTCGTAACACTTCCCCCTCCTTAAGCCTGTTCGTCCCGAACTGGCAAACCATCTCTTAAGTAATACTCGACCAGGCGATCTAGGTGGACGTCCTTGCGAAAGATAATTCTTCGGTTCTTCGAACTCAGTTTTGTGTGATCAAAACATCACGTTCCCAGGAATCCGAGTCTTCCGCCCAACCACTAGTTTTGATGGAATCACTCCCGTTGCGTCATGTACTGATGACCTTAACACCACTTGGCTGACCCAAGTCTGTTTGGTTCTCGTCAACAAACTCTTGTGTAACATCATCTTCAGCAACTTTTCCTCCGGGTTCTTTCGTTAATTCAGGAACAAGAATTAGTCTTGTCTCGACACCCATGGTTGGCTTCCCAAACACCCCTTTCGTCATTACACTTATTTGTACTTCCTCTGCTAGTTCTTCCTCCATTTCCGCTTGCAATAGGGAGGGTTGCAATTTCCGCTTGACCAGACCTGTTGCCCTTTTCTTAGACTAATGCCATTGCTTAATCGAATGGTTGGTAGACCCTGTCATTTTAGACATGCAAAGCTTTATCTTCTCTTGGCCAACCCTCAGGAGATTCTCTCTTAAGTCCACAACAAATCAGTAAGCATTCATAATGTCCGTGCCAAGAATCACTTCATCGACAATGTCTGCCACGAGCAATTGGTGGCTAAACACGAGAGACCCAGACGTAGACGTACGTCTAAGTTTCCTAGCACCTTGACGAGGCTTCCAGTCTCTGTCTGTATTGTACAAGAGCTAATTAGAGGCTGGCGGTTGCTGACTAAGTCAAGGCGCACCATGGACACTGTTGCGCCCGTGTCAACTGTAAATGATGTTGGTTTACCTTCCGCAAATCCATTAACAATCAAGTTTCCACTGGTCTTAAGTAGCGTGGAAACTGTTCTGGGGTTTTACTTCTCTAAATGGTGCGGTCACTCTCTTCTCTCTCTATCTTCTTCTCCCAGCAGTCTACTATGACCACCTGTTCCACAGTTGTAACACTTCGGTCTTCTGTTTTTTCGCATCGTTCAAATCGTTGCGACTCTTTTGAAATTCTGAATTGTTTGTCCGACAACATTGTTTCTTTGCACCCATCGAACGGCAATGTGATACAGGGACCTTCTGACTGTAATGTGATGGCATAAACCCATTAATGTAGAGGGACGCTGACTTGGCAGCTTCAAACTCTAGGACGTGAACAAGAGCTTCTGAGCTATTTCGGTGCCTTGCCATTCGTAACACTTGCTAGAGTTTACAATCTCCGATGCCATCAATAAATGTCTGCACCGTAAACCTTATTCGAAAATCTTATGGTGCTTCAGGACAGGCCAGTCTAATCAGTCTGTCGATACTTGCTTCAAACTCTTGAAGACTCTCCCCGGAGCGTTGTCGTCTTGTTCTCAACTGAGCGTAGTACACATCTCGCAAATGTTTATCACCGTAGCGTAATTCTAGAGCTTCTATCAACTCTGCATAGATGTTCTGGCTGTCAGGTGCAACTTTCTGTAGTAGTTCTTTTTGTTTTGGCTGTATCTCTATGAAGTGCTCAATTTCATTTTTGATTTGTTCTCTTATGTTTGCCATTGAGTTTTCTGCTGCAGATATTTTTGTTGACATAGCTTCTTCCACGGTCAAGATGGATTTTCCTACTTCAGCTACTTTATTTGAAATGGATTCTTCTACATTAGATTTTCTGGTAATCCGATTACTACGTTTACCTCGTTATTCACCTACGTCACCACGTAGGAGACCCAATTCTGCGGTAGTATGTTCTCGCATCTGCTTTTGCTCATGAAATAACGCTTTAATGTCACGTGCTTCACTTTTACATTCCTCTGCTTCCTGCTTACGTCGTTCCTCTGTTTCTTCCCTTTCTTGTCTTTGTTCTTCTTTTTGTCGTCTTACTGATTTTTCCGCCTCCTGTCTGTGTTTCTCATTCTGTCGTTCTTTCTGTTTCTCGCAGGAGGGATTTCTGTCTTTCTTCCGCTTTCTTTGCATCCTGTCGTCTTTGTTCCTCTGTCTGCAACAACAGCGCCTGGAAATTTTCCATCATCTGACTGACATCTATTGTTTACCGATTAATTACGAATTACACTCGTCTTGTATAAAGTGTCCACTGTTTCCAATGTTAATGGTTCTATCCCAGTTCTGACACCACTGTAACGATGGTGTACTTGATTGTCGTAGGTACAGTGAAAAACATAATACAAGACACCACTTAAGTCACTAATCACCAGCTTCAACTTTCACAGTTAAACAGTTCGTATTTAACAACACTGTCTCTTACAACAAATCAAATAAAAATTGTTCACACGCAATAAAATGTCAACTACTGTAAAACACAATTGTATTACAATTATACCGCCCGATTATAAAACACAACACTTCACTAATAACCACTTGAACGCACACAGTATTCACTTGTAATCGCCCGACAAATAACTCGAACCGCAAGTAATATATCGCAACTATAACTAGAACTAAGGGCACTGCCGCCTTGTATTTAGACCCCCGCTCACAGACCAGAACATTCCAAACTACGCGCTATCTCTAACTACGACCTAATTAATTGCGGCCTTGACACACAGTCCGCGCGGCTTCAACACAGTCCAGCTAATGCGTCTAGAATCACGTACGCCACACGCATTACATTCCGGATCCCTCTGGAACATTCGATAAACACGTAGATTGTTCTGTGATGTCTTAACAATAATACTAGATAGTCCAGATTTACAAAATATGTTACTAATTAATACTGATAATACATAAAGGTTGTAACTTAACTTATTTCTTCGAGTGTCTGAAGCCTCGCGTTGGGATCGCCAATTTGTAACTGCCGGAGTCTGTTTCCGTTTAAGCCCCTAATTGCTGGTGCCCATTTATAATAAAACGAGTATGCTTCTGTTAAAATGTTATTATTATTAATTCGGTTGTATATTGGTTAAATAAAAGAATTTGTTTATTGTATTGTTCGGGTTCATGGAGTTCGCATTTGGATTTTGACGTTCTCTCGTTGCTAAGACGGCCCTATTTATGTGTCTTCTCACTGAAAATAGAAGTACTCGGTTAAACAGTTACTTACTTGTAGTGGTGTTTTAATAATAACGCTGATGGGTATTGATGGTCATAAAGTTTAAATTATTTAAACCCACTTGTTACCGCCACCACTGCTGCCAACCATGGATGCTGTCCACCTAAGTTGCAAGGTCTTAGTCTAGTAAAATAATTAGTCAAAACTCTTGGATGGATTATAAATTAATTTTATTCTTCGAACTCATTTTTCAATTATCATTAAAATACAATAATATTGTTTATCTTCCTTTAATTCAAGGTTACTGATTGACTCTTTAAAATTATTATATCCCAGGGTTGCAAGTCTGTCTCCAATTGTTCGTCGCCTTGGACGCTAAGAATTTCGTTAAATTATTTAATAAATAAAGCAGGTTCTTTGAGACTGCAAGATACAAGCAAAACTAAAACAATGCACTACTATCATGGTTTAGTAGTAGGAGAGTGATAACATTATTAAAATTCCTTAACGAATAACATAAAAAGTGATTATTGTTGATATTTGAGGTTAAACTAGTTTCATTGGAACATGAATTAATCAACTTTAAATAATTAATATCTCTTTAACGATTCAAACATATTCGTACAATACGGTTAGGAATGTAATCTAGTGATTATATTCATTATCTTCTTAGATTGGATAATACAGAATTTACAGGTATATGGGTATTCCTCACTAATAGGTTTGAACATTATTAAATATTTAGTAATAATCTTAATGTTAAACACAACATAATGCTTAGTATATAATAGGTCAAAGTGTTTTAAAGTTAATCATTAACTGGTTGATGCATCCTATCTCGATATGTCCATCAAGTTAATTCTAAAATTAAAGTCTGGTTACGATTTAATCTTTTACTATTAATTATCTGATTTAATAATTAAAGTATTGTTCCAATCTTGGATGGGTTAAAATTGACATAATTCTGTTAATCTATTTCGCTAATAGCGTCATCGAATATTTTATTACTATTTGAATATTTAGTCATTGCCACTTATAATTGCGTTCTAAGCCGTTTCATGGAGTATCACTATTAACAAAAAATTTTTATTTATTTGAATTAAATCATTTTTAATAATTCTTTGTCGTTCACTGCCTATGCGCACATACTCCGGATTAGAACACTAATGAAATAAAACCTTCACTCTTTTTACATCCGACCTAACCTCAACTTCGTGTTTCGAGGTTAAAACGCTTGTGATCAGCTGTTGGCTATTAATTCCGTATTAACGCACGGTCACCGGCGTGGATTCCTCGTCGAAGCCTTGAGATGAACTGATGATCTTACCTGTGTCAAAATCTCGTACCTAGTAATTAATAACGGCCTCTGATTGGTCAATTGTTGTAATTTCCGTGTACTTTTGGTATTATTCGCCAAAATAGACGCATTCTTGGCGTCATCTCGCTGGGTTTGAGATTATCGAATTTAGGTTCCCAATTGTACGCCCACGGGCTTGTAATTAATCATTTCCTTATAATTAAAATTGTTCATTTAAAAATACACTAATCCTTTCTTCATTACTCCCATCGCTTTTGTGTTTTTACCACGAGTATTTCGGTTACCCACACCATATAGCTCTGATAAGGATTAACATAATACATTTTATTACTATTTCTTACGATCTATTTTCATATCTTATTTTCTATTTTATTTTATTTATTGTGTTCATTTTTTTATAAACTCTTATCATTTTTACTTCCTTATTCATTATTACACCTTCTCATTAAAGTTTCAGGTGGTAATTCGTTAAAAATTGTCTCTGGTAGTTTAGGCCTACCTCAGTATTTTTTACTATGTCTTTATCCCTTTCTTATATTAAGGATTCTTACGTCTAATGTATTATTATTATTCACTTTTGTTCTCTGTGATATCTTATACTTATTGCACAGTCTTATTTTACATAATTACTTAATTATTATCCATAACAATCATATTTCTTTTGGTTAGACACTTGGTCTATGGTATTGGTAATTGTTTTTATTCATTTTATAATATTATGGGTTTCTAAACCATATTTGCTGTGGCCTATTTTTACTGAACTAATCATCACAACTTCTGATTATCGCAGTATTAGGTAGTATTGTCCTATTTTAATTTATTTACATTTTTCCTCAGCCTATCATTCAGTATTCTTGAGTGATACACATTTTTTTTCTTATCTGATATTACTCCTTCATCTCTTGATTAGGTTTAGTTTGTATAATGTTTATGATAGTAATGTTAAGGTTTGGCAGCGTTTTGTTCTGCTCTGGTATTTTGACATTTGTTAGTATATATCTAATGCTTCCTGCATCTAGTTTCAGCTATGAGTTACATATAAAATACATCATTAGTATTACATTTATGGCAATAAACATTGATTTGCCTTCCATCAGTAGTATTACATCTCAGTTACCATCATGACCTTAGTCCCTTTTCTTTTATAATCATTTTATGTGTGAGTTTTATTGTTCAAGGTGCCAATACTATGGTGTACCTCTTGAGCATGTTAATTTACACTTATAATGTACACAAGTCCTTTTATATAATTAATTTTTGTAATTGGAATGCTCCTTATAGTCTCTAGTTTGCTTATATTAAAATATACTCTAGTTTAAGAGCTTTCCTGTTATGGTTTTGAGCAATTCTAATTGAAATTTGCTGGTTGTTCAGGTTATGTGCCCTCTCCTGGGTTCCTAATAATGGTTGAACCTCAGATTTTATTTTTTACATATTGCATTGAATTATTTACATTTACTAATGCTAAGTTTTATTATTTACAGTTATATTTTTCTTTGTTGTGGCTATCTCAACCTTATTGTTGATTAATAGTTTTCTCTTATAATTTTACCTTACAATTTGAACTAGTCTTTTGGACATCATTTAGTGGTTATTTTTATACATTCTTACTTTGTACATTTATAATTCTTAAATTCACTCTCCCTCTTATTATCTATCATCATTGTTTTACCTTTGAGTTCTGGTTATATTGTCAAATCATTGAATTTAGTTTCTTAATAGTTTGATGTCAGTATCAAGTCATAGCATAGGGTTTTAAATCAGCTTTTAACTTACTTCTGTTTTCTCTATCATTAACAATTTATATTCTCATGATTTATTTTATTCTTGCCATTAGTTGTTCCTTCTTGTAGTTGAATTCATTTTATTTTCCCTAGTCGCACTGATTCTATTATCATCCTTCGTAAATCTCTTCTTGTTATGGGTGTTGCTGTCTCCTTCTCACTGTCTGATCTATAGGGTATTTGGATCAACGTTGACTTGTCTATAGTCGTGTGTTTTGTATTTCTTCTGTAATACATTATTTGTTATTCACAATTTCTTTTATTCCCTTACATTATTCACTATTCGTCCTATGTTCTTTTTTTATGTTCCCATTTTGTTGTTTATTTTACTTTGGATTGTTTATAATCAGTTTGTTTTACGTTGGTATTGGGTTGATTATATGTACCGTTACAAAGTGTATTATCGTTGTTAGTTAATATATCTCTCTCCTAGGTTAGCAGCCCATAGGCTGGTTGGCAGCAGCTCTCCTTTCGTCACGCTTCTCTGCGTTTCTTTTTAACTTACAATATGATATTCAGTTCATATATACCATAAGCTGTTCCATGTAGTCTAAACGGGGTTGTCCTCTGTGATTCTCCCCTTCAATTGTTCCTTCTATTCTCTTAACCAACCCATTGTGTCGTAGTATATGTTCCATAAACGTAGCTCTTTTGCCTTTTAGGTTTCGTAAAAAGCTCTTCTAAAAGTATAAAATTAATATCTATTAAGACATTATGATTTTAAAAGACACATTCTTGGCAGAATAGTAGAGCGAAAGCTGCCCTTAACAATAGTGAGATCACTTTCTTACAGACACGCTATACCTACATGTCTCTACAATGTACATAGCGACTCAAAGGATAAACTTTATAAATCAACATATCACGTTGTAAATTGTTATATTACAATTTTATTTATTGTTTGGTTTACAGTCAATGTGTAGTACTTTCTAAAAATAACTGTATTAATTAATTAATTAACTCTATTAATTGGCTTTATCTAAATTTTTACATTTATTTACATTTAAGACATTTTTAGTACCCTCCAATTTGGGATTGTGTGGGGGGTAAGGGGGTTGATGAGATTTAGAATTTCGTAGAAAAATATTTATGTGTAACTCAAGTTTGCAAAATTGCGTTTGCACATCAAATATTTAAATTAATAATCTCCTACTTAATGTGCTAACAACTACAGATATTAGATATTGTTGATGTGTGGGTGATACGCATGTTGGTTAATACGCGTATACTAAATAAGCATGACCAAATGTACAGACATTGTATGTGGCAGTATTTTTCCGAGTATGTAGCGGTGTGCATTGTGCGGTATCGGTGAGTATTTCGGTAGTGTGGCTCTACGTTATTCAGTTAATGTTTTTATATTTTGTATCATTTTACAGATTCATTGTTTACACAAGTTGACATAAAACGTCTTCATAACACTGTACAACCGGATTGTGTGTTAAAACGACACTAACTGACCACTATCAGAAGCATACACAATTATCACTTATAACTGTTACATAAAAGTCTTACGTATGACTCCCAATGACTTTTTGAAAATACAGTCCATAATGACTTACATAACGTTGATACATTTACTGTTATATTTTAACAATTAATTTTAATTATACAAATTTACGTTTTCTATTTCCAGACGTATTTCATGTGACTTTATTCACGTTGATTTGTACAATAACTTTTTACACTTCTCGTGTGTACAAACTTTGTCTGTTTTCTTTTACAGAAGTCAAATCGCGTTATGTGAAAAGAAAGATACAAATAAAGTGTGTATTAACCCAAAGTGTAAATAATAATTGTAAAAACCAGTAAGGCTACATAATTTACTTTTACGAACAATTTACGATTTTAATGAAGAAAGATGTGTTAGTAGTTATAATCAAAAACAAAATTATCACTGTTGCACACCACTATAGAAAAATTATTCCGATTTTTTCTGTAGTGGTGTGCAACAGTGATAATTCTGTTTGGAATTTACGATTTGCAAATTGTAGCACACACAGAGGACTGTTTGAAATAATTGATGTATAAAGTTTTGGTTTATTTCTTTTTTTTATTCAATAACCGTTACCGCACAGTCAGTAGACAATCCAATTAACTGCATGTATCATGGACGATTAGTTGTCTGCCCTAACCCGTGTCAAGTATTGCTTTTCATTAAAAATCTACAATTATAGAACTACACACTACCCAGAATTGTAAAAGTCCAAGAAATATCTCTGTCTGTCTCTGTCTCTGTCTGTCTCTCTCTCTGTCTCTGTCTGTCTGTCTCTCTCTCTGTCTCTGTCTGTCTGTCTGTCTGTCTGTCTGTCTGTCTCTCTCTCTCTCTCTCTCTCTCTCTCTCTCTCTCTCTCTCTCTCTCTCTCTCTCTCTCTCTCTCTCTCTCTCTCTCTCTCTCCCCCTCTCTTTCTCTCTCCCCCTCTCTTTCTCTCTCCCCCTCTCTTTCTCTCTCCCTCTCTCGTAATCCGTGTGCATGATTATTCATTTAAAAAGTCATATTTTACACACACAAAAAAAATTTTTCAGCGTTATTACTGCATTTTACAATACCAGTACCAAACGTGATGTATGTAAATAAATGTGGAAAATTAATAAAAGATATTATAACCAGTTAGTTTGTATATTGTAAAAATTAAACATTATAAACAGTTCCAGAAAAATTCACGGTAGACTAACTTAAAAAATAAATTTAAAAATTGTGAAAATTTCGTGCTAAATTAACAGTCTGTTTTCCAAAAAAGTTAAAATGACATCCTCTGCGGACACGCTTATAGCTCTTATATCTGTAATTAAATTCCTCTCCAACAGTTGAGACGCCCTAAACAATTAAGCGTTTTTATTCCCCTGCATTCACGGTCACACAAACACAAGTTTACACGTACAACCATTTACTGTAAAAGAATGTGCTTTATTAGTTTCCAGCATGATTTATCTGGATCATAAAGCATTTAATATTGAAGGTTTCCATATTAGTCTCATTTGCTACCGGCAGCAATGCAAATTAAACGTGCTTACCACAATTATTAATTTCACACATTGGTTTTGTATTCTTCCTCAAGGATCACACATTATCAATTGGTTTTGTGTGTTAAAATCGACATCCGTTTTGAATATTGATTACACAAATCTGTGTATATTTGTGTTCCATGTTAACTTATAAGAAACACAAAATTTTGCTGAGGTGTAGGCACTAATAGGATGAAAGATGTTCCTTAGATTTAAAATTGTTACATTGAAGTCTTATGTATTACGGTAGTTTACGGTAACCCAAAAATAAATGACGGTTCAAAATACAAACAAAAACTAATACTATTGAATTACAATTAACCTAACAAAGTTTATTCACAAAGTAATATTCATTGGTACAAATATAAGCCAATAGGTACAGTCATTACAATAGAAATATAAAAACTCCATATATTTACCAAAAAATGAATTACCTTTTATAATTCAATATATATTACTAAATTTTATTCGCCATTGTAATTAAAGATTGTGTAATGAATTTATAATAGCATCCAAATTTGTGGCATAATATTAGCAGGTATTAACATGCTTTATTTCAAATTCTTTGAGGTAGATGCAGTAATCTGTGTTAAAGTTTGCATATTTCTCATAACAGAATTTTTGTTATTATTCAAACAAAGAAAAATTTAAATAAAATTTATTTCTTACTGTTAATAATTTTGCGATCACAGTCACTTTTATAAAAACCGCTTTTCTTTGTAAAACAAATAGCAAGGAAAATTTGAATAAGATCCAAGGAAAACCATTTAAAATTATTGAAAAAATAAAAATCTCTATGTGTCTATAAAACAATAATTAAAAGTATTAATTACGGACTAAAAGTACGAGAACAATAACAGACTAACAGCTCTTGAGATAAATTGATGGAAGCAATGTTTTCGCAGAAGTGGTCTGTATACAGTGAGGAATATAAACAAAAGGGAATATGAGAATACCAATTAAATGTGAAGGTAATGGTATGATCATGTCCACAGATTATGAAACCTGCCAAACAAATATCTTATGCCAAAGAAATATACGTTCGCCAACCAGTCCAGCGTAGGGGCAAAGGAAACCAATAATATCGTGTAGAAAAAGAGTGAATGTAGCAGGAAAAGTAGGAATGCACCCAATTTGTCAGTAAAGAAGATTGGGAATGTACATCTTCTTTGAAGCTTGGAGACTTAGAGACATTTATGAAACAGCACAAACAGTAAATTTTGATGAGCAGCATTACGGAATTGTCCTAGTTATTTTGTGCAATGAAAATGTAACGTTAATTTACGTTTATCTTTACAAAATATTTTTATCGTTCGAACTAGATATACAGTGGCCTAAGTAAACCGTTTAATTAAACTCCGTTGTTTTGTGTTTTACTTGACAGAAAGAAACCGACATTCCTTCTGACGATTTCACTTTTGGACCTAGTGTAACAATAAACTATTGCCAACATCCAGTTTCAAACTGACTACAAATTAATCCAGTTTAAAAACAGGTTTTCCTATAAACAAAAGCTGTTATGTAGTAAGGCTGTTAAAATTTGATTTTGTATTTACATACTTTTATTTAATCTTGTGCATGATTTTAGTCTGCATGTATTAAAAATTTGTCATACAGTAAGTTCAAGTTTTTCTATTGCAAAAAAGACATTTAATGAGACTTTGTTCCAATAACAAATGCTTTAATCTTTGTTTTAAAACAAATTTACAAAAATAATATTTTTAGCAATTTAAAGAAACATGTTGATCATACATGTAGGGTTAAAATTAATAATCGTGATATACCTCAAAGGGCATTAAAAAAAATATTGTTATCTTCGATGTTATAAATAGACATGGAGTTCTCCTACTCGTAGGTAGTGGAAAGTTTATCTGATTTTGTAAAATAAGTTTCATCTTATTTTATACAATATTTTTAGGAAATTAAAAAACAAAGGTAATTGATAAAAAAAGCCAGATACTTTAAAGAAATTTTTAATTGTGAATGTTTTGGAAAAATAAGTCTAGTGTATTTTCCATAATAATTAACCTTGAAAAATAACCTCTTCTCCCTTCACTGTATTAAATATTACATTCTAAATTTGGATTGATGGTAGTAGAAAATGACATTTAATAAATCTGTACATTTTTAAAACTAGAACGATTCTACGCCGGTTGCAAAAAATTGTTGTACATCTTACATATGTGTCTCCAATATAATTTTTAGTCTATGCATAAATTCAAAAATATTTTAACTCCATTATCAAACACTTGTAAATATCAATCTCAGTACAACTTACTGTATGAGAAATTAAGAATTTCTTGAAGTCATTACTCGTACTTTAGAAGACCGATATTAGTAAACTTATTCTAAGTGACACTTACTCACACGCGGTTTGGCAGACACCTGAAGATTCAAGTTGTTCAACTTACTGTAATTTACAGTTCTGTAGATCGAGTGTGTAGCATTTGAAATAACTGGATAAAACTGGAAATTACAGATAAAATAAATGAATTCTTAAAGCGTATATTTCTTCATAAATGCCTAAAATTCCAGTGAAAAAAACTATGAAGAGCGTAATTTAACCAAAATGAGACATACAAACGTTACATAAAGTATCTGTTTACTTACAATAGTCTTAGTAGTTGAGTGACGCCTGGCTATTACAAGTTATTGTTAGTCTACCAGACAGCACCATTAAAAAAAAGTGCTCCTTCAGACTCGAATAACCCAACGCTACAACATGGTTCAAGCGCACTTTCTATGCAAGGTGAATCCTTGCATGTTTTTGCAAATCATTTTGCTGTCTCGCAAATCAAATTGCCGACTGGATGTCGCCAGAATAAGGAAGAAATTGTGCCACCCAACTGAACTGAATTTCAGTTATAGATCAGTCTTGGAAGAATACGTTGAATAACATACTATCGTAAAGAGTGATGTCTCAAAAACGAAGAGGTAATTAGATAGTGCTCTTATAATCGAGGGCGCCTTCCACCACACTCATCCAATGTGGTGACTGTATACATTGCCGAAATGTACGCGGTGTGCAAAGCTCTTTGATTCTGTGACAAGTGAGGCTAGAAAATATATTTTATGTGTACTGATTAACTGGGTCTTTTATACAACAGACAATGGCACTATGCCATGCAATAGACGGCATAGTGGTTTATCATTTACTTTCGTTTGGTGTCCAGGTCGTGTAGGTATTGAAGGCAATGAAGAAGCTGACGTTACGGGCTGCAGACAACCCAGACAGTAGACCTGATGACACAAAAGTAGCAGTCACAAACACCATTGTTAGTGTGTGGCAGCAGTTGTGGGACGGACGGAAGGGGAAGCTTTCTACATCATCATCATCTTCACTACAGGGATTAGACCCTAGTTGGCCTGTTCCGGAACCCATCTCCTCCTCGGTCTACCAGCATCCCTCTTTCCACTCGGCTTGTACTTGAGAGCTGCCACTGGCAATCTGGTATCTGGCATTCGGGCTACATGTCCACACCATCTCCTCTTATACTCCTTAATCGTCTCATTTAAAAACTGGATCTTTATGTCTTGTGAAGCTTTCTACTCTGAAGCAAATTGTCTGTAAATGGCAAATAACAGGCGATCGCAGTAGTCTCAATCGGTTTGCTTCTTCAGACTGCGAATTGAGCACATTAACTTGACGTCTTCGGGATGCTGCTAATTTACTTAAAATAAAACGACGGACATCGATCGCCAAGGACAGGAAAAAATGGAGGCGAATGATTATGGAGGCTAAGGTTTTACTCCGAACTGTAACGCCATAGAATAATAAGAAGAAGAACTTGATGACTTCTTACCTCCTTGTTGGACGTGTGGCGGAGCTCTTACAGAGAAACCTATAACTAATAATTGTAGTGCTCTTGTCGAACTGGTTAAAAGCTGCAGAGTAAAAGGTAGTACAAAAGAAGACCTCAGAAAACAACTAGCAATGGACAGAACTCTGTTCTTCCTAAAGGTATTAAGATTATTAAATCGGCTGTAACAAGATTGTTTTCCGTTTATGTACGTACAAATTTTCATTGTCCTTAATAAGCTAGAATGTTGGACTAGAGGCCTTAGTAGCCGAGCCATCAAAACATTAACAAAAGTTTTAATATATTGTAACGTGACGGTTCCCTTAAAATAAAGATTTGAAACCCATTTATACTGAAGTACAGAAGAATCGAGAAGTAATAAATTTATATAGTAAATTATATGTACTAATAGGTGTAGTCAAGACTAAATAATGACTAATAAAAGAATACTAAACATGTCTAGTTAAAACCTTGTAACCACTAGTTCCAGTAAAGACTTCTTAGTAAATTATATTAAGAATAGGTAAAAGCCCTATAATATCAAGTATAGCTGATTAACATTGGACTGTGAAGTGAAGATGTGTACATCCATCAATCAGTTATCTTAAATAATGATTGTTTCATAGTAGGTATAAAATGTAATAAAAACAGTATGACTGGATTAGGTAGTTGTATCTACCTATGATAAATGAACATATAGACAACTTAGAGAGGAAAAATGGTATCACTTAATGTGTAAATAAAGTTTTATTACATTAAAACTATTATAATATAGAGTTAGCAAAAGGACAATAATTATGTTTTAAAGAATTAACAAGATGTATAGTTAATTATACTATGTTATATTTGCTGGACTAATTATTGTAGTATTGAGTTGTCAAATTGACAATTATTATGTTTTAAAGGACTAACAAGATGTAGTTAATAATGTTCTGTAATATTTGTTAAACTAATTATTGTAATCCAGTTTGTCAGAATGACCATTATTATATGTTGAAGAAGTACCAAGATATAATTAATAGTGTTATATAATATTTGTAGTAATAGGAATATGAAACATGAACTGACTATTATATTAGGGAATAGGTAGTAATAATTATTTGTAATAGACTAACTGAGAATTTGTTCAGTAAGATGTTATTTTCTAGAATGTGTAGTTATATTAGGTAATAGGTCATAATGATTATTGGTAGTAGATGAGTTAAAATTGTTTGATTCAATGTTATTTTTACAGAACTTGCATTTACTTCAGGGAAGGTAAAAAAGAACTGTATAAAGGATAAATAATAGATACTTAATATTATTATGTGTTGTAAATAAGCATTTGTACATTAAGAAATCGATAATGTTCAAGGGTACACTAGACAATATTATGTCTATGGTGCAATCAATATGTTTTATAAGAAATTAATATTCACATTTGTTACAATTAGTATTAAAATCTATTTTGTTAACAGATAAGATCATATGTAAAGTAAAAGGAAATGGGTGTGTGTACAAAAGAATACTTTTAAACATGAAATATTATATTAGGCCAAAATTAAAAAATGTCACTTTGAGAAATACTGAACAAAAACCTATATTGTGAGATCTCAAAATAATCAGATGAGAAAGAGGATTTCATTGGTAATAATTTTATTACTATAGTACCTAGCATAAGATAGGTATGTTACAATTAATATTTTGATGTAATTTTGACAAGAAAAACCGACGCCATATGATGACAATGCTTAGAGTTTCAACCAATGGGAATTTCGCATATTTTGCACCAGACAGCCTCAAAATTTAACCCAAGCTAGTTAGTTGATTGTTAAACCTCGAGTAGTAAAGATCGGAGCCTCCGCAACACTTTTGGACAAGAAATTGCAATCGGGCTCGAACATCAGACAGGTTAGGTGTACAGTGAACCTGAGTTAAATTACGCGTATAATCGAGTGATAAATCTATATAGTGAATTGTTAAAATCATAATAAATGAATTATATAGTGAAAACAACCAAAAAGGAATAAGAAAGTATGAACATCAAAAGGAAAGTATTTTGATATTAATTCAATTTACAAAAAACTTTTTAACAGTTATTATAAACCAACCTGTGACACTATATACACTAGTGAATATTTTTTCACAAACACTGAACTATGAAACACTAACACTGTTGTATTTTTTAGGATTTTTTAGTGGTTAAATAATTGTTTTTCTGCGTTTGATTTTAAAGAAGTGTAGTATTCCTCAACCTAAAAAAACACTGTTCGGCACTTGCGAACAGTTCAGAACTATAGTTATAAGTTATTCTTCTGTTGTATCATATTATAATTTTAAACTGTGATATTTTGTACTTCACTAATGACATTTTCTCAATAATTATGGTAGTCAAAACAACACACGTGGTTATATTTACATAGTGTAAACCGATAACCATTCTGAGATCGAAAAACTTTCAATAGTGCCAACCGCTGAGCATTAATATACCAAGCCAGGGTAATTCATGTTAAGAATCATTTATTTATTTTAATTTAAAAAGAAAGGATTTCAAACCTCAATAAAAAATATTGAAGAGAATTCATTTTGTGCAAGTGTACTTATTTCTAATAATCAATAATTTCTCAAATTATAAGTGCTGGAGTTCATGAGAATTATTTAAGAGTAAATTTGTATTTCCAGGCGAGCAACGATAATATTTTGATTTTTATTATTATTCATTTTTCAACAAATTTTATTTTAATTCTATATCAAAGAAACAAAAATCTAATTAATTATTTGTATAATAAAGATAAAAATCCGTAAGTATCTCTATACCCGTGATATCTAAAAACAGAGACAGTGCATTCAAAACTGAGCGCCTAGTGAAGCGTTAACAAAGAACAGACATACCTTAAGAATAATAAAGAAACTAACTGATAATTTATTTTAAAGTGTGTATTTACATAATTTGACTTAACAACGAGGCCTAGGGACTCGATTTTAATACAAACAAATGAGTTACTTAATTAATACAGAAAACAATTTTGTGTTTTAGCTAATAGGCGTTCATAATTAGAGGTCTATCCATTACACCCAGCCAATTCAATAATTATTTTTTATTTATTTATTTATTTGTTTTGATTTACATATTTGACATTACATAATTGACGCTTACAACGTGAGGCGTTAAAAGAAAAAATCATACACAGGAGAGAATTGGTATTAAAATATTCAAATATTAAAGTAAACTTATATGCAAGACCAGTAATTTTAATATTTTCCAAAAATAGTTTTATAAAATAAGTATTTAACTATATTTACAGTTTGCAACCATTACATTAAAATATAGCTTATAATGTTTATTTGCAAATATTAATTACTACATTTTAAAGCTTACTAAAACTTTACAAATAATCAATATCTAAATTAAAATAACATACAGATTGCTACACAATACCCTACACCCTACACAATATTTGCTAACAAAAGGCTGAATCATAAACAACTTTTAATCTCTCGAGATTACTGCTCTGATTAAAACCTTCCTGTACAACGTTATAGAGTTGCAGTTTAAACGCATTCGATTTAGTGTGGCCGTTATAGTGGAGTGTACTAAAATAATATAAGGAAAGATTAAACAAATTTTTCTTATTTAATGTTATTTATGAATTCTCTTTGTAGCAAAGTGCATCGTTTAATGGTTACCACTTTCCAACATAGGCTTACGTATGCTATTTGGTATAAACTTCTTAACGAACTACAAAATCTTTGTTTATATAAATAGTTAGATATATTTTAAACAAGACTGCCGACAACACCTTATCCGTGCCTAACTTCTTTCAAAATTTGAAGGGCATATTTTTCCTTTCTTCTAGACTCTTATACTCGTCTTTCCTAGTAACTCATAAGCCACTCTAGAGCTACTTTCCAATTTTAATGCTCTTCAGTTTCTTTAACAAAATTTAAAATTCGCAAATCAAGGGTTTTTTGGAAACCGAAAAATTGTAAAAAGCTTTAATTGTAAGTAATTGAAAGTAAAACATGTCCGATATGCTCTCAAGGGAAAGAAGTCTTTACCTTCTGCCTTTAAAGTAAATATTATAGTGTCCGTAGCTGTAATTGTCGTATTAACGGCACAAACAAGAGACTACAGGGTCTTACTTACAACACCGCTTTCATAAAAGGCAATAAGTTAACAGAATTTTATAATCTATCAACTATTAAACCATCACATATATGAGTCTAGAGACTGTGTCATTGAATTACAAGTATTTAATTTCTGCCTTCATACGAGTTACTGTCTTTTAACAAAACTTATGGTTCAATAATTTTTATAACATTTAACACACAAAGTCACTTAAAGGTATAATTAGCAGTGCAAACCTTCAGTTTGATTTTAATTTTGTACTTATCGGTTAGTTTATTATATAACTGAATACTATGATAGTCATAAACTATAAAACTGCGATTGTAACATACAAATTTAATAGCTCCACCACCTTTAGCGCTTAATTGGTAGCGATCAAAAACTAAATTTTTTTCATAAGTTGATGTAATGACACAATTCCAATGTATGACTCTCCTCAGTTTTTATAATCATGTATTAGACTATAATACGTAAGTACTACAACGTATAATACCGAAATATGTAAACGTGACCAGCTAGCTACTTATCATAATTTAGTAAGAATTTTCTAATGCCTATTTAAAACAATTAATCGTCCGCATTTGTATAGTAAATGGACTGTTGCTTGCGTTGTAAAGATGGAACAACAACGCAGGTGTTCAAAATCAAGAAACAGTGTTTACTTGTGGAAACAAATCTAGTTTTCCCGCTGACTAAAATGCAAACAAATCCGTGCGCAGTTGTCAACCGCACAGAATCGGTACATGTAGATTGATTATTGTTACGTAATTCGGGGAAAGTATTGTGTAATACGGAACGTTCTACAAGGTTATCGAATGTTCCAGTGGAATCCGGCTGTAATGTGTGTCCGTACACAATGCTGCTACTTTGCGGTAAAAGACAATTACGCGTCAACTATCGGCTCAATACCAGTCCATACCGGTCCGCGCGTGCTTTGTTCAAGGCCGCAATGAACTTTGTTCTAGTGTTTTCTAGTAGACGCCTATTAGCGAATATTCTGGAACCTCAGCGGGGTATAAATACAAGTACTCAACGACGCTCAGTCAGTTATTGTCGGGCGAGTACACCGTGCGTTTAAGTGGCAATGTACACAGTGCGGTTAGAAATATTGTGGCGATGTTTTATAATTGTGCGGAACGATTGTAATAGAATTGTGTTTTATATCAGTTGACGTTTTTCATTGCGTGTGAACAATTTTTATTGATTTGTTGTAAGAGATTGTCTTGTTAATTAGAAACTACGTAATTGTGATAATTAAAGCTGGTGATTAGTGACGTAATTGGTGTCTTGTATTTTGTTTTCCACTGTACCATACGACGATCAGTTAGACCGTCGTAACATTATTTTGAGTCTCTTTGATGTATTTGCACCGTAAATTAATGTTTACGTTTCGAAAATGTTGTAATATTTGTACTTAATACTTAATTATAATTAATTGTTTTCTGCATTATAAGATAGAATTTTTGTAAATTTTAGGATCGGTAAAGTTGATCTACAAGAAAACTCAAATGTAAAACTAAATGGCTACATGTTTAATGTATTAAGATTTGCTAGTACTAAAGTATCATAGTGCTACAGTATAAATTACATTAGTAATTTGTAACATATATTACCAACAATATTTTAAAACAAAATTTACTCTTTTTCTAAGCCGGCACAGAACGCTAAGTTATTGTTACATTATAAAAAATCATCAAATTCAGATAGTCACAACGTTTTTCTGATATTTTTGTATAACAATCCACTGGCATAACTAATGTTTTCTAATAATCTTTACACCAACATTGTGCACCACACACTCTTACAGTTAAACACTTACCATAATTATACAGTCATTAGATATTACGCATTAATCAAAAGTAACAAAGTAACCATATCCGAAACATCGCCGTCATATTTCCTGGAACACAGCCCTCTGCCGTACGTATATAGCACTGCAGTGACGAGCTACACATTGGGTACAAAATTTTGTTTGCGTTTTACCGAACGCGTAGCTTTCTTACTGGCAGCTGTTACCTCACTTACCGCAACGAGAATGTTCTTGTCCCCCAAATGTGGGTTACATGCCGCCCAGACCGACTAGATTACATGATTATACGTCTAGCCATATCCCAGGGACACAGCGCGACTAAGGAATGCGACCTCGTTGTCATTACACGACAGTACCGCACTGAATTCTTTAGACACAATCCCCGGAGTTGGCTGTTTTACAGTCAACGTAAGCTCTCTAAAACACTGTAGAACACTGTCGTTTATTCTGTCTTTCCGAAACACTGTAGGAAGTTCATAGTGAAGGAATTTATTGCTGGAAATTTCCGGTTATTGACGTAGCGCAACAAGTGAGATACGAATTATTTGTGCAACAGAGAAAATACTCATGAATCTGAATATAACAGCAGTCGCTTTGACATAAATGGACATCAATTATTAACAATGCAGTTATCTGCATATAAATACAAATAAATATATTTGTTTATAGTATAACGTATGTGCAGATATAAATATATAGCATATAATATAGTTGTTTTTAACTCAAAGAACACTGTTTTCATAAATGTATCTTTATATATTTATGTTAAAACGTTATATGGTTACTTTTTGCAGCTCAATGTTGGTGGATTTCGCTAAAAGATATTATTATATTATAGAAATGTGTAATTCTTTATCATTCAGAGGTATATCAACTATTTTGGTATTATGAAAGTGATGAGAAATAATGTTTCCAAGTCAAACAGATACACTGACAATCTTTACCAAATTATAAGTTGAAGGTGACCTAATGTCTAAAAACAATACAATAAAGTTATTTTTCGATGTCGATGTGCATGCGAGGAGATTTTATTCGCCTACAGACATGTTTCAAACAACTGTTTTCTAAACTGTGAGAAACATTATGTGACTAATTTTCTTCATACGTAAATGTTTTCCTTAGAGATAATTACCAATTTACTTCTATTTTAATAGATGTCAGTAACGTGGTTTCAGTTACATAATTAATGTTTTGTATTAGATACTCTGTATGTTTTTTTAATAATTTATTTATTTTCGCGTTGTTTACACTACGGCGCCTTCTTCAGAATCAGGTTTTTATCTGTGTTGATAGCAATACGAGTATTTTATAAAAATATTTGGAGCTTAAGCAGTTAAATTTAAATGTGGTCTGAAACCGCCTTACACACTAGCAAAAGTATAATTACTCCATAATAACAACAGCAATGCGTTAGGAACTGTGAGAAACTTTAATCTTCCGAAGAACAATTTAAAAAACAAAGGTTTGTCTATCCAAATACACGTATGCAACTAACTTGCTTTTTTAATTGTTAGAACATTTACAAAATCGACTGTAGTGAAGTAGACAATTTGACTGCTGATACAGAATAAATAATTTTCGGTTATTGTTATATGTTCATGAATAAATAAATAAATATATTTGTGTGTGTAAGACTGCATAATAAAACAAACTTAATAGGGATGAAATTTTTAAAACACTTACATGCATGAATGACTTATGTTAGTTGTGTTAAGAGTATCAGATATTATTCAGTGACCTAGTTTTGGAAGCCTCTACGTTATAGGCGCCTGATTTCTAGCCAATTGGGGTAGCTTTTTAGTTAAAGTGCGTTATAATCTGCAGTACCTATGAAGAAAGCAGGTTGTAACTTACCAATCTGAGAAAGCTTTTAGCCTGTCATAGACGGGTTCAACAGCAAGTGATTACTTTTCCTCCCTTTTGCCCTTGATCCAAATAACACAAGTATATTTTACACATGACTCCAGAACGAGATTATACTGTACACTTTTGTTACAGTAAGAATTTTCATTTCTGTGCGTTGTCTAGTTATTTCTCTTTTTAATACCTGACGCACCTTTCACTGAAACACGTCAGCATCATTAGAGGTTTTTAAAATGATATAAGAGTATAATAATATAACCGTAGATAACAGACAAATCTCTTGTAACATTTTCTTATTTTAAAAATCTTAAAAACAATCGGAAAGCTTTTATTGTGCATAAGGTAACACTGATTGATGGAAACCATACATACGTTTATACGTCATATGCGTGTTAGGTGCGTTACATACTATGTTGCTTCCCATACAACAGTAACAAGCACTGTTTTTCTTAGTTATAAAATACGTAGTGTAAATATACGATGCTGCATTTTGAGATCAAACATAACTTGCTACTCTTAAAAATAAACGGGCGTAAGCTTTCCTGTCGCCGGTATTATTTTATCGGAGATTGTATGCGAATTTGTTCTTAATCACCAGTGTGAACACAAACATCTGGCATTCTTAATGATACTCATTTCCCACGAGTAACAGGGATTGGTTTAAGTTGTATAAATGAAAAAGGATTTTTCGTCCGAGTTTTTTACTGTATGATTGTATGCTTTCAGAATGCATTTAGGTTCACAACGTTTGGAGTTTACCTTCATTTATTAACAATATTAACACTGTAATAATTATTAAATATAATTTTTACTAAACATGAGCGTCCTTAAATTTAGTACCTTCTGACTTTGAAGATGTTACTCAAAACATTTACATAAATATATAGGCATACTGCCTATAATTTCTACTTTTAAATAAGCTTCTTCTATTTATTACTATGAATAAAGACGACTTTTGCTAAATATGGATGCATTTTCTCATTAGTTATATTGGCCACATTTTGATCTTTATGGTATTAAATAAAAACTGTTGTGTTTACAGGTTTCACAATATTTAATGGTATTGTTTCAATTTCAGCATTGTTCGCATCCATATTCTTATCCTTCTGACTTACAAATTTCTGTTTTTGTTATTGCGTTGATATGGAGAGAAGTTTCTCATAGACTGATAAATTTTTCTATACCATGCGTAATGGACATGAACACTGTACTGACTTAACTCCAAAGCACTTGAGACAACTTATAAGGGTGCAATTTTACCTCTTATGCTGTTTAGAGCCCCCGTATGGATTAACGCTTTGAAATACAAAGCCAACAGAATAAACTACATGAGGTTTCAAAGGCTGATAAACATACAACTGGAAAAGCTTACCGTACAAATTCAAGCGATGCCCTATGCACAGTCACTGGTTTGACATCCGTCATATTAAAATCAGAGGAAACATGTACTATTGGGTGGGGGAAGTGTGTTCCAACACTGCACCTCAGATTCAGGGAACCCAGGGTACCCGTTTTAGGGAATCAGATACAGGTATTACAGTTCCCCGAGGAGACCCTTTATTTTCCAGTCGCCCATCCAACCGCAAATCACATGGCCTTGGCTTCTCTAAGCCCAGGGAAGAGCTTAGGGAAAATCATCGCTCTCTATCCGCTGGTTACGTCAGCGAGAGGGGCTTAAGCCCCCTCCTCAAAAGGAGACTAACGAGATTAGCCGATGTATTATGCTAAGACACGAATGTTCGTACAAAACACAACGTTTCCCAGCAGGACCTCGAGTAAGCACCGTTTCGGTACCTAGAAAAGCGTAAGATAAGGGTCAGCCACCGCACTCGAGTCAGGTACAGACTCCGGCAGCACAGGTTGCACAGATCCGAAAACTCGGGTCGCGCTTCCCAACACTGGCCGCACGCTTTATTCCGATCATCGGAATAACCCCGCGCCCCGTAAGGCAGCGTGCGCCATGGTGGGTATCTCGGAAGGAGATGAAACTACCGGTAATCATCTTACAACTCCCTGGGCTAAAACCCAGGGCCCACCTGGCGGGGTTAAGCCAGCCACACGACGTTATACCGTACGGCCTCCTCCCAACAGTGAAGGGACTTTCCGCGTGGAGCCTTTGCTTGCTAGTATAGTTCACAACACTTGATCTAAGCTAGGACCACTGGGACGGGGGTGATTTCCTAGTGCGGCTACTTGTTAGGGACGTCGGGGTCCAGGTTCTCGTTCGTCAGACAGTCATCTTAGCCCGGTGTCAATCAGCTCCGATCCAGCCGAAATACCGGTTCACCCCCGGGCCAGCGATGATGCGGAGGGTGTCAGGTGGGGGAATTCAGAGTTCTAAGCCGCCGGGAATAGCTGTATAGGCTTGTCCTGGACGCGCCCGGGGGTCGAAACTATCAGGCCCCCCCACCCTTAGAGGAAAGCAGAGGAAACAATAAAACTGTTACCAATACCAAATAACAAAAGGAAAAGGGAAACTATCACAGATCGATTATAAAATAGACCCCACGATTTGGGCTCATCCAGCCAATATGAACATGATAAAAAATACCAAAGAGGACGACGATGATAAACTTCAAATTTTCACTAGTGGCAGTAAATATTGTTATATCTCGGTTTATTGATTGTTTATATCTTTCTTTAACCCCCCACGTTGTTTGGTGCCAAATATGTTATATCTCGTATTATCTCTGGTGTTATAGTATTATAAAATTTAAATCTTAATAATCTTACCTTTCATCAATGTCATACTATGTTAAAATATATTCTGTAGCCCCAAGTTGTTGGTGCCAATTTTGTAACGTTTACCTGGTATTTACTACTAATGAAATAAACAATCAAACTCTTTTAGTCTTTCTTGTCTCAACCTCAATAAAATTTATTATTACTGTCTTATTGACATATGTTTAAATGTATTAACATTCAATGTTCCTTTTTAGGTTGTAGCTCTTTTCGGTTTGATAACACGAACTCTTTTTCTCAGGGTTAATATAAAAATTAAAGTCTATGTACTGTCCACGTCATACATATAAAATAAAACATAATAATTATAAATAGGGTTAAGTAATTTGGTGTTTTGTATGCATGTTGAGTCATGGGTCCTTTGGATCATACAAAAGAAACAACTTAAACAGGAACTATTAATAATAATAATTACAGTGAACAAATAAAATTCATAATTATAATGTTTATATTGTTTTTGTTATAGTGTTTCACTGTTCTTGCTCTTTAACTTGAGCAATGTTTGATAAAATATTTGTATTAACATGATGGAACAATCTCACCAAAATTGTAGTTTCATTTACAGATTATTGCTTGATATATATGTTCGGGCCTTCAAGTTTTCAGTGTATTCCATTAAAATATTCTGCTCCTCATTATTTCTACAGTTTTTCTTCATAAATTCCTTTTATATCTTCAGTTATTTTATAAAAAAGTCCAGCATTCAATTAATATGTTCTGGCTTCTTTTAGAGTATTCTACAACAATCCAATTTCTTTTTAAAACTACCGATTCATTCCGTAAAGTTCTTGGATAAAATATATTTATGGGTCACAGGTTCGTGCTCATATTTTATAATTGATATGATTCAATGGAATCTTATTTTTCCTTTGTCACTAATGTATTTTATTAGTATGTAACGTAATATTTCATTATTATTAATCATTATACACCTTTTTATATTAACTATATAGTTGTTTATATAATTTGTATGTTTTATTCACAGTGTAGGTTATAACTAGGTCCATTTCCTATTCACTATCACTCTACACTGTTTTATAATGTTTATCACTGTTCTTTTCACTATCTTATATTATTAAACCACTTAACTTTTATAATTATTGCTTAATACTATTCTATTTGTGAATTTGTATGTCACTTATTGTTTGTAGCACACTGACACAAAATAACTGCTTGAGGTTCGCAGACTTCCCTCTAGTTTAATAGTCTTATGCTATAACCAATGTCTTTTTACTTACTTACTAGTTTTAACATTTATACACTATACTTTTATTTACTAATGACTATTTACATTTTTATTATTCTTTGATCTTTTCTTCTGGGTAATAGTCATAGTCAGTTATTGTATTCCTATTTCCCTAGTATTTACTTATTATAATATTTCCCTTTTGTTTTTTATTACTCCTTGATATTATTATTTATCTTCAAATAGTATATTTTGTTTTCATTTCTTTATTTGTTAAGTTTATTTTATACTTCTTTGTATTTTATTTCTAAAAAGATTGCGTTTAGGCATAATTCACAACGAATTTTGATGATTAACTTGTTTTTATTCTGAATTGTAATCTTTGTTATGTTACAATACAAACACGGAGTAGGTGCAGATGTTGCCATGTTTATTGGGAATGATTTAATATAATCACTAATGCTCAAAGTGGATAACAGATGCTGAAATAATAAAGCTGAACAACTTGCAATTCTGAGGTCAGAATTAGAAGAGATTCGCGGAGTATTACAACATGTAAAAGAAGTAAACCCAAGAAAAGTGGCAATACATATGAATAGCGTAATGACAATATATTTAATTAGTAGTCCCTTCAAACCGTAACTATCTTGTAGAAGAAATAGGGGAATCTACATCGATGCTAAAGAACAAATAACTGGAGATTAACTTTTAAAAGGCAAATGGATCAAATTTTGTAGGAGTTCACAGTAACGAACTGAAAGACGTACTAGCAAAAGCAGCACCAAGGAATAATGAATTGGTAATCTTTTCTCATAAAATACCCAAACGTGCAGTAATTCAAGAATTAACCACAGAAACTACTCTTAAGTGGGAAAACAAATGGAAAGAAACAACGAAGGTTACAGTAACCAAAATGTTCTCCCCTAATACCAAAGACAGATTACAAACAGAATTCAAAATAACTCCCAACTTAACGGCAATATTGAGTGGACACGGGAAAACAAGATCTTACCTCTACTGCTTCAAGATAATAAACGACCCAATGTGCCAGTGGAATGCAGGAGAACAAACAGTGGATCACATCATATATGACACATATAAAAAGTTGAAGACAAAATTGAATCAGTAGTGTAAAGAAAACAGGAACTTGGCCACCTACAAAAGGAGATCTTATAAAGAATAATCTAAAGTGCAATAGAAATCTAAGTTATTTTATATATAATGATAAATCATTATAAGTTACTTATATATAATTTTATATAAATCAATAAGTTATTTTATTTGTAAATAATGAAATATTGACATATAAGCAGTGTATGCTACGTTATGTAATACTTAGGTTAACATGTTAGTACTTGATGTAAATGTATATAAACACATTGTTATTCAAATAAGAAAAAAACTTACCATGTAGTATTACACAGTATTTACACAAGATAATGAAGCACGCCGTACAATGAAACACTATACTGGCTTCCAATAAATAACAATTGTGAGTGTGTCTGTGTGCTCATTTTGACTGTGTAAGTCCGTACTTCTTGTAATTATACTTGTCTGTAATACTAAATAAGTTCTTTCCTGCGTATTACTTCCCTGTACTCCTGTAATAAGTAATTTCTTTCCAGTATTAAGTATTTAATATTATTTAAAAGAACTATTGACATACATTATTGTATTTCAGGCAACTTAAATTTACTAACTTGAATGCTTGTTGTTAAAACATTAATTTCTTGTCTGAAGAAATATGTACGCTGGTGTTTGTTATCCACTGTTGGTTGGTACAATGGTGCTTTGTCCGTTTGATGGTGAATATAAAGTTTGATCGTCTTTGTATTTTTTGAGCGTTTCTAAGCCTTATGTTTTAAAAATGGCATCTCGTTTTCCACTGAACAGAACCTGTTATAATTATCATATATGAATTTTGTTTACGACGGTCGCCACCTCACATAGCCTGCGGTCTTGTCATTCGCCTACTCCTCAATCCTCTGTTTTCTAAAGCCGTGTTCTTTGTTCACTTCTGTGTTACAACTGTGCCTTGGTCTGCCTCTTTTGCTTCATTGTCGGGGAGTCTATTTGATTATTTCTTTAGGATACATTTCACCGTCCATTCTCTGCACGTGGCCATACTATCTCACTCTCTTGCACTCGATGGTTACAGGTGTATCAATATTGATTCCCATGCGCCCTCTTTGTTCTAATTACTTATTTTACCCGTTTGCATCGTCTTGAAACACTTAAGCCAGTACTCAATTTACATGGCTTGGCTTTGAGATGCTTTTTTTATTAATTAACCCTACCACTGGCTGAGAACAGTATCTACACTGGTTTTGTACATACTTATTTTGGTGACCCAAGAAGTAACGTTACTTCAGAGTAGCCCATTTATCGGAAGGAACCTTTTTTTACGGACCCTACAAGCAATTTCCTCCACACTGCCGCCATTAATTTACAATAAGCTCGATGTATAATCTCAGTGTTTCCAACATTATGTGTCCAAGCATTCTGTTTCCAGATGTTTGTGCTATTAGGTACGTATACCTCGTAGATGGATTTATGGTCACTCTCGAGTTCCGTTATTTTCTATATACTTTTCGTAGCACATAGTGTGTGTCACTTTCATCCTCTGCTACAAACACTTGTCATCTTCAAATTGCAGAATTTACAGTCTACATTCTCCAACCACTGTAACAATATTAGCTCGTCCACGTTGGCTACTTACCCTTCCACTTCCCTAAGACTGCCTGTAGATAGATTTTAAATAGTGTTGGTCCAATAAAACAACCCTGTTTAAGCCGTTTTTTGCCTTTTATCTTTTGCGACAACCGTATCCAAATTATACTGGGCTTGTCAGATTTTTATACAATTCACATACAGAGTTAACATCCAGAAATACTCTATAACTCTAATTTGAGCTCAGTTTGCTTATAATCAATTTGTTTTAGGCAGAGGATATTATTTGTTGGTGAGGTGTCTGCACAAAATCCGCTCTGTTGTGCTGCGAGTTTCCAGCTACATTCTGATCTGTTTTTTATTATCTTAACTTATGAGCTACACAATTGGAATCATTGTTAATATGTATAATATTTACGTTTTAGTTTAGTGTATTTGTAGGTTTTCCCTTTTGTACTTTCAACAGCTTTGTAATTCTACGCGCTTTATCGGTGTTACGCTATTTACTTTTGGGAATTTTGTCGCGTGTTCAATATTTATAAAGATTATTTATTTACTGACTTATAAAATTTTTAAGTCTAGTGTTTATTAAATTTCAAAAGATTATAAATAATAAAATTGACTTAGTTAATGGAACGCTTAGATCGATTCGTGAGTAAAATTTAATCAACGAGTGCGGGAGAAAATACATTTTCCAACCTTTAAGAAGTAAACAGAAGACACTTTAAAAAAGTTGGGAGGCAAGGCAGAAAGAAAAGCAAACTGTCTGAATATCAAAAGGCGACCTAAAGAAACTTTTCAAAGAATTTCCTATCATACTTTTAAACGAACAATCAATCTTCTAAGAAAGTATTTATCCAGTCTTTTGATTGCGTTTCTGAGCCACGGTGGCCATGAAGTTTCCTTACCGTTGTATTAGTTGATATCCGATAACATTTTGTATTACGGCTGTCACAGGTATAAGTCACAGTTAATGCTTAATTTTTTTCTAATTTAGTCCCCTCTGATCTCAGTTTAATGTGGTGAGACACAATGTAAAAGAAAAATATTTTTTACAATAAAATTTTGTTCATTTTGTGAATACAAAAATTGTCCGTATTAGACAGTCTAAAAAACACACGGACGGGCGCGCGCACGGACACACTGCACAAAAGTTGTCTTACTACACAGTATAGATTACACATACTAAGAACCAAACTTTTAAATACAATTCTTAAGAAAATCACATTGGAATGTTTTCTGTGGTGTGACGTTTCAAATTTTAGCAGTTTAGAGCATTACTATAAGAATTCATTAATTACTTAGTCTAATTATTAGTAACAAATCACCGGCAATACAATATATGTGAGGTGGTGTAAAAGTAATATAATAAAGTACCCTTTCAATTAAAAATAACTTTTGTTTCGGATAAAATAATTTTAGTCCCGAATTCTGTTGTATCCGGAATATATCAGAGGAACAAAATTGTATCCAGAATTTAAAAAAATATAATTGTTCTTTGTAAAATAGTTGGGTTTTTGCATTTTAAATATTACCCTCCCAGATGAAAGCGATGGTTAGAGTAAAATTAAACTTGATGCGATGTAATGGTAATAATCATGGTAATTGCCCGTTAACATTAAATTCTGCTTCCAAATTTTGCGTTGATAAATTGCTCCAGTTATAAAAAAATCTGTTTTTAGGTTATGCAACGCAATAACCTCTTCTCTATTTATATAACGTGATTAATACACACTTAGCTAAGTTAAACCTCGTTTTCTAAAAGCATATTAAAGAATTGGTTTGAGCTTTAAGTAACACTGCCTATTTTAAAAATATTATTTTTTAATGGCAAAGTGTGTGTGATACTTTACATTAGACTTCAAGAGATTATCAATAACGCCTTAAGTTTTATTACTTAAGTACAGACTGTGATTTAAAAAAACCTGACTCTCATTGAATATTGATATTACTAATTACACAGCAATAACCTTACCTGATTTTGTAATTAAATGAATTGAAACGTTTGTAACACCATAAAGAAAAATGAGTAAATTTGACCTAGCTAGTTTAATTTTAAACTCTTTTGTATTTAAATAACCTTCGAAATCAAATTTTATCTCGAAAAAGCAAAAGAATTTTCTCCGATAATTTTGCTACAACATTATATATAATTTATAATTAAAGCAATATTAATATTTTTAGTTTTAAAACAGTAAATTAAAATATTTCTTACTTTTGAGGAGATAAACGTAGTGTGAAATATTTCCCAGTTAGTTCAATGAAACCTGTCAAATAACTTTCAAATTAACAGTTTTGTACGTTTTCCTAAGACTTCGTTAGTATCTGCAATCAGCTCTTTTCAGTAACAATAGATCCCAAAGAGCGGGGATTTTATTGCTTACTTTAATAGACAGCTTCTATACATTTTCTTTGTTTAGTTTTTGTCTATGATTTTTTTATTGTTTTACAGTTAGAGTTGCCATTTGTCAAGACAAATTTATGTCTAGCCGCTGAGTAAGCATAGGTTTACTTATTCAGATTCTTGTACTGTTGTCTAACATAAATGACGATGTAAGGAAACAAATTATCATTGACTTTTACAATTAAGAAATACAAATGACGAATAAGGACAACTGTAATCAGATAGTATTTATATTCTGTAACATTTTATCTGTTTAAGTGAGTGTAAAGCTGTTTAGTGTAAGTGCTGTTTATAAACATTAATTTATAAGTATTGTTTTTATTATACTTCTAAGTGGAATAATATTCCACAAAAGCACGAATTGCTTGTAAAACTTTGGAAGTGGGTAGTCAAAGATAATCATTAATAAGTTTTTCCGTGTGAATTGCTTCAAGTTTTAACTGAATCATTTTTCATATTTGAACAACCTGATTGAGATTTTGAGATTAATGAAAACACATCAAATGTCTGAGATTCGATAGGTAAATATGGTGTGTTGTTACTGTATCAGCAAATGTTGACTTCCAGATTTTTTGCATTATATAATTACAAAAATCTAATTGCATGTAAAATTTATTACATGTTGACTTTTGCATTTAATTCATCCCCCCCCCCACCGTTAATTAATTTTGTTCACCCACGGGCGACGTTTCTTGTGCGATACGTGAGAAATTTCGTCGTGAGTGTTTGTGACACTACAAGCACCATGAAGTAATAGCGACTGGATCGTGTTTAACCATTTCAATTACGCCAGTAGCGTAAAGGTCAGTAATCCTGTAATTGAAATTGACGCTTGCGGGTTTAAAACTGTATAATGAATGTTGATTGCTTCTGACTATTTAGTATTAACCAGTAACAAGGAGTGTAAAACTACACATACACATGTTAATTGAAATAATACATTTAAATATTAAAATGCAACTGATTGGAAATTATACTTATGAAATATAATTATAAGTTCTTGGATTTTGTTGTCCATGATGTGTCAGTTGATTATTAATTATAAGTATAACACTACCGACTTGGAACACAAAGATTTTTATTGATAAAAATGTGAAATTTTTACCTTATAGTCTGAACCAATTTTCGCTTAATATAAGCTTTGTCGGAGGCTTATAATAAGCTAAAATTTGTCCAGGCTATAACATAAAAATTTCACATTTTTACCAATACAACTTTGTGTTCCGAATCGATAGTTTTATAATTAGTAACTATAAGCTTAGTACAAAAACATAGTTCATAGTTATCCAAGCTTATAGGAATACTACATACTATCTGTTTATACCTGTTAAGATTCAGAATTTCATAAACTATATGTACACTATAGCTTTTTTGGTAAAAAAGTTCATTTAAATACGCCAGAGACTCTTAACTTATTAAATAATTTATATTATTGACCATTAAATTTCTATACTTTTGTAAACAAAATAGTTATGAGCGTTATGTGCCTTATGATTAAAGCATTTGTTTCAAAAGCCGATGTCGAAGTATGATCTTTATATTGTAGCGTGACAGATAAACGCATAATAATGAATGGCATTGATCATTAGAATAATAAGATTATAACATTTAAATCCGAAAAAAAACATTAAGTTTGATATAAAGAATTAATTCATAGCAACTGTGCAGAACAATCATTGTTATATAAAAAGTATAAGTTCAAATAAAAATAAGTTACTAGTGATGAGTCATCCAAAACCAGTCTAATAACCCAAGGTTTTTTAAATTATAACCCAGGAAGGTAAGAAGTAAACAAGGAAACAACAGAGTATGACTAAACCCACAACGAGGAAATATAAATTAAAAAAGAAACCCTGAATAAGGCAAGATCCACCAATAAAGGTGATGTATTTCGAGAAACTTATGAAGAAGATGAAGAAATCCCAAGAAACCCGATGGCATCAAGAAGAAGATGGAGAAGATGCCAGTCCAAGAAGACAGAAGAAAAGAAGACACCTTTGAAGAAAGAAGAAGAAGGCAGCATCCTGAGGAAGATGGAATGCTCTTATAAAAGACACCCATATCCCCATATCCCAAAATAAATAATAAAACACAAATAATAAAAGTATAACGAAATAGTCTTGAACAGTAACCACATGTACAATAAAATTAAGAAAGAAAAGTGTATAGAGTAAGAGTTGCCAGTGAACCAAGATGAAACAATAATATAGTACCCAAGGAACAAGTATTCATACAAACCAATTTATTGATGTTAATAAGACTAAACAACCATTTAGAAATAACATAAAAAAAGTGTAAAGTGAACCAGTGCTAATTTGGGTATTATAAAAAATAAACCTTATGTTTCATCCTTGGCATCCACAAACTGTGTATACAATGAAACATACAACTTTAAGTGTCTTAAAATTTGTACCATGTGAACGTCTTACATTTAATAATAACAAGCTATAAATCTGTTTGAAGTGACATTTTTGTATTATAGAATGAGTAAAAACAGATTTAATTATACAAGTGACAGGGTACAATTACCCAATACAATATTTAAAAGACAGTTTAAAAAACTGAATAATCAAACTTAATATATAAAATAGCAAATAAGAATGTAGTTATAAGGTTTCATGAATATAGGATAAGGATTTTAAAAATGTATTAGGTATAAGGACATTTATTTAAGTTTGGAACAACTAACATCATAACTGTAAATATATTTATTACTTGTATTTATAGTAATAAGTAAAAAAAGATGTTAGTTGGGAAAAAACCTCCGTTGTAAATAATATTTCTATGTTAGTAATAAGGGTTGATTGTAAAAAATGTCTGAATGGTTGAAGACAAACATCTTTGAAAATATTTCTTATTTGTTTGACTGTTTATGGTATTGAAACCAATACTAATTATTGTTATGTTTAATTTAAAAAATGTTTAGTTTATAATACCATGTTTTAAAAGTCAGAGAGGGTATAACACTATATGTATTGTTTGTAGAAAAATTTTGTAAGAAAAAACTTGTTAAAAAATCTAGGCAAAAGAATGGAAACCAAACTTCATCAAAACAGAGAAATTACTCACTTAAATACATTTAAACTAAAGGGATTTAGATAAAATAAACCAGAGATGAAGCCATATAATTACAGATACAACTTAGAAGGATTTTGGAAAATTATAGCCAAAATTATAAATAAAAATGGAAATGACAGAAGTTAAAAATTTGGAGAGGGGAGTCATATATTCCAAAATAATATTTTAAAAATTAACCAATTCAAATAATTACAAGAAAATAAAGGAATATAAACCTTTTAATACAATATGAGATTATTAATAATAAATATAACTTAAAAATGGCAGAATTTGCATAATGACAGGAAGTTAATTTTGAACTTTTACCAAATACAAAATGAAAGTAAAATTACCAATTTTAATACAGTACCTTATGAATAGAAATGTCCAAATCTATGTATAATCAGAAAAGTCGCATCACTTCAGATGGTGCCACTCATAGGCAAAAATGTTTGTTTTACTGCTAAACATGGATACGTAAAAAATTAATGCAAATTTACCTGTGTAAAACTACCCAGGAAAAGAGAAAAGTGTCAGTACTGTATACTTAAAATTAATTAAATCTCTATCAAGCAATATTATTAAAAAATTGTGTTTTCTGTTGCCTTAAAGTTACATTTAACATATTACTCTACTTTTAAATCATTAAGTTTCTCTTTATAATTAAAAAACGGCGTTTATTAACAACATTAAGACAGTCCTCAAATGCTGCTTCTGCAGAGCTTGAAGACAACAACATACACTACATGCAGTGTTAAAGTAGTCTCGTTTACACTATAATGCCCAGTGTAGATTAGGCATTGCGTGTTGCCTTCCTGCGCTTTGGTTTTCATATCTTACAAGTCGATCAAATTGCTCTACTTCTTATAATAGTGTTACGACGGTCTACTTGATCGTCGTAGGGTACAGTGGAAACAAAATACAAGACACCAATTAAGTCACTAATCACCAGCTTTAATTTTCACAGTTAAACAGTTCGTAATTAACAACACAGTCTCTTACAACAACTCAAATAAAAAATGTTCACACGCAATTAAATGTCCACTAAAATTAAACACAATTTTATTACAATTATCCCGCCCGATTATAAAACACAACACTTCACTAATAATAACCACTTGAACGTACACAGTAATGTCGCTTGTAATAACTCGAACCGCACTGTAAATATTCACAACTGTACTGAAAAGTGAGGCTGCTGCCTCCACTCACAGACCAGAACGTTCCAAACTTCGTCAGTGTTCTTCCACCGTCTAGCAAATGCGTACGCCACACACGTTACATTCCGGATCCCTCGATAACATTGGATAAACACGTAGATTGTTCTGTGATGTCGTAAAAATAGTTAAACTGGTTTTTAACACACTCACACACACACACCGATCTAGACATAGAGTTTACTTTTAAAGTTTCAGTATATTTATGGCAATGTACCGACTTGTTTATATTGTTTCCAGTAACGCTTTCACGAGAATAGTTATTGAATAATGAATATGTTTCTACAGTTAAATGAATTGCCTTAAAATTTTGCATGTAAAATAAAGTCAAATGGATGCTTTTCTTAAGTAGACAATACACCATATTACCTAGGAGACACATATCTGTCGTGTTAAGGCTGTTTCTCGACAGTGTCTTTGATTGAATTATTTTTAACAGGGGATCCTGCATTTTATAATTACATGGGTGTCAACTGCATATTTCTATTGGTTCACAGCCATCATCGTATCTCATAGATAGTTAACGCGTTCTGCTAGTGGCGTCCGACTTGAAGTGTCTGTTTCGCGGGGAAGCAGAGGTAGTAGTGTATGACATGGCAATTGACGCATTCTGTTTTTATGCGTTTTATTGTTTTTAATTATTTTCAAAAAATCAAAAACAGGAGAGCGCATGCACTTGCACACACACACACACACACACACACACACACACACACACACACACACACACACACACACACACACACACACACACACACACACACACACACACACACACACACACACACACACACACACACACACACACACACGCACGCACACGCACACGCACACACGCACGCACGCACGCACACACAACACGTACAAATACCATTTTCACGGTGTTTTGACTTAACGTTTCATTTAGGAGCACTTCCTATTTATTATTATTTACAGGTTAATCCTAACCATAATTTACAGTAATTTGGCCGAAATTTATTTTCAACGATTTGAATAATTAATATACAGGGATATTTTTAAATATAAACTACTCAAAACTGAGTACGATGTAAACTACTTGGCTTACGTGTTTTAGGGTATAAGTCTTATTTAAATCGGACTCACAAGGATTGACTTGCAATAAGAGTTTAACAAAGTTTTTTGGTTTTATTGGTTTCTAACAAAAAATTTAATATTTTTAAACCATATTATTTCCAATTTACTATAATATGTTGTAAAAACTAGTATTCTTGGCTTATATTACGCTATGATTGAAAATATCTTTAATGAATAAGGCCTAATGGACCAGTGATATTTTATATCGCTTTCATCCTTCAGTAAATGTTTTAAAACCGTATATGTTTGTGCGAACATAATATGAAAGTAATTTCCAATTTACTATAATATGTTGTAAAAACTAGTATTCTTGGCTTAGGCCTATATTACGCTATGATTGAAAATATCTTTAATGAATAAGGCCTAATGGACCAGTGATATTTTATATCGCTTTCATCCTTCAGTAAATGTTTTAAAACCGTATATGTTTGTGCGAACATAATATGAAAGTAATTTTCAGTTTAACAATCGAGGCGAATTGAAGGTAATAAAGTGTGTAACTGACACTATTCGACGGCAGAGCTTATTACAGTTTATATAAGAGACAATATTAACTGCTTTTACTGGTTAATGTCACAAACAGGCTGGTTAATTTTTTATTTATAAATTTGACTACTAAATTTGAGCATTAAAATAATTGTGTTCATACCTTCTGCTTTTCATTAAATAATGAATAAATTAAACGAAAATTGAATTTTTCTTAAAATCTGTAGAGACAAAAGCTGTTTGTTGCATTAGTTCTTTTACTTATACAGTTCAGTTGTTTAAAAAAATTACAGTATCTTTGTTGATTTAAATAAAAGGCACATTAGGCGATATTTTATATTATTATTATTATTAATATTAATATTACTATATAAATATTAATGTTTACCGTATATGCCACATAACATACTTAAATTTCAGGTCAATTATTTTTAATAATATTGATAAGCATTATTATCAAATACGTTTGACTTTGTCTTTTGCACATAAGAAAAGAATGCGTCGTCTGTAGTCCAATTACGCTAAAAAACAAACATTAAATTTTCTACTGTAGTTGATTACTTTTTTTACACTTTGAGAGGTATTTACTAGCTACTGGAAATTCACAGCGTCGTTAATTTTCTTATTAGGTTTTAATATAGGCTTCTAAGGCTTGTGATGTACTTTTCAAATTAGTAGATGGACTTACATGAGTTTTGCATCATTTCAACTCTGAGCGACTTAAACTACGTAGACATATGTAAATGTCGTTAGTAAATTTAGAAATCTGATAAAAGTCTATAATGGATTATAATCTGACGTATCTTTGCAATAATGTTGGTGGTATAAACTTAATTGTATCATACATATTCACAGCTTATCAAACCTAGTTTTTATTTTTAAAATAAAAAATAACATTAATTAACACCTATTAAGAGAATTAACAAGAAGTAAGATTACACTAATACTTGTAGCATATTATAATAAAACACAATTTAATCATTTGCAACAATTTTATGCAATGAAATGAATGCTTTTTCCAATAAATTTGTGTATTGAATGCTTGGGGTTTTAGAATACGAATACAAGGTAACTGATAACTTTTCTGTGCAATATATTGAACTATTTTATTTCGCAAACTGACAGCTACTGCTAAAGGTCACTCTACCCATACCCTAAAAAACGATACATACAGTTACTACTAAAATGATCATTTTCATGACTTCACAACCTTCTTTGACACTATATGCAAGTAAATATTTAACCTGTATTTTCTTAACTAAACTTTGAATTATAATTGCTAGTCAAAATAACAACTACTGCAGTGAATTTATTACTTAATAACTATAATTTATTTATTTATTGCCTGATCGACTTATCGTATAGTTATAAAAACACTATGCAAAGACATACATATCTAACTAGTTACAGCATTTTTGTTTAGCTAACAGAATTGAAAAAGTAAGTCAAAGCGGTAAAGAAGTTACTTTAGTAGCTTTTAAAATATATGTAACCAATGCGTAGTGTACGCGTATGCATAACATGCAATTGTGTAAACTTAGAAGTGCAGAAACGCTATTACCGATTCTCATGAAGAGGTTTCCTAAAAGTGTTCTTTGCTCTGGAGGTCCATAAAAAGAAATTTCCTACGTGGAGGTTCCTTGTAGAGTCCATGAAGTCTGCGAAGTCTCTTAAGTGCGTCCAGCATATTACTTGGTAAAATGTCAGAGTTTTATAGAAGTTCATGCATTTTCAACGTTATTTTATGTCAAATTGACGTGTTTTCATGTGTGTTTTATGTACCTTGCAGAGACTTGTAGGTATAGCGTGTAGCTGCTCATGTATTGTATGTATTGTGTAGCTGCTCACGTAAATATTGCGCAATATTTCCGGCCAATATTGTTCGAAATTTTTGTGGATAATTTACTGTTTAGATGGTGTAAGGCTGATTCGACCACAATCTGAAGGTGAACGAAAGTGTGTAAGTCTCAGCAGCATTTATCCTGATTTGTAGATGTGGATAATGTGGATGTAGATGTGGATAACTATAACTGCCTAAGAGGAAAAACGGGTATTTTGAATTCGTACTTTTGACGTGAAAACGTTTTTAAATCGATGCCGAGTGTTGGGAGGCAATCGCGCCCAACTGAGCGACAGTTTCTGTCGAAGTAATTTCAAACTTCAATAACTCGGCTAAAAATAGACATAGCGCCACTATATTAGTCTCGTTTTAAAGAGGCAGGATACATGTTTATGTCAGTACCACTTCGATATTTGTGACAGCTGGATGTCGCAAACTGTGCGCGCGCAAATTGAAACACGATTTTCGACTTTCCGGATTCGACACATGTCCATAAACGGGATTATATCTCAGATACTAATTATCCGATCCGAGTTAACCAAGTGTTGTTTTGAAGAGGAATGTATATGTTACAACTCGCCTTAGGCTCCAAGTGTGTATCTTAAAAACTTAAAAAGATACGAGGCTGTGAATTTGAAAAAGTTTGAAAATTTCTCGATTTTCTTAAAATGTCGCGATATGTGAGGGCAAAGTACAACCACAATTACAAAACTCGGGCATGAATGCGTAGAGCACAAAATTCTAAAGTGAATGACATTAAAAATGCCGAGCTCAGAACTGCCGCGAATATAGGCAATGTAAACGCGCTCTGACAACTCAGGCGGCATCTGACGAGCCTGGGTCAAGTATGGATGTGGGTTTCGTTGCTGATGAGATGGAGAGTGCAATGGAGGTCGACCCAGACCCATCGGACCCACTTGGCATACCTAATATGCCAATATGCCCAATATGACTGGGGCGTCATCGGCTCCATACTGTAACACAAGCGATCAAAGAAATTTGCGAATGGCAGCACAGCCTCCCGGGAGAGCCTCCACGCCCTATGTCGACATTCATATAGTCAATCTAAATGTTCAGAATCTGCAACCGCATGTGGGGGACCTACAGACAGACGAGTTAATACCGAAGGCGGACATTATCGTTCTCACTGAGACTTGGTTATGAGACCCAGACTCTATCGACATGGCAGACTTCTCTCGCATTTTATCCAAATGTTGTGAAAGAAACGAGGGGCGAGGTGGTGGCGTAGCAGTGTACATCTCCAGAGTCAACTTAGAATGGTCGTGTATCCCAGTTGAAATCAAACTATTGCCACATTTCGAGGCAGTGTTGCGTGTAAGGTCGCATATTGGAGAAATTGCCATAACAAAGATAACTATACCCAGCAATCATCAAATATTTTTGGCAAGCATCTATATACACCCTGGACTCTCTTATAATGACATCAAGCTGCTCATCGTAAGCCAACTGATACAATACAGTGAATACGCAGAGACATTCCAACTAGAATATAATAGTGACATACCGCTCGTATTGATGGGCGATTTCAACACTAGTGACAAAAATTTAGAACTCTTACGTGCATACCTTCAGAAATTCTTCAAACTTGAACTAGTAAATGATTTGGACAAACCAACCACGCAAGGGAAAACTTGTATAGATTTGACATTTGCAAGAGGTATTCAAATAATTTTAAAGCCATATGTATCCTACCTCTCATACCACTACCCTGTATTCAACAAATGTAATTTCCAAATGAATTAAACGATTCAAAACAAAAATTTTATTTAATTTCAATATACTATACCATACCCGATTGACGTTTTCACGAAAATAACTGCGGCAGTGTCCGACACTGCCTATCTTTTTTAGTCAAACGCAGTACTTGGAAAATTTAACCCGTAAATTAAAACTTGAAGTTGTATTGCTAAACATTTTACAAGGATGTCGAAAAATAATTTTGAATATTCGTTAAATATTATTGGCACACGAATCGTGAAAAATGCCAAGAAGATGAGAAACGCTATACACTGGAAATTCATGCTGGAATTTAGTGTACCTCTTCAAAGTGCACGTCTCTTGTATATTCCTAGCACCGGAAGCTTGTCACGCATTGGTAGATAAATTAATGTAATTTATCAAGGCAAATTCGAAAGTTTTTATTGAAAATCTTGTACATGTAAATAGTTTACAAGACTTGCAACAATTCATGATATGTTTGTGAGCCTTCCTTTGAAATGTATGTACGTTATATGCAATGCTGTGAATACGACTCGCATTTTCACTTCTCTTATACACTTTTTGCTTTTGTATACGTCCTGAAACTCCTAAAAGTTTTGTTTGTTTCTTGCATTGTAATCGCACATTAAGTAGCAAATGGGTGTCAACTGTCCTTTTTAAGATTTCAATATTTGTATGAATTCCGTTTCACGTTCCATAACTCTGGAACACTGGAATTCTGGGCATAACTAAATCGAGTTTATGAAGCTTAACATCTTCACTTACCCATGCAGCAACACATTGCCGTATAAAATGGCCTAACTAAACGTACCATAAAACAATCGTATAACGTGAAATGGTTATGTTTTCCAGCTCCCAGATCAATTCAGCCCGTAGAAACGAATAACCGATATGTATGCTGATGAAGTAATGGATGATTGAAGCGTGATGCTGACATCACTACCTTCCCTGTAACTACCACAAGCACTCAGCCTACCCTACCTGACTCATTTAACTATTTTAATAGTGCAAACAGCAGCTTATTTGGTATTATTGTTTGTGTTACCATTCCTAGCTGCTCAATTAATGGAAACCAACGTACATTAGAAATATCAATTTTTGTCTTTAATTTTATAAAATATTTTTCTAACTAATATGCCCTTTTGCAATATGCCACTAATACGTTCTGTTATCTGTCACATCTGAACAGTGACCATGCCAATAAAATGTATTGCGTCTTGGCGGATAACATTAAATTGACTATAAATCCTCGTCAATGCTTGAATGTTCTGTAATATGCTATCTGTTGTTTACAACTCCTCACATTATTTCCGACATAAGTATTTTCTTACAGAAAGAGTTCTTACTCCCTTGATTTTTTGCTTCAGCTTGATTTTTTGTACATTTGGACATAAAAGTGACTACTAGATGCCCTCAAATATCTGGGCATCTTAGATTTCAGATAGATTAAGTGGATAGTATGCAATTTAACCTGTAGCCTATGTTTTTAATCAAGTTTCATTGCTCCTCTGTAATCTGGCTAGAGAGTGCGGTATTAACCGTGCTATCTTTGTATTTAAAATAAACATAAATGCAGCATTGTAATAAATATCTGTTAAAATAAAACGAGTTTCTAAAGTGGCTAGTACAAGTTTAAATTGATTACAAAAATAAAATAAAAAGGTCAACATATAAAAAGGCTACAAAAGAGGATATAACCTAAGGTAGTAGTTTTAAGGAAGCATATAGTAATATATGATTCGACGACTGTCAAATGTGTAAGAAATAAACACTGAAAATATGGCTGGTGTGGACGTGGCTTATAGTAACATTAAATTAAAGGTAAAGCAAATATACGTTAGAACCTTAATAAAGAAAAACCAACTTAATAGCATTTCATAAATACGATATATTAAACATAATAGCTAATGTGAGTAGTATTCTATGCCTGTGTTTTCAAGAATATAATATTAGGGAATCCATATTTACAAAATATGTTAATAATTAATGTTGAGTTATTAGTTATTATATAAAAGTATAAAATTAATAGGCCTGTCTATTAGGACATTCTGATTTTTAAGGACACATTCTTGGCAAAATAGTAGACCGAAAGCTGCCTTAACAATAGTGAGATTACTTATTTTTTTCTATTATCAACTACACTGAATTCGTTTTTCTCAAGGGATTCACTTAAGACGACATAATGTTGAAAGTAAACTACAAAATTAGAGAAACTTGCAAGAAAGCAACAAAAATGTTTTTTCGTGAAAATACAGCTTCCTATTTCTGTAAAACTTCAAAACTTGTATATAATGAGTAATCCAATTTATGAGGCTTGTAAAATGTAGTAAGGTGTAATAAAAATAAATAAATAAAAGTAATACATTTAATAGGTGTTTTTTACAGGCAATTAGTATATCAAACAGAACAGAATTTCATTTGTTTATTTTACGGCTTTTTAAAATTAAACCTTGTTTACTCACAATGATCGATTTAAATCAATGCTGTTTTCAATTGTTTTTCAAACGGAAAACTCATACTTAATTTAAACGGGATTAAATAGCAATAATTGTATCAATGCCTGTTGTATTATTGAAACAGCGATTCTCTTTCCTCGAAATGAATGCTTATCAAAAAATATCTTTAAACAATATTTTTGTTACGCTTCACAAGGTTGAAAATATTCTCGTCGATTAAAGTGGCTCAACGATCATTTTATGAAAATACGAATGCAGTGAGTTATATTAAATTTAATTCTTGTCACTAAAACCGTGTACATGCTCTAAATAAATTACACAAAATTTGTATTAAACTCTTACATTCTGCTTAATTATAGTAATTGCGGTCAAGACAAAAAAGCCGGTTTTGTGAACAATAAACTTAAATATATAAAACTAAATACCTTACAAGAATGCATTTAAAAAGGAATTAATAACAACACAAACGGTTTCCTACCTTCTTGTGTACTCTCTTCGGCAGTACTTAAAATTAGATCAAAACAGTGAAGTCTAGCATGGCTCCTAACAACCTTTATTGTTTTCTACACTACAGCTGCCATAGTCTTAAATTATCAACTTGGATTGAAGTTGTTATTGAAACAACAACTTCAAGTTGTTATTGATCTGTAGGAAAGAACTGGCGTTGCTAGCCAGACTTATGTCACTACGAAACAAAAATTCTCTTGTCTGTGAGACGAAATGTTTCATAGGAAAATAAATAAAAATCTGATAGTAGTGATTATGGCATTTTAAGGCAAACTGAAAGGCAAAAAACTTATATAAATAATAAATAAAAGTTTATTTATTAGAATATAAGAGAAAATTATTTAAAATTTGTAAAAAAGGTCAACAGAAACAGTATAAATAGTTTGATTTTGTTGTCATAAACGGTATTAAAGTAACGTAGTAAAATTGGTAATACCATTAATAAATCTGAAACATTGCAATATACGATTTAACCAACTACTTACTCTATGCTACTCCTGTAGATCGCATAGAATTTGGCTCCGCAACGTTTTGGGCTCGACTAAAATAAAATTGTAGTTGAATAAATTAAAATTTTAGAAGTATTAAGTAGTAAATAAACTAGGTATTATTTGTCTAAATACGAAGTAAATCTAGGCAGTAATAGAAAAGATTATGTTGGAGAACTGTAAAGTGTAGGATAAAAAAAAACTCCGCTCAACAGTCCGTTAAGGACCAGTGTGACGGTGTATGTCTAGTACTACGCGCTACCACCAGCCGCTAGTTGCGGTATTCACAGCCAGGAGGCGGCGCTGTTATCTCAGCGCCTACTCAGTTTGACTCACTACGCTGAGTGCACGCCCTACGGAACCTCCGCCGGGAATTGAACCCGGGACCACGAGCGCATCAATCGCCCGCGTTAGCCACTAGACCACCTGGAGGCTCAAAAGTGTAGAATATGGAAAATCAAATACTTCACTTGAAGAGTTTGCTATCTCTAGAATTAGAATAACTCAGAAGTTACAGATTGTCGAAAATTTACCTATCCCAACGTCGGCATATGGAAATATGGAGGTAGATTCTTTGATATAAAAACAAAATAGAATAAAGCCTGATTTCTTACGGACTTCTTAAAAAATGAATCAATTTAAGGTGGTTTTTAAAATATCAGACTGAACTAGCCGTAAAAGAAGTAAAAGAAGACGACCTCGGAAACCATAGAGTTACCGGGAACATGATGAGCAGACAGTTTTTATATATGCCTAGGGAAATTTATCTTATATTAAATTTGTTTCAGTTAATTTTCTTATGTACAGTAAATATGTACCGTAAAATTATGTACATTAAATATTAACCAACATACAAAAGAATGTATTTTAATACACAACAATACAAAATATAATTGAATATATAACAAATCTCAAAGAGTATTGGTTTATAGTCAACTATGTAGCCTACTTCCCATAATTTTATAATATAATCACTATTACCTAATATGCTACACGGGTGTATAAGTATATTATAAACAGTATATCTTTATAGCTAAATCAAGCAACATAGATCTTGAGATGACGCTAGACAAACATGAACACCAATATGAAAAACGTATTAACATTTCAAGCACAGGAAAGAAAATTGTCTAACCCTTACGGTAAATAATACAATTTGGTAATAATAACATAATATAATATAATATTACAATATAATATATTAATATGACAAATAAAACATTGCCAAATAATATTTATGGTAAAATTAGCATAAAAATGACATATTAATAAAGAATCTGTAAGATGAAGTTTCTAGACATAAATAAAAAGGAATATGGAAGTAAAAATGAATCTATAAATGGATTCAATTTATTTTCTAAACACAAAATGGAAAAATTGAAAAAACAATTAAACGTAAACGCGCTACATTTACATTGTAACATTCACTTGCCGAAATTTTATGTGGGTCTCACGCAGCCCACAATGTTGACAGTTCCCACATTTTCTTAGCTTTAGTTATCAGACACGTACGTTCGTAATATTACAGCTCAGACATCAAAGACAAGCAAACAACAATTTATTTTGAATATATTATTTATTCTGTTCCACCTTCCACGTGGTGTTGAAAAGCAGTTATTGAAATACTATTTCTAAAGTTACTGCAACTTCATAGTATCTTATCTCTCTTTCTAAATAGTTCTTGATTTCTGTATAATATTTTTAGTACAACGTTAAAAAAATTGTGCGAATTCATTTTACCTAATAATCTAAAGTTTCATTGATTTGAAATCACATATAAAGAACAACGAGAGGGTTCCTTGAAAAAAGACACACACAAATTGAGATATGACTCCACCCAGAGAAAAATAAGGAAAATTGTAAATTTTGTGAAAGCGTAAAATCTGTTCACCAGCAGGATACATTGGAGCACATGGCACAACTCGTATAAATCCCAAAAAGTACGAGGTGCTGTATCTATATTACAGCTTCTTGAAAAAATTATGCTGTACATGTGCACTGCAGATTAGAGTCCACATCTATAATTCCTAAGAAGGTAATAGATATATTGAAAACTGATCTTAAGAAGAACAGTATATAACCAGTAAATATAAAGTTAATATTATTTTGAATGTTAATCACTTTTTTCACAGCACTTAATAATTAATATTTTAGGTACTTTCACTTCTGAAACTTACTCGTTGATTTTCCCTCAAACGTCGTTTTGGAGTTGTATTCCCCTTCTTCAGTGAGGTTTGAATGCGGAATGCGTCAAGTAGTCGGTATTTTGTAACGGTTTGTTAGGTGACTGGTTGTGTGTGGGAGTGTAGAGATTGAAGGGGGTTGGTGGGGGATTCTGAATTGTATGCGTTGTGTATTATTGTGTCGAATAGTGTGTTGGATTTAAATTGTAAATGTTCATTGAGTATGTTGTTTGGTTGTGTTTTGTTGTGTTAGTATATTTCGTATTGTTCTGCGGTGTTGAGTTTGCGACATTTGGGTAGGTAGTGTAAAATTTCAAGATTGTTTTTTATATTGGTGTAACTGTGTTACACCAATATTTAAATCCAACACACTATTCGACACAATAATACACAACGCATACAATTCAGAGTCCCGCGCCAACCCCCTTCCATCTCCACACCCCCACAGACAACCAGTCATCTAAAAAACCGTTACAAAATACCGACTACTTGACGCATTCCGCATTCAAACCTCACTGAAGAAGGAGAATACAACTCCGAAACGACGTTTAATCGAAAATCAACAAGTAAGTTTCACAAGTGAAAGTACCTTAAATAATAATTATAAAAATTAAGCTTGAATTTCTTGACACATTTTCTATAAAGCCCAAATGGATCAGAAAATCAATGAGAGAAGATAACGTGAAGTCATTACAATTTTCAAATATTTTTCTAGAAACGATAAATTTAACTTCCTCCGGAAAACAAAAAGGAAACTTGGTATAGATATTTACCTTTACTATGACACAAAACAGTATTAGACATCAAATTCTAAAACAATATTACTAAAGGGGAAAATGTTCATTATTAAGATGTATTTACAGCTGATAACGTTTAACGTTTACGTAAAATTTCGTTTAGAGGCAGCTACGACTTGATTTGGATTAAATGTTTTTCATCCACGTTGTATTTGGTATTAAATAGTATAATTTAATTTAAGTTAGATATTATTTTACAATCTTTATAGTTTTATTATAACGGTCAGAGCTATAAAAAAGATGGCACCAAAAATAAAAAATAACCAATCGTCGTTATCGTCATTACTTAGGCCTAATTATTTCATAGCAGATTAATAGGATGTAACGATAACACTTATGTCGTTAAAGCCGTAACGGAGGAAATCACGTATTTCAAAATGAACAGTACAAACCACAAATTTAAGAAACTGATAAGTAAGAAGAACACGTAAGTTTATATTTCAATGCAATTAATGTAAAACATTTACATTAATTATGCACATAAATATTTATAAAATTGTTATAAACTTCCTATATTATTTCTCAACATCGTATTAAGCCTCGTGTAAGTTAAATTTTATTGATTAAACAATTAAGTGTACAATTTGGATAGTAAATTTAATATAATATTTTTATATCAACAAGATGCAGAAGTATTCATCACTGGAGATGAAAAAAAGCTTTCTTTGTGCCGCCGGTAAAATTTCAATTTTTGGACAAAAGGGGTACTTATTTACTAGGCCACCAATACGTAAAACTGCAGTTGGAACGTTAAAAATTAAACTGCAAAAATAAACGCAGCAGAATTTTGTCTGAAATATTGTACTCTTACATATGACAGGGAAATATGGATGACGACTAGCGAGCAGGTGTATATGTTCCACGCGCAGAAAATTAAATTTCTTTGCTGGGTTGAAAGTTGAACGGGATAGGTTCAAAAATGGAGGGTCAAGAAACGACCTAAGTCCTACATGGGAAGATAAAGGAGTGTAAGCATAGTTTGTATGAACTTGTAGAGACAATGAGAGAGAGTAGATATCCGATGAAGACGTTTAAATTATAAGTACAGGAGGAAGAAATGTTCGACGTTCAAGAAAACAGTGGATTCAGTAGCAAAAAATCTGCCTAATACTTGCGGTCAAAAAGAATAATATAAAAGAAATGGTTAATGAGGAGAACAGGAAGGACGATCAAATCTACTGTAATTTTCAAGACGAATATAAATACACAGGCGTCCGTTGGAAATAGATATTTAATATTTTATGGCCACGTTAATGCTAAGGCACACAATTCGACTTCTTTCTTTAAGTTATCCAATCTCTACCATAATTGGCTAGATAACAACGCAACAACTATGACACATTGTTACTATTTTCCTTATTCACTATTAAAGAAAGTAACAGTTTCTTCGTAGAATAAGGCGCTTGTGTAATTCTCAAGAAAAATATCAGCTTTAAACATTTTGTTTTAGTTTGCCTAACCTTACAATTTTTAAAGTAAAAGTTTGGATTTTCATTAGTAAAAGTAAGTTACTAAAAAGGAATAAAATCTAGTTTTCTGATGATAGGAATGCATTGAAAAAGAAGTAACTTGACTGTAGCGCTGTACCTAAAGTAAAAAGTAAGGTATATGAATGAAACGCAATTTGTTATAAAATGGTGGTCTGCGCGCATGCTAGTAGTTATGGAATATACATTCTGACAGTTCGGTATGCAGTATGCACCAATTGAAGAAAGATTAAATATTATAAGTTCGTTCTTGATAATAACTTTAATTTTGAGATTATCCTTTAATTTTTAATGGTGTTCGTCATGTAATGTCAATAGCATTGTTCAGGTAGAAAACGTTTTAATTCGTAACGGAGTACAATCCTTTATTTATACACAAGGTAAGTTGCAAATTGTGCACTGTGTCCTCTCTTGGTGTCTACAGAAGTGGTCTACAAAAATTAACAGTTGTATTCAGAAGTTGTGATATATGAACCCTGTGACGATGTAGACTATAAACATGTCACTTAATCGTCTGCAAATTGCAGGGTATACAAGCATGTGTCATCGTCAATTTCAATACCCATCCCTTTTTTCTTACAACAGGTTCGAGCTTTTACAACGTAAATTTTGAAAAGCGTGGGGGAGATGCAAGAGCCCTGTCGTAATCCCTGTTATTAACTCTGTTTCCCACTCTTATTATGGACGGAATATCGTTGTACAAGTTTTGCACAGCTCTAATAACTGAATGGTTGATGTTGGTATCTTGAAGCACCTCCCTTAGTTTGACGATAGGTATATTATCGTAAACTTTCTCTAAGTCTATAAATATTAAGTGAGTTGCTCTATTTCTTTCTAATTTCTTTTTAGGAACTTAGACGGAACACATTGTCGGTTCAGGACCTACCCGCTCTAAAATCACACTGCCCTTCTTCCTCGTAGCCCTTATATTTGCTTTCTATCTTATCTCTGATAAATTTTTCCGTATAGTCTACTAATTGCACGTCAGTTGTTGCTATCTATTTGTTGCCTTTTTTGGATATTGGTACAATATAGGCTGTTTTCCATTCCTGTGGTATATTTTAACCGTTAATGTATTTTGTAATGATGTACACTATTGGTTTGTATAAAGCTTCTGCCCCATTTTTGAGTTGTTTTATAGTGTTCTTCACTGTTGTTGCACCTCATTGCACTACTTTTCCTTCCATTTAAATATCAGCTTGTTCATCTGCTCGTTGCCTATACTAGGGTCTATTTTCTGTTAGTAAAGTTGTAAAATGTTTAACCTACTTTCCTGTTGGTATAAGCTGCAGTGGACTATTTGATTTCTCGTCAGATTTTAATCTATGAACTTCCAAGCTTCGCTATATTTTCTTCCACCAATATAGGTGTCTTCTACCATTTCTGTATATTTTTTATTCCATATTTCTCTTTTTCTTTTCACTATCTTGTGTTTTGTTTCCCTTTCCTTTCCTTTACAGTTTTCATAATCTTCTCCATTATCAGTGTTCAACGATTCTTATAGTATACATAGTATAGTCTTTTTTTTCATTTACCAGCTGTTTTAATTCTAAATTCTACCAGTATTTCTTGCTCTTGAGTGTCTGCCTTGTGCCTAGGGCACCTTTTCCTTGTCTCATTATACTGTATACAATATTTTCATACACCTCGCTTGCTGTTCTGTTTTCAGTTGTTTTAAGGTAACTATCTAATCTTCTTTGAATTAATAAAGTTGTGTTAGTGGTTATAATGCCAAACAGAATTAACGCAGTTGCACACCACCTTTTAGGATTTAATGATTAGCTGTGAAACTTGAAAGCGCTAATCGGAATAATTTTTATGTAGTGGTGTGCAACAGTGTTAATTCTGTTTGAAATCTTCTTTGATATATGTATTATTACTCTCGTACTGTAAACTCTGTAGGTTATATTTTTCTTCTACATTGTCAGTTGTTTTGTAGTGTTCCTCTTGTTTTATTTCACTTTATTTACGGTGAAATATTCTAACCACAGATTTCCCATCCGAACAACAGGACATTACTTCTTATATTCTTGCCAGTACCGTTTTTGTTCACAATAGGAATACATGATAGCTTATCAATTTCCTTTTTGACCTTATTCCTTGGCATATTCTAGGCTAGTTGACGTACTTCTAACAACAAAACGGAGGTAAATACACAATTTTGGACCGTAGTTCACTTTTTGTTTGTCACAAGGAAAGTAAAGTAGTTTGCTTAACATAACATATACCTACACCGGTATTACTAAAATAACTAAATGATAGAGGATTTTATCTCTTTAATTTCAGATACGGAGACACATAAATAATTGGATACTATTTGACATGGTAGAAGCAATAATTGGATAAAAGTTCAGTGCCAGAGCAGACGTCTTGCCAGCAAACAAGTAAAATGAACTTCGAACGGAAAGGTTATTAATTGATAGTGTTCGATATTAATTGATAATTATAATCGAAAAGTGAAAAGAGTATAGTTTAAAAACGAATATTTTGTTAAATGAAAAATAGTAAAAGTCACTATTACTATTGTGAGAATTACTAAAATTCACAACTGAGCCGTCTAGGAACAACGTAAACCGAGAAATACTAAAAACAATATATTCAAAACTATATAGTAGAAATGATTAAAATTTTATACAGTTGAAAAATTGATTTATGAGTTAGAATAAGTAACGTGGAAATACAAACAAAAAAACCAAGGAGTATGACAAGGATGTACGTTTTTGACATATCAACTATTGAGTCGGACAACTATGTACCACATGAACTAGAAGAACATGAACACATCGAGCCTCCTGATGAAGACGATGCGATAGCGGCAATAGTAAAACTTAAAAACAACAAAGCTCCCGGTTGTTATGCTCTTCCTGCAGAGTCTTTCAAAAAAGGTGAACCAGAGCTGGTTAAAACCCTTCAAGACCTTATCACTGATTTATGGATAGAGGAGAAACTGCCAACAGCATGTCAGAAGACAGTTATATATCCGGTTTATATAAAGGGGGATCAACTAGATTGTAACAAATACAGAGGCATTTCTCTTCTTCATGTGGCGTATAAAATAATGTCCCATGTTTTGTACCAAAAACTACTTCCACATGCTGATCAGGTGATAGGTGCTTCTTTAGTCTCAGACCCCTGTTCCAGCGCAGAACAATTGCCAGAAACATCAAGCTGCTTCTGTATAAAACACTGATCCGCCCAATACGTATGTACGGTTTTGAGACCTGGACCATTTATAGAAAGTCTGAATCAAGCCTACTGGTTCATGAATGCAAAATCCTCTGAAGTGTTTTTGGTCCAATATGTGGGGAAGGTGAATGGAGGAAAAGAACCAACCAAGAACTGGACACTCTTCTAAACGAACAAGATATTGTGAAAGTTATAAAACTTGGTAGGCTCAGGTGGGCTGGACATGTGATCAGAACAGGGGAGAATGAAATATCCAGAAAGGCACTCACAGAACAGATGTATGGCTCCAGGAGAGTTGGTAGACCTAAACTACGTTGCGAAGACGGTGTGAATTATAATGAGCGCATATCCTTAGAGCCCTGAACTGGAGAGTAGTTGCACTTGAACTGGACAACTGGCGGAGGCTATTAAAGGAGGTCTTGACTCAGTAATGGGTTTTTTCGCGCCGCTGTAAATTACATACTTACATTTAAGCCTGGAAATACAGACTTCCCGAGAGAAAGTGTTTATAGAAAGCTTTAATTGTAAGAGGAATTGTTGTCTGAAGTCACGTTCCATTTTAATTGGTTATTGTAGTCAGTGCAAATATAGTACCAATTCACTGTAGAGCTTCGCAAGTAAAACATATAAATCATTCTAAATATTAAACATGCCCATTTATGTGCACAAAGAAAAATATGATGGATTAACTTTAGGATTAGAAAGATGTTCTATAGTTTTATTTTACTAAACATAACACAGTGTATCAGAATCTATTAAAACTGTATTAATTAGAAGATGGAATTAGTGACTTAATGTTTTGATAATCCGTCAGTATCATTACGTTGATTTTTGTAAGTTGTCGAGTTAGCTGAATGACAACTGCATATAAGTAAAGTGTGGTGGTTATCAGATTCCCTTCAAGAATTAAGTAACTGGTTTCTTCCGGCCTATAGACATGTTACAGCTATGTCAGAGAAAAAACCAGTCTTCGTTTATTTACGTAGGGTATAGAAGAGGTGCGCTGTGGCGAGTAGTGCTATTATGTGTGTTTACATGTCGAAGGCGCGTTGTCACAGCCTGACTTCCGCTTATTTCTGAAAACTGCTGTTTTGTGCCAACAGTAGTTAAACATTCAACCTTGGACTGACTTTATATTCACCGAATCACTAACGAAGGAAACGAAAACGAAGTATCATTTTCTATACTACTAACCCTATAAGTAAAGTTTCGTAAATTCCGCATAAAAACTAAATAAAATCTAATACAATAGTTTTCCTCTTCCTTCTACACTTTTAATATAATATAGTCCACTGATTCTTTCGATGTTTAGTCCATCTATTTTAGTGTCTGTTGTTCATTTAGAGTATTAAAGCGACTTTATTTTTTATCTCTCACACACAACACACAAAATCCCTGTGTGTGAGTGCGTGTGTATACGTAGTTAACAAATAGTTCAAATGCAAGAAATCAATAAATAACTGTTCGATAATTGAAATAGAAAATTTTATGAGACAATATAAGAAGCATGGAGAGATATTATACGTTTCTTATAAATATGCTGTAGAGAAAATTTCTACAATTTAGTAGAATAATTTTAGAGTAGAACTTACAATTTTTAACAAACGTTCATTTCGGGATAGTTTAAGGTTTCTTTCTCCTCTACTCAATAATACTATTTTTTTAATATATTATTGTTAACGGTCACACTTAAGTGACTCAACATTGTTCAGTAACCAAAGTCGGCTATTACAATTTTAAGCCTCTACTTGTGCTTGTACGCAGTCCAACATTTCTCGACAACATTTCATAACTTTGTTAAGTTCTAACAGTTTCACCTGTCTTCAGTAATCAAGAAAACTTGAAGAAAATTTGAAGCTAAATTGTGCTCGAAGTAGTGCAACTTACTTACATTTGCTTGTAGGCCTATAACTAAGAAAATAAATCATGACGTCCCACTTCGCTTATGTGACACAACCAAGGTTGTTCAACAAACTGTCGTATTTGTAATGCGCAGAAAACAACTGTCCTCGATAACATGTTTAAACTGTTTGTGGCAAATGAGTTTTCATTTTTTTTGCGTACTAAAATTGTACGAGTTAAAACTTTTAAACGAGGTAGGAACGAAAATACTGTCTGTTAGTTCTGTTGTTCCGTGACATAGTAACTATAAGTTTTAATAATATGTATCTTTATACAAATTTGGTTAACCTGTAACTGAAAAAGAATGTGTCGCTAAAAACATATTATTTTTAATGTAAATATATATATATACACATACAAACATACAACACTTTTAATATATTTTATGTAGCTTTAACTTATGATACGCAGACTATATAACTGTAAAGGATTCAGGAATTTGTAAAATGTATTATCATTTGGCATAATCCCATAAATATATTAAAACATTTTTTTTTTTTTTTTTTTTTTTTTGCTCTGGGCTTTGCGGTTGTGCGTCGCAGAGACGAACCGCACGGGAACTGAGTTCCGAGCTACCATCTGCCTCGTGGCCCTGCCCAAGTAGGGCGTGTGCTCTATAGCAGGCCTTTCTCGGCTGTTGTGCTAGCCTACACTAGCGCAGTATGCACCGAGGGCGTTTCCACGAATCACCTGGGCGTATACGGTACCTTCCCAGCCCAGTCACTAGAGGATTGTCTGGGAACCTCGCCGCACGTGCATAAAATTTGCGTGCAAGCCGCCTGAAAGTGTCGTCTAAGGAGCGGACGCCAAGTCCTCTCCTTAGAAGGCGAGATGAGAAGCGACGGGGGACTTTGGCCGCTAGCCGAAGCCCCCTGTCGAGGACGCTCTGCAACTTTTTTTTATGCATTGCGGCGAGGTAACCCCAGACCGGGCAGGCGTAGGTAATGGCCGGCAGCAGATACGCGCCGACGATCATCCTACCCAATTTCCTGGTCATGGCTGGGCTGATCAGGAGTGGAAACAGTGCGCACAGGCGAGTGGATGCTCGCTTAAGAACTGTCTGTGCGTGGGTACGCCAGGTGAGCCGACGGTCGAGGTGTAAGCCGAGGTACTTGACCTCTTTGGACCAGCGCAAGTACGTTCTGCCGATGCGTAGTTGCCTAACGGGGTTCTTCCGTCGCTTAGAGAATTCGACGGCTACACTCTTGGTAGGGTTGAGGAGCACTCTCCAATTCTCAGTCCAGTCAACGAGCGTGTCGATCTGGCGCTGCAGTCGTAGGACGGCCCTTTCCTCATGACGATCGGCCGTAAATACGGCCGTGTCGTCAGCGAAGAGGGCCATCTGGACTCCAGGCTGTCTCGGCACGTCGTTGACGTAAATCGAGAACAGAAGGGGGCCTAGAACACTACCTTGAGGGACGCCGGCTGTGATTCGCCTCTCGGAAGAGACTGAATCGCCAACTCTCACGCAGAAGGTCCTCTCCGTCAGAAAGCTAGCAACCAGATGGAGGTAGCAGTCCGGGAGCTGGACTTCCCTAAGTTTGAATAACAGGCCATCATGCCATACGCTGTCGAAGGCTTTCTCAACATCTAAGAAACAGCCAACGGTCCGTTCTCTCCGACACCCGGCTTCCGTGATGCTTTCCACCAGTCTCATCAGTTGATGAGTGGTCGAATGCCCCACACGAAAGCCGAACTGTTCGGGGACCAGCACGTCAAAGTTGGTTAGATGTTCTCGTACACGACGCTGTACGAGGCGCTCAAAAACCTTGGACGTAGCGGAGAGTAGGCTGATAGGCCGGAGGTTTTCCGAGCGGGTGGTATCCTTTCCCGGCTTCGGGATCACGATAACCGTCGCCTTTCTCCATTTCTTGGGAAAGTAGGCCAGTCTAAGACACGCGTTGAACACATCAGTCAAGAATTGAACTCCAGGCTCGGGAAGAAGTCGTAGAGCGGTGTTGGTGACACCGTCCGGGCCTGGAGCTTTTCTTGGCTGAAGTTCAGCGAGCCGATCTGAGACCTCTTCCAAGGAGATGGGTTCGGGCTCCGTCGTGATCGGAAGTGACAGAAAGTCTTCCACAGCCATCTCGACTTGTTCGTCGAAGTCCCAGTCCATGGGCGGGTTGGGAGCGAACTGTCGCTCGAAACACAAGCCCAAGTACTCGGCCTTCTCCTCCGGGCGACCCAGGGGTCGACCGAACGGTCCAACAATGGCGGGAAGTGGAGGTCGGCGCCTCCGTCCCGTCAATGCGGTAGGTATTCTGTACGGGTGAGATTGCGGGTCCGCATCCCCCGTTCGGGCCACGTCGAGTTCCCAACAGCTACGTCGGAACGCCTTCAGACTGCCGCGCAGTCGTCCGGTGAGCCGATTGTATGCTGCCTTATCGGCCGGATCACGGGTCCTCTGCCAACGTTTCCGGAAGTAATTCCTCTCGCGAGCGAGAAGAGAGACTTCCTCTGGGATGCGTTGGTAGTCAGGCGTGAAGCCAGCTCGCGTACGTGAAGACACGCCTATAGCCGAGATGATTGCCTCTTCGATTCCCGCAACTGCTTCGTCTAGGAGGCGAACGGAATCGAGTGGGGCCGCTGGCGGCAATCGACGGCACAAGGCCGGGCCGTAGCGATCCCAATCGATAACCTTCTTCTGGTCAGAACGTGCATAGGCGTGCTGGGTAGCGACGTGGACCAAGATAGGGTTGTGGTCGGATGTCAGCTCCGTGAGTGAGAATACCTCGACCGGACAGACAATTCCTTGGGTCACCGCGATATCCAGAACATCGGGAGCCGCGTTAGGCAGTGACGGAAAGAACGTGGGTTGCGCTGGACCAAAAACCATCGCCCGGCGCGATTCAACAAAACTGAGCAAGCGCCTCCCGTTCGGAGTAGTCAGGCGACTAAACCAAGCGCGATGCTTGCAATTCAGATCGCCGGCCAAAATTACCCTTCGATGGGAATCGAAGATGACGTCCAGGCCGCCGACAAGGAGTTCAGCTTGTGGGGGCTTGTAAGCTGAGACCACGAGGACGCCGCCAAGAGCTCCGTGGACCTCAATGGCGGTGGCCTCTAGGTTGGTAAGCTGCGGCAAAGCGACACGATGATGACCTATGGAGGTCCTCACCGCGATCGCCGTGCCGCCTCCTCGTCGGCCAACTCGGTCATCCCGATAGACCACGTAATTTGGTAATCGAAACCGGTTCGCCGGGGTCAGGTGGGTTTCCCCGAGGAGAAGTACGTCGGGTTTGAACCGAGCCAGGAATTCAAGAAGGTCGGAATGCTTGGTACCGATGTTGTTAGCATTCCAGGCTACGAGCGAGAGATCTCGTCTAAGGGCTCGGTTCATAGAAGACCTATGACTTCGCAGGCTTCCACCAAGAGCATGAATCTCTCAGTTGGGTCAGCAGTTTCCAGGCGGTCTCGGATGGACCTGAAGGTAGATGCGACTTTCGGGAGGTCGTAGCTAGACAGAAAGCCGCGGACGAACTGTGCGTCATTGGAACTGACGGACTGGGCGGTTTGCCTGGAAACTGAGGCCGCATAAGAGCGACCAGGTGTTACGGCAGATCGGGTCGTGGTGGAAGCCATAGGACCAGGGCCAGACGGTTTTGAATCAGCGGCAGGAAAAGTACGCTGTTGCGCTTCGTCGGACTTATACCGGGAAGCAGGACTTTTCTTGGGCTGTGGGCCGGCAGGAGCTCGGGGCCGAGCATCCGGTGTGGGTATCCCTTTGTTCCTGGGTTTGATGCCTGCTCGCGGAAATCGCGGAGGTGGTAGGGGCGGCGAGGCTACCTCTGGTACAGAGGCGGGAGTTGGAGGTTCCGCGGAGGTGGAGGGTTCATTCTCCGGCTCTAAAACCGAGATGACAGCTACTGGGCGTGTCTCTGCTTCTGAAGGAGACGCGGTACGTTTAGTTGCCTTTGCAGGGGCTGGAGGTGGAGCCGGAGAGGGCGCGCGCCGTGCCGGTTGTGCCTGAGGTTGAGGCCTAGCCTGCATTTTAGGCTGTCTAGGTTGGGGCTGCATAACTGGCTGCCGTGGCTTCGGGAGGGGCCTCTGCGGCTTTTGCTTCCGCAGGAGCTCCGCCTTATAGACCGGGCAGTTTACATTACTCGCTGCGTGGCCTTGACCACAATTGATGCAGCGAAATTTGGTTTTGTCTGCCACAGTGCAGGCCTGTGTTGAATGTCCCAGAGAACATCGTAGACAGGCCGGGGCATTGCGGCAGACGTCGGTGTGATGGCCGAACTTCTGGCACCGGTGGCACTGCGCAAGCTTGCCCTGGGGTCGACTGGTTTCCACCCGGACGCGAAAGCCAAACAGCCGCGTCAGGTGGAAAATTTTGTCTGCAGCCTCGCCCTTCTCGAGCTGGAGACGGACGAGCGGGAGAGGGACTCGGGTCTCTGAGTGAGTGAACAGGCGGAAAATTGCCTGCACCGGGTACCCGAGGTCGCGGAGTTCCATGAGGATCTCCTGTGGATCGGTGTGCGCGTCAAGCCCTCGCAAAATTACCGACAAGGGCTTGACTCGCTTAGGAGTAAAGGTGTGATACTGAAGGTTATGCGCTTGGAGGAATATTAAAACATTCAATAATATTTTTGCTTTTACGTTATTGCTTTACTTATGGTACTTTAACGTTTGAGGATTATGGATTATATTAAATACACTGCATGCAATTCCTTATTTGTTCCGTGTTGTATACACTGTTGAAGTACATTTTAACGAACATTCGAAGTTTATTCGTAAACAACCTTATGTTCCCAGAATATTATAAAATACAACTTAAACAGATGGCTAAACAGCCAGACTGGTGGCTTCTCAGTAAACACTTAGCACATTAGGATTATATAATTTATAATGAAAGTACATCTTTCCAATATCCCTGTAATGGGATAGCATAAAAATTTATGTAATACTTCCCTCAGTACTTCAAAATGGCTCCTGCTGCTCTCTTGATTTCCATTGGGTTATAATCAATACGGCTGATACTGTTTCAATCACAGATATATGATTATAATATATTTTTCCACTTGATGTAATAGCATAAAGAAATGCACGAAATATTTAATTTTATCACACTCTTGGTAGTAAAAAACAGTACAAATTTATTATGACGTTGACAGTAAACAACTTAACAACATCACGTTCAACCAAAATAAAACAGGACAATTGTACGTTATTAGTGATGTTTTTAATGTATCTTGTAGCTTAAGACTAACAAAATATAAAGCTGTATTGTTCCAACAGTGGTACTAATGTTTATTGTGATGGCTGGAGGTAAACCCTTATGTCACGAACAGACCTTCAGGTCGAAGTTGCAAACAGCTGTTTCATTTGTTTGCAACTGCAATAATTAATTGTTTCCTTGCATTCGAATTGATATCACAGTGACAGCTAACATATCACCAACAGACAGATGTGTGTAACAGTAACACGGCATATACTTCTACAGTTTATCACAAAGAAATGTACTTTCCCAAGTCTGTTATCGAGTTGAATTATCAAAACAGTATCGATAAATTGTTATAATATTTACATTTCTGCAAAACTGTATTCATTATTGAAATTGGTGGCTAGCATATATTTTTTTAAATTATAACACCCTCTTCGTTCATTTAAGATGCAAGTATACTTGAATAGACGTTTTACGTGAAGATGAGTTAAGTAATAGTAATTAAGTATATATGATACACATTAAAACCCAAAATATGTTTCATAAATATGTCTCAGAATGTGCTAATATAAATTGAGCACTACTATAATAATATAATAGTGGCAATATTAATATTTAGTTCCCTTATTAACCTGGTCCTTCCACCGTAAATCTTACAGTTTTTTTAGTACACTGTCTACTTTATAATAAAAGGGGTTTCCTACTAAAACTTAAATAGTAACATATGCTCTAAGGCAATTAATTCTTTTTTGCCTTAATTAATACTTTTAATTCTTTCTACATTAAAACTCTTTACATCACTTCATCATTAGTGTTTCAATATTAGCGTTCATTAGTTTCATACAAACATGTTACTCTTACCGAAACGACCTTTTAAATATCGGTATGGAGAACCATACAAGACTTCCATGTTCTAAGATTTATATTTAAAATCATATTCGAAATGAAATATTTCCATAGAAACTACGTCTTTCTACTTATTGCTTCAGTATTAACCACAGTACTGTGCTCACTAACGTATACCACCACCACCTCACGTTTTCGCACTCGATTTTCACCGATGATGGGAGTCGATGGCACTGCCGAAAAGTCTGGTTTTGCAGAAAACATAGGACTACGGCTAAAGAGCCCGGAAAGCAATTTTAACAAAAAACTACTTCTTTGTTGCCGATAACGTAGTACACATATAAAAAATTCTCCCCTACACCTTCAACTATAATTTTTAATAATAGAAAATTACCCCCACCCCGTTCTCCTAACTTCTTCATTTATAGATATTTCATCTACGTTTCTACAGTGGATTACTATGAGCTTTTTATCAGGATAATTTATTTACAAAAATAAAGTACTTTACTCTTGTTAAAACATAAAATGTTTCCGGTAAACTACCCCTTTCTCTTAACCGATCTTCTCCAAAATCAACAGACCTTCCGTCCTCTACAATTCAGGGAAGCATGCAAAAAAATATTTGATTCTGTTTGAATGTGCGGCAGCTATCGTTCGTCATGGAAACATTTCTCTTGTTACAACATAAAATGTTGCAGGTAAACTACCCCTTTCCCTTAACCGATCTTCACCAAAATCAATAGACCTTGAGCTCTCTGCAACTCAGGGGGGGCAAAAAATTATTTGATTCTCATTGAATTTTCGGCAGTTATCGTTCGTCATAAAAAAATTACCGTTTTTAAAACATAAAACGTTGCTGATAAACTACCCCTTCCCTTAACCGATCTTCAACAAAATCAACAGACCTTGAGTTCTCTTTAGTTCAAAAAGGTATGCAAAAACCTAGTTGATTCTGCTTGAATTTACGGCAGTTATCGTTCGTCATATAAAAAATTACCCTTGTTAAAACATAAAATGTTGCTGGTAAACTACCCCTTTCCATCAACCGATCTTCACCAACACCAATAGGTATTGAGAACTCTACAATACAGGGCTGTATGCAAAACATCATTTGATTCTGTTTGAATTTGCGGTTGTTATCGTTTACTATAGAAAAAAATTACCCTTGATAAAAAACCTTTGCAGGTAAACTACCCCTTTCCCTTAACCGATCTTCACCAAAAACGACAGGTCTTAGGTACTCTACAATTCAGGCCTGTATGCAAATAATTATTTGATTTGGTTTGAATTTACGGCTGTTATCGTTTGCCATAGAAAACACCCTTGATAAAACATAAAACGTTGCTGGTAAACTACCCTATTCCATTAACCGATCTTCACCAAAAACAACAGGTCTTGAGAACTCTACAATTCAGGGCTGTATGCAAAACATTAGTTGATTCTCTTTGAATTTACGGCAGTTATCGTTCGTCATAGAAAAAATACCCTTTTAAAACATAAAACGTTGCTGGTAAACTACCCCTTTCCCTTAACCGATCTTCAACAAAATCAACAGACCTTGAGTTCTGTATAATTAAAAAAGGTATGCAGAAGAGTAGTTGATTCTGTTTTAATGTACGGCAGTTATCGTTCGTCAAAAAAAAAATTACCCTTGATAAAACATAAAATGTTGCTGGTAAACAACCCTATTCCCTTAACCGATCTTCACCAAAACCAACAGGTCTTGAGAACTGTACATTTCACGGCTGTATGCAAAATATTATATGATTATGTTTGAATTTGCGGCTGTTATCATTTGCCATATAAAATACCCTTGATAAAACAAAAAACGTGTCAGGTAAACTACCCGTTTCCCTTAACCGATCTTCACCAAAAACAATAGCACTTTAGTACTCAACAAAACAGGGCTGTATGCAAAGACGTATTTGATTCTGTTTGAATTTGCGGCTCTTATCGTTTGCCATAGGAAATACCCTTATAAAACATAAAACGTTGCTGGTAAACTACCCCATTCCCTTAACCGATCTTCACCAAAAACAATAGGTAATGAGAACTCTACAATACAGGGCTGTATGCAAAATATCATTTGATTCTGTTTGAATTTGTGGCTGTTATCGTTTACCATAGAAAAACATTACCCTTGATAAAAAACCGTTGCAGGTAAACTACCCCTTTCTCTTAACCGATCTTCACCAAAAACGACAAGTCTTGAGACCCCTACAATTCAGGGACGTATGCAAAACATTGTTAGATTCTGTTTGAATTTGCGGCTGTTATCGTTTGCCATAGAAAATACGCTTGATAAAAAAACGTTGCTGGTAAACTACCCCTTCCCCTTAACCGACCTTTACCAAAAACAACACGTCTTGAGTACTCTACAAATCAGGGCTGTATGCAAAAACTTATTTGATTCTGTTTGAACTTGCGGCTGTTATCGTTTGCCATAGAAAATACCCTTGTTAAAAAAACGTTGTAGGTAAACTACCCCTTCCTCTTAACCGATCTTCACCAAAAACAACAGATCTTGAGAACTCTACAATTTAGGGCGATATGCAAATAATCTTTTGATTCTGTTTGAATTTGCGGCTGTTATCGTTTGCCATAGGAAATACCCTTGTTAAAACATAAAACGTTACTGGTAAACTACCCCTTTGCCTTAACCGATCTTCACCAAAAACAATACGTTTTGAGAAATCTATAATTCATGACTGTATGCGAAACATTATTTGATTCTGTTTGAATTTGCGGCTGTTATCGTTTGCCAAAAAAAAAAATTTCCCTTGATAAAAAAAAACCGTTGCTGGTAAACTACCCCTTTTCCTCAACCGATCTTCACCAAAAACAATAGGTCGCGAGTACTCTACAAATCGGGGCTGTATGCAAAAAATTATTTGATTCTGTTTGAATTTGCGGCAGTTATCGTTTGCCATAGAAAAAAAATCTACAGACAGACAGACACAGACACACAGACTCACACACAGACACTTTTCGAAAAATGACTTTTATTCATGTTTTGAGTGTAGTACAATCATATTCTGCAATAATCTCCGACACGATTTTTTTACTTCCATATTCCTTAAGGAATGGAAGTATGGTGATGGCAAAAAAAATCGTGTTCGAGATTATTGCAGATTCTGATTCTACTACACTCAAAACATGAAAAAAAGTCGTTTTCCGAAAAGTGTCTGTGTGTCTATCTGTGTGTCTGTGTGTCTGTGTGTCTGTCTGTCTGTAGATTTTTTTTCTATGGCAAACGATAACTGCCGCAAATTCAAACAGAATCAAATAATTTTTTGCATACAGCCCGGTTTTGCAGAGTTCTCGCGACCTATTGTTTTTGGTGAAGATCGGTTGAGGGAAAGGGGTAGTTTACCTGCAACGGTTTTTTTTTAGCAAGGGAAATTTTGTTTGTTTGGCAAACGATAACAGCCGCAAATTCAAACAGAATCAAATAATGTTCCGCATACAGCCCTGAATTGTAGAGTTCTCAAGACCTATTGTTTTTGGTGAAGATCGGTTAAGGGAAAGGGGTAGTTTACCTGTAACGTTTTATGTTTTAACAAGGGTATTTCCTATGGCAAACGATAACAGCCGCAAATTCAAACAGAATGAAAAGATTATTTGCATGCAGCCCTAAATTGTAGAGTTCTCAATACCTTTTGTTTTTGGTGAAGATCGGTTGAGGGAAAGGGGTAGTTTACCTACAACGTTTTTTTAACAAGGGTATTTTCTATGGCAAACGATAACAGCCGCAAATTCAAACAGAATCAAATAATTTTCTGCATACAGCCCTGATTTGTAGAGTACTCAGGACCTATTGTTTTTGGTGAAGATCGGTTGAGGGGAAGGGGTAGTTTACCAGCAACGTTTTTTATCATGCGTATTTTCTATGGCAAACGACAACTGCCGCAAATTCAAATAGAATCAAATAATTTTTTGCATACAGCCCTGATTTGTAGAGTACTCGCGACCTATTGTTTTTGGTGAAGATCGGTTAAGGGGAAGGGGTAGTTTACCTGCAACGGTTTTTTTTTAGCAAGGGAAATTTTGTTTGTTTGGCAAACGATAACAGCCGCAAATTCAAACAGAATCAAATAATGTTTCGCATACAGCCCTGAATTGTAGAGTTCTCAAGACCTATTGTTTTTGGTGAAGATCGGTTAAGGGAAAGGGGTAGTTTACCTGCAACGTTTTTTTAACAAGGGTATTTTATATGGCAAACGATAACAGCCGCAAATTCAAACAGAATCAAATAATGTTCTGCATACAGTCCTGATTTGTAGAGTACTCAAGACCTATTGTTTTTGGTGAAGATCGGTTAAGGGGAAGGGGTAGTTTACCTGCAACCTTTTACGTTTTATTTTCTATGGCAAACGATAACAGCCGCAAATTCAAACAGAATCAAATAATGTTTTGCATACAGCCCTGATTTGTAGAGTACTCAAGACCTATTGTTTTTGGTGAAGATCGGTTAAGGGGAAGGGGTAGTTTACCTGCAACGTTTTTTTATCAAGCGTATTTTCTATGGCAAACGATAACAGCCGCAAATTCAAACAGAATCAAATAATTTTTTGCATACGTCCCTGAATTGTAGAGGTCTCAATGACTTTCGATTTTGGTGAAGATCGGTTAAGGGGAAGGGGTAGTTTACCTGCAACCTTTTACGTTTTAACAAGAGTAAAGTACTTGAAAATTTATTTAAACTTTTTGAAACAATGGTAATTGTTAAAAATAAAATAATTTTGTTGCCAGGCAATAAAATTATAATTTTTTCATTTTAATGTAATATAATATTTTTCATTTAATACAGCAATAAAAAGGCAGGTAAGACACAGCCTGGCTGTTTGGCTGAAAATGATTTTAAATATAAATCTTAGAATATGGAAGTCATGTATGGTTCTCCATACCGATATTTTGCCATCACCATACTTCCATTTCCTTAAGGAACATGGAAGTAAAATACAACTTTTTATTTCCCAGAAAGCGATTACATGAGAAGAGATTGGACATAATTTTTACACAAAATTTTTGGGTACCATTTGGAGAACTTAGACCGTGAACTAATTTGTAAACAATATTCAGTTTTTGATTGATACAATTTGTTTAAGTGTACGAAAGGGGGGGGGTTTATAAATTGAACTGTGGGATCTTAGTGAAAGTATAGATGTTAAAGTTCATTTGATAGCTAAATTAACTGAAGTAGATACTCAGGCGAACATATTAAGGGTAAAGAAATTTATTTAATGAAGTTGAAAAACATATGCAGCCTCTATATCAAAATATGGAAGACGGTAAAACTGACTTGAGTAGCCGACTAGCTACCAAATAGAGAATATTGGTAATCAATTCGACGGAAATGTTAAGGCTGTAGAGATAAAGGCATATTTAGGTGGTTAGTTTGCTGGAGAGGTAAAGAGTAGTAATGATCAATTAGATAAAGTTGATGAGTTAAAAGCTGTGTTTGAGACTATAGACTGCAAGACACATAGTAAGATAACAAAATTAAATGATACACTAGCTGTTATTAGAAAGCAGGAAGTAGATTAGAAAAGTACATTGAATAATAATTAAAAACAAGAATTAAAACTAGATAACACTGTACAGAAGTTAAATGTTGTGTAAGCGATACCATTGCTAAGTCACAAACTAAAATGAATAAAGAGCTTACTGACGTGTCTGATGAGCCATTTAGGAAATTTGAACTCTGACGTGAGTAATAATTTTACGATATTATCGTTAAAAATTTAAAAAAAAATTAAAAAATATAAAGTTAAAATCTTTGATTAATTGGCCACTGATGTTAAAAAAAAGGAAGTATGGTGATTAGTGATATAAATAATAAATTATAAAATACCTACAATCAATTTTTCGATCCAGTAAAAGAATATACAATACATTTTGAAAAATAATGTAGGGAATATTGATAAACTAAACACTGACCTGAATAATAATAATTGATTTGAAGATAAAGACTTAAAGAAACACTAATTAAAATGTATTATAATAATTGAAACTGTTGAAGATACCGGACTTTATGTTAGTTTCAAAGATAAACGTTTTAGAATTTCCCCAGCTATCATTAAATATGATCGTATTATGAAGAGCTACTCTACAATTGACACTTTGTTGTTTGCGGACGATCAGGCAATTCTTACGGACTCTGAAAACAAATTACAGATGGGGATACATTTGTTAAATCGAAACTGCAAAACTCGGGATTGCAGATATCTACACGTAAGACCAAGGTGATGGCTTTTTGTGGAACTGATCCCGTACGGCCAAACATACTTATAGATAGTACTGTCCTGGAACAAGTTAGCAATTTTGAATACCTGGGCTACAGTCTGTCTTATAATGCATGCAACGACGTTGTGAATAAGTTGCATAAATTCAACCTTATGTGCGGGAACATTAGGGGAACCCTTAAGTCAGCAAGTAAAGGAATACGCCTAAAATTTTACAAGGTGTAAATTCTCTTTCCACATTTTTTATGCGTCTGAGAATTGGACTTTAACGAAAGGCCAGGCCAATCGCATCCAAGAAGCTGAAATAAGATTTCTCAGGCACGTGGCATGGTATAATCTCCATGATAATAACTGAATATTATGAGTATACTCAACTGGATCGCCCAGTGTCGCCTGAATTGGTGGAAACATCCTTGCCAAATGGCTGACTGCCGCCCCTGAATTGTTGGAAACATCTTTCCCGAATGGATGACTGCCGCATCCCCAAACAACTCTGGAATTATAAGCCGATGGGACGGAGAAGTGTGGGACGTCCGAGGAAGAGCTGGAGTGACCAGCTCTAATTTTTGCCTATTTGAGACCGGAACAAACCATCCTCGGTTTAACCGTGAATATGATGATGATGATTATAAAGAGCCAGTTTTATGCTAAGACTAATGAAATGAAAATTCATATTGCTAAGTTAGGGAAAATCTGTTCATATTTGCTATAAGTTGAGCTTAATCCGGAGTTAGAATCTAAAGAAAAGCTTCAGATAAAAGAGTTTGATGAGCTCAAATACTTGCCTACAAAAGGTTCTTATGGGTTTTTAAAATCCTTTTTTCGTATATTAAGTTATTCTACTGTGTCAAGTGTTAGCGGAAGGCGCCTTCTAAAGATAAATACGTACTGTAATCCAAGCGACGTTGTAAGAGAATATCGGCTTAATATTTTATTAGTATTCTAAGAAGAATCAATCTATCGGGTAACTAATCTATCTATCTATCAATCTATCGGGTATCGGGTAATCTCGGGTAAAGCTGCACTTTTCTCTGAGTGGCTTACTGTGCAAAATATCTGAACGATGTTGTTAGAACAAAATATAAAAATTTCTTTCTACGAGTACACTAACTTTTAACAATCCGAATAAACGATCGAATTTAATATTGCCTTTAGAGATGTATCCTGTAGTTCTAAATTTCAGTATTATATATCGGCCACTTAAAAGCAATCTGATCGAAATAATTATCAAGCCCACATGGTAGCATAAAATTGACATGTAATATTGCACCTTACTTCTTTAGAGGAATTGAAAATAGAATACATAATACGGTTTTCAATGTAATCACATATTCAAATGCAGTTAGCACAATTAAAGAAACAATTTCCTATTCTCAACCAAAAATAACCTTGCTAAATTTTGGTTTTAAATTTATGTACAAAATTGGGGAACATTCTTTGTATGCGGAATTTTGGCACATCTAAGACTTGCGTTCTTCGAGGACGTGAATATTCCAAATTATAAGGCTGCTTTAAAGTTGTCTTTCACCAAGACTGAGAATGGTGACTATATCGATAAAACAAAGACGGCACCTACTGACGCTACTTCATTACTTGAATGTGGGGGTATAACTATCAATGAGTTTATCAATTGCTCACATTCAAGACGACGAAGACGACGACTAAGACACTATGTTTTAATTAGCTGAAGGAATTGAACTCTAGAGGTCAACAGATGATGTTTAAACTTAGACAGTGACAATGCAACTCTAAGAATATATTTTCATGTAATATAACAAATATTTATAGAAATATAATCAATGTGATTTTCTAATAATTGGGTTACGGAATATTAGAAAGAATAACCAAGAATAGTTATTCTTTTCCTGCTGACCCTAGTAGACTTGGCCGTTTAGATTTTAAGAACGTTCCTGTAAAGCATAATGAGAGCTGGTATCCTGATGAACTCGAAAACCTGAACACTGAAGTCGAAAATTAGGCTTTATTGTAAGAAATTTATCAAGATTATAGAAACGCTTACTGTGTAAATAATGACATGTATCATTTGTGTAAGGAGATTACAGAAAAGCGTCCGTTATGTGTTCTCGATGCTACAAAACATCCTACAAATAATTCTGAGGCGAAAGTAGTATAATTCATAAAATTGACTTTAATGAGACTTAAACAGTTCCTTTACATGGTAATGTTGGAAACACCATTGCTGTAGATTATAAAAAGGCGCTGAGTTATGACATCGTAAGAACGATATAACACGAGAAAAATTTTGTGGATACAAAAATTAAAAATTACTATATTTACTTGATAGTTTTCTTTGTGAATAGTTTTTTAAATTTCAATTCTTTATCAATGCTGTTTTATTAGAATAAAAAACGAAAGTAGGAATGAGTTTTATTGACATTGAACAACTGATAACTGTAGATTATAATGTCATCATTTTATGACATGAACGTTCATTGCGAAAGCAAACTGCACAATGGGCACCATATTTTGTGCGGGCAAACTGTAACGCTTTTTGTGATATCTCTATTTCATTAATTATATTTTTTTTTGTAGCTCACACCGTAAATCAGTATTGCCTATTAGGTATTGAATTATGAAAAGCGATAATTACTTTGTTAAATTTCTTTGACATGTTGATTTTTTTTTACAAATGTTTAAATTTTTACTATATAATCTATCAAATATGTGGCAGATTGTTTTGTTTTAATCATTAACAAATATTTAATATTTAATCATTAAGAAATCTATATAAAGATACAGAGTTAATAATTATTGTTCTGACGGAAATATTACATCTATGAGCTACTGTCTTAGAAATTTATCATTTTTCTTAATGGACTTTATAATAATTGTCACTATACTTAAGAACTAAATTTTATATATTGTGCTTAGTACTTTACAGTAGAACTGCGACTGAAACCTACTACGGTATATTTATTGCCACCATAGTCAATGTCAAGCTTTATCAGTGCTTATCAATTACGGTCGTTTTCCTTTGAATCCTACAAATTACTCATAAAATCCAAGTAACTGCAATTGTTTTCATTTCATTATATTTTTCTTTAAAATAATAATTTTGTTAATTTACGTCTAATATTGATTCAAATTCTTAAGTGGCTTAATTCTAACTTAATTCTAAATTTGCATAAATGCGCTTCCTAAAGAGACCTTTGGTGGTTAAATCGTACGGCAGTAGCAACTTTGTTTAAAATGTTTAGATGTATTTCGTTAGATGTCTAGAAGTTAATTTTTGTAAATGCGATTAAATGTAAAGAGATTGTCATATACTAAATGCGTGTACGCTAATATTTTACTTCATATGTAACATTCACATACGCTCTCACTTTAATGATTCTTACATAAATTACATCTTACATTCTTACATTTTGGATAACTAAAAATATGCTAAAAAGAATAGGAAATTTATCCCTTACTGTAACCCGTATTATTCTTTGAATGTTATATATTTGTTTTAGAAAAATTTAGTAGATTATTTCTTGTGCTATTGAGCTTTGAGCTATTTTCGTCTTCACAGCGTCTTGAGGGAACTAAATTTGTTATTTAAAAATTATGATGTTTCTTTAAGGAAATTTGAGAATATTTAAAATATTTTTTAGTATTTTTAATTCATATATGTTTACGCTCATGCGCTCAAACTATAAGTACTATACGACAAAACTTTATATAAACTATACAAATTTTATATACTACATACACTTTACACATCTATATCATCTATAAACAATCATTCATTGATAAGCAAGGTACTGAACAGATAATACCAAGCCCAAACGTCGAATGGGTTGAGTGCTGCTATATCACCTTTTCAGCCTGCGTGACAGGTAAAATTAGATATTGGTTGTGAAGGGTTGAAGCAGGATTAAATGGGATCTAACAGTATCAGGAACGCTCGAGGTGATTTTGGCAAGCACACCTCACCTGGCCCAATTGCATCGGTTGTGTCATGTTGTATGAGGGTTGTTTCTAAATATCTACTTTGGTAAATGTTATAATAGTAAATGACATAGTTCAACACTATAAACCTTTTTCTTAGTTTCTTGAATTATTTAGATTCTTAAACAATCTAGATTACAAACTTAAAAACGTCTCCAGTTCTCTTGTAGCTTAATTATAATTTGAAAATGCAATATTATGTAACACATAATATATAATATATAAAAGGTATATTATGTAAAATAATATATTGATTTAACAATATTAGGTTTTAGTAAAACAAATATATTAATATTATGTTTCAATTTTTTATATTTATTACAAACAAAACGTTCAGCACTCCCATAGTAACTCTTTTCAGTTTGCCATATAAATATTATTTCAAGTTATCATAGACTTAGCAATAGTTTTTGAACAGTGAGATTGAAATGCGCAGTGAACAAACACGCGAGGCTAATAAGTTTGTTATTGCATTATAATTTATTGCACTGGTTCATAATGTACAATACGTTGGCTATACCTATAATGGCGAATGCATACATACAAATGTGTGTGTGTGTGTGTGTGTGTGTGTGTGTGTGTGTGTGTGTGTGTGTGTGTGTGTGTGTGTGTGTGTGTGTGTGTGTGTGTGTTCACAGAAAATACAACAGTTAAAAGTAATAAGGAAATAGTGAAAGAACAAGTTGTAATTGAGAATTTTGGGTGAATAATGTGCCTATTAATTTCTCTTCTATAAATTAGAAAATCATGGTCTTTTTTAGGTAAGGATTATCACTAATGATAGCGGATAGTTTAGTAAACGACAAATGTCATTGAGTAATTATAAAACTTAAACTCTCTTAGGCGATAGTTTTTCTACTATTATAAGGGTAACTTAATATGATATTAGGCATAAACAAATTACTAAAACTAAACGAATAAGTAAAGTTACAACGTAAGTGTGTCAAGAAACAGTTGTTTAAGAAGTGAAAGTATTGGGGCTCTAGAATAAAAACATACAAGAGAACACATGTACTATTGATCTTTTATGGTAAACACAACGAATATATAGAGGCCGCGAATACAACATTTCATGAAGTGTTAAAGAAAGACAAACAACAAGAATTTTTGTGTTGAGGATGGATATAAACATCAGCATTCGGAAGAAGCTGAATGCCTTTTTGATACTAAAAAGATGGCGTTATAAAATTGGCTTGTTTGGAAAGGCTATCTTGAAAGATTTGAATGTACAGATCATACGTGGACAGTAAGCACTGGCTACCGGGAATCACAATAATATATTGCAACAGTACAAACATTAACGGTACTGTGCATTGCCAAAATAAATGAAATAAATAATAAAAATAAATAAATATAAATTAATAAACATGATTCAGATTGCATAAGCTGGATCGTAGTAAAAATAGGGAGCGCAGAATTCATGCATGGACATGCATTTTCGACACACCTGTCGCTAGAGTTGTGTACGCGCGTATTTTGTTGGTGTGTGTGAAACCTGTCCGTTCCTGAAAAGTAACCAACCTTTTTCAAGTAAAATAGTTGTATGTTTATTTTAATTATAAGAAAACTATGTACGATAGGATAAAACAAAAGACACCAAAGTGTATAGAAATTATAGTTAAATAAAGTGTTAAAAAACCGTACAGATATGACGAAAAGTGCAATTACTATACGTTAAAAATGAATAACTCTTTTTGTGAGTACTATAAAGAAGTGCAATTTACGTATAGCAATCACAGAAAAATTTGTGATCGATTGAGCATCGAGTGATGTAAAACTAACTTCGTAAATTCGCGAAGATAGGCGAAAATTGTGACTTGAACCAGAGTGGGGAAAGTGACGCTCGACAGAATCTGACAGGTCAAATATTGTCCAGACAGGAATTTTTGCACGACCTGACTATAAATACCAGGTCGCGCTAGTAAAGTTTCTTCTTCTCGATTCAACCATTGCCGCAGGAGGCTATGTCAGGCGACGATGCCAATTCACATCTATAGTGAGAGTTACAGGACAAACTAGATGTCCAACCAGGGCCGCAAAATACATACGATGAGGTCTATGGCACACCGGCAGCATATGACGTGAGACGAGACGACTATTAATCAGCACATGCAGTGAAACACGACCAGAGGACCAGAAGGACATGGAGGACACGACCAGAGGACCAGAAGGAGGACGTACAGATGAATAACCACGTCAAACGAGGTGATAAGAAACCATTGTAATTATAAACATTTGAAAGACACTAATTAAAGTTGGAATGAAAGATATTCAACTAATATTAAAAATAAATGTAAAACCAGAATAAAAATTAGAATAATATTTCTTGTACCAAATTTAGTAATTAGTAACATAAATGATAAGTAAAATATTTAAATTTTGAATTAACTTAATTAGTAAAGTCTTTGATGATAAAGGAGAATGCATATTGTAACCAAACCTGTTAACGGGTTACAAATAATTATAATTTCCTTGTTTATGGTTCAAAGAAAAGAAAAAAAAATTTTATTTAAAAAAAAATATCTTGTTAAAAAAAAAAATTTTTTTGTGTTTGTTATGGTTAAAATTTAGAATTAATCCTGGTTTTGTGTTTTATTTAAAAATTCAAAATTCTGTGAGGTTATTTTGGTTTAATTTACACTTCTGGTAGATCTTAACAAAATCTGGAGTTAATCAGATTATCTCCTTTCAGCAATCGATTAATGATTTTCAGCGCTGCTCCAGTATCTCACTTTTAGTTAATATTTCTCGTCTTCCAGGAAGTCTTGTAGTTAATTAAACCCTTAAATTAAAATGTGAAATAATTTTACAATCCAAATAGTTGAAATAAATTGATTTATTAACAATAATTATATAAAAATCGATGTTAAATCGATGTAGAGCAATTGTTCGACTCCGTCACAGGGATATATCGATAGGTGATTACAGGATAAATTTTTATATAAGTATTACAAAAGGTTCTTTCAACGATTATTTTATATAGTCAGAGAAGGGCAGACCTAGAAAGTATAACATATACAGAAAATAATCTTAATAATTAATAATTAACAATTGTGAATAATATATAATATTTAGTATATTTGATTTTTCAAACCAATCTGCAGGCTATGAGATCAGTCTAGAAGGTTGCAGTGCATCTCGGGACCATCATGGCGGCTAGCTGAATTGATGAGGTTAACTTATATATGGTCGCTGGAAAATCTCACAATAAATTCACCTTTATAACTGTTTTATGGATCTCCGTAATCGTGTATACTGTCTATTATGTTGTTTGAGGTATCCTGGATGAGTGTTCAGTGTTCACTGTTGTTAATTGTTTTCTGTTAGAGGTGTTCACTTTATGTCTGTTCGTGGCTAAGAATCGTTAATCTGTTGTATAGTGAAATATTAATATTAGGTAGTTTTAATGGTTTAAATCACTTGTATTATGTGGTGTATTGTTCGTTTTCACCGTTGTCGTAGAGTATTTCATAGTTTTTAAATCGAAAAGTGTTAATTTATGTAACTCCCGTTTTTTCACTGATTTTAGGCTTTACCCATTACTCTCCGTTATACGGTTTTAGAACGCGATTCAGCATCGACCGTTAAGTTTGAATATTAACAAAGAACTATCTTACTTCCCTCATCTTAGGAAATATCTTGCCAAGTTAATATTGGAAAAGTATTGTTAAAATAATTTTCACTTCCCATGTACATAATTCCAAGGTACATTATATATGGAATATTTTTAGCTTATTGTTCGCTTTCATGAACAATTAACCATATAATTGGTTTATTTATCTCATTCTGTTTAATTTGATATGTCATAGTCCATATTTGTTGAGATTTTTGTTAAAATTACCATATTTCTGTCTGTTTGGAAATCTAGGCCCAAAAAACCTGTTTCCGTTCTTGTACACAATTACTGCCATTTTAAGTGTTCTTAATATAATTATAATAAATTTCAAATGGTCACAAATCTTTCGCTTTCCTTAATTTATTATAAATTTAACATTTGAACTGTCTTTTAGTGATAATTTATTAATTTACTATTTCTCCTCTGAAATATTTAATTATTACATTTCAAAAATTTTCAATAATTCAAGATATTTTTCTATATTCCTCTTTTAAATCATAGGATCATTTACAGTAGTTGTTAATTGACCTACCTTACATAAATCTTGTTAGTTTACATGGTTCATTGGTGAATTAACTGGTTTACATTAATTTTTGTGAATTCATTATTTGGCCTATAGTTTAGTATTTTACATATATGGTTTTTTCAAATAAATTTAATTCTACACCTCCTCTGACTCTTAAAAGTTAACATGACATGAAATAAAATTGTTTACATAATTATTGATATGTGTAGCATCAAATTCATGCTACTGTTACTAAAATAATAATTAACATTAATAGGCAGTCTTTAAAGTTAGACATGTTTGCTTAAACTGTTTTGAACATACATTTAACACATTTTATAAATTAATACAGCATCCATACTTAAACATTTTAATTTGTATGTATGCTGTTATATAACTAATACATCTTACTCTAAATATATAGACCTTATTCTATTGGAACTCCTTTAAAAAATGGAGTTCATGGCTTTGAACAATATCAGCCATTTAAACTTTTTAACCCTATTAAAACTTAATTTATTTCCAGTCCTTTCTGATTATACTATTATTATCTAACATCCCCTTGTACAGTAAACATTTCCCCCCACATATTTTCTTTATTATTGGCATTTCTATGAATGTCTTGAGATAACAAAGTGACCTTATTTAATGAAATATTGGAAATATTTTCCATTTTAATATTTCATTACTTGTTAATTATAAAATATAAAAGTTATTTTATAGCACATTGTTTAAGTTATAGATACCCTACAACTTGAAGTTTATTACATTTAAAAACACTTCCACTAGTACACATTCACTGTTGGTTCTGACTTATATTTGAGTTTTATTATTCTCAGACCAGACCTTTAGTCATAATGGACTGTGAAGATTTGTTTATTTTTTATCATATAATAACTTTAGTTGGTGCACTTCTTATCATACTACTCAATACTTTTGTCTAGAATTATTTACAATTTCATAAGGTTTTGGGGTGTTATACTTTCTTTAATGGTATCATTTGGTTTGGGGTAAATGGTAGTTAATAATAGGTTTTTATTGTGGTTCTTCGCTCCTATTTCTTCCTTTCTTCTCGTCTTCCTTCTTGTGTTCATTCTTGGGTAAACCAAGGTACTCAGTGTTATTTTGTCCGATGGTTGGTTCGGAGTATCTTCTTTATTATCTGCTTTTAAATTTCTTCTTCCTTCTTGGGTTTGGAGTATCTTCTTCATCATCTGATACTAACTTTACTCTTCTTTCTTGATTTCGTGATCTCTTGTTTATCACCTGATACTAAACTTCCTCTTCTTGTTTCTTCTTGTGTTTGGGGTATTATATTTATCACCTGCTCCTAACCTCCTGGGTAATCTCCTGATTTTTTAATATGAGTTTCCTTTAATTTATTTTCTTTGACATTTATGGTTGCATTTTTATTATTTAATTATTGTTTCTCTTTTATAGTAGTGTTTTCCTTTGAAGTGTAATTGAATTTCATTTGACATTCTTTGAGTATATGTAATTTAATTATTTTTGCAAAAAGATGAGCACACAATGAGTAAGCCGTGAGCAAAATAAATATTTTAAAGTAATTAAAATTAGATAATAAGATTTGTGTATAACTTGTGTATGTAATTTGTTAGCAATAAGTTATGTACGAAAACTTCGTACAAACGATATACAGTAATAATGAGTCAATGTTTAATATACGATATGAAAGGTTTTGTTTAATAAATAATGTATGGAACAATTTTAAACTTAAATAACGTATCATCTTCTTATTACGATTACACCCATGAAAGTAATTCAATAAATTAAATTGAATTTGTTATGTTATATAACACACATTTTCACATGGGGGGCTCCTCAAACACAAATAAATTTATATTTGCAACCTATATACACAAAGATATACCATTGTATAAATTGTCACCCAAAAGCGTGGGGCTATACAATTTAAATTACATTTAAATTGGTAATTTGTGTTGTTATAATATAGTATGTAGAATACCAAGGAAAAAATAATTTCTGCTTTACCGTGCTTAGTAATATTAATACTGCTTATTATTATTATTAACTGGAATTTGTATATATCGAGAAGATTTCATTAGTCAAATCCTTACAACGGGGTATGTAATGCCGCGAACAGAGTGGTTCATCTCGTTGTATGTAAACAGGTATGCAAACTCAACTGTTAACAGTTGCTGCCGTGTTGTTACAATCTTGCAAAACTCGATCACAGGATGCATAATCTCGCGGCTGCAGTTGTCAAACATAATTAAATTATTGGTGTCCGAGTCGTTAGGCTGTAGTTTACAAATTTCACTGAGGAAAACGTCAGACGTATCCGACATGTCTAAAACAGCTATCATCACAACGTCTACAACGACATGTCCACTATGGTACGAGAATTGAGATTCACTTCTGATCAATTGCCTCAACGGGAAGGAGGCTTTACAACTACATAAATGTTAAAACTGTTTAAAAAGAAAAAACCCGATTGCTGTGTTCCTTGTCTTTTTAATTAAACGTCGTGACACGGGAACTTAAGTTGAAACGTGTTTTTAACACAGCCCAAGTGCAAAGAATCGTTAATCTATGGAATTTGCTTTGCTGAGGAAACGTGTTCACCGTGAGTGGTCTCTGGCCCTTAACGACACAACTTTATACAATTCTCATTTGTGCATTGACCACCTGTTACACCATTAACATTGGGATATGGTGCAACGCATCCCCATCTGCGCTATGGAGGTAACAAGGATAGCAACAACTGAGAGGCAGAAGCGTAACTTTGAACTCTACGATTCACGTCAGGTACAAAGAAGACCGACTGAGGACACTAGAAGGACTGTTGTCAAATTTTCTGATCCACATGTGTCGCCGGGAGAGCCAACATTACATGTGTCTGAGATTTCAATGTGTATTTTTTTCCTATTTTTCAACAATGAAGTGTGTACAGTTCATTACACAATGACTAAGCATGCCGTTATGTGGATGTTGACGTTGCTCATGACAGTTATTATTATTTATCAGCTTAAATCCTTATTTGACATATATAATACCAACTTTACGCGAATCTTTTCACACTCAATTGTCAGGTTTACAAAAGAAAAGAAAGATAGAATATATATATTTCTATGCTTTACTCTGATTTCATGCAGTACTCCTAGCGATAGTATAGATTATTAAACAAGTCACTAAAGAAGGTGCTTGATTCCTTTTACTAATTACTATCTTTTAACTAATTATCTGTGATTGCCGATAGCTTTTCTCTAAATGACTTACTTTTGCATACTCCATATGTAAGGTCATAATATGACCTTATATATTATATAAGGATATATTATATGAGTGAAAATGATACATTAGGCCTGTTCCAAGAAATACAAGGTTTTCAAAATTCTTATAAGGCAAACAAAGTAAATTCTTCCTTTGTGATAGGTGACACTATTCATCTACAACAAAGACACTAGTTTACGTAAACACCAGTCAGCTTAAGTATTCCTATTACTGACGTTAGGGTAAAATACGATTTTAAAAGTGTTCGCTGGCGACTTCTCTAGCGAGATAAGAACGTACTCGGGGAACTGTCCGAGTAAATGAACATATAGGCCTAATCTCGAATTGTTGAATCTAGATTCAGAGTAACTGGAATGTCGAGTGCGGCCTTCGTGTGTTGTACTAATATTTTAATACAACAGAAAATTGAGTGACAATTGCGATAATCATGTTACTGGATTCATATTTGGAATTATTCACGGAATTCATTTTCAGTATATAACAAGCTTGGTTCACTGGAATGTTCTAATTCTCCTGATTTAAAGCATATACAACGACAAAAGTACTGTATATCCTGGTTTGAAAAACCTGTTGTATCTTCTACCATGCTTAAACTAGAATATACATATTGATAAGTTTTCATAACAAAGACCTATGAAGTCACCAGCTTTAGAGGATATCTATCATAGACTTATTAACACCAAGATTTGTTTTAACCTAAGCCTACTTTGATAATTAGGCCTATAAATCAATAGCTCTCATACACTAACAGCTTTTTGCTACAAAGCTTGTTGTAAGATTAAATTAGACAAATACAATAGAACTTTTAATTTAAGACTGCTTTAGGTTTCTCTTCAAGCTGAAATAACCACCCTAACTGACAATAAAGGGTCTAGTGTTTATATCGCATTCATTCTTTAAAAACAACATGATTATTTGAAGAAACAAAGATAAGTTAACAAATTCAAATAATGCGTTTTGTAGACTTCAAGATGAAAAATTTAATATATTTTTTCTTCTTTTGAGGTCAAGAAATAAACAGCGTTAAAAATCATGAGCTCATAGGAAATGACATATTGAGAAAAAGCTGTCAAGACCTAAATGTTTTACATATATTGTGTATCTTAACGTATATACAACTGTTAAACGGTAAGATTTAAAATTACACAACTTTTTTTAATATTTTGTTCTTTCTGCTTTTTTTTATTACTTCATCATTTTGCGGTGGAAAAAGTGTAAAAGCCTTGACGCTTTAACAAAACGTTGAGAGAAATATTTTCCCGACTTCATAAAATACAAAGATTAGCAACCAGAGTGACGCATAAAAGCTTCTGAGATTGTCGAAGTTCCTAACTACTATACTACACATTTTGTGTTAAACATCAATGAATATTAATTTGATGTACGACACTGTAACCTTTCGGCACGAGAATCTGCTTTCATAGTACAAAGTTACGTCTAAAAGCTAAGGGATAGTCGGCAATAACATCTTAAAAATATCGAGTCTGTATTTTACATAAAAGCCTTTATTATTTGACTACCGGAACCTAAATTTGTATTATCTTCGTTTTCATATTTACAAACATTACGTTGCCTGGCAACGTACCTGAAACGGCTTCCTGGAGGAGGCGTAGAAATAAAATAGGAATTCAAGTATTTCAAGTTCGCATAATAAATCGCTTAAAACTAAAGTGATGTAGACCACGTATCATTAAATAGGTTTTTGAATGTGCTTCAAATTATTTAATTAATTAGCTGAAACATTATAATTGTAGCAACTAATAAAGTGTAAGTAGTAACAGTGAGCCTATAGAGTTTTTTACTTTACCTGTTCATTTACAATCATTTTGGAGCAAAATTAGCAAAATCTAGTAATAATATCGTATAATTAGTTTTAGATCCATGTTTTTCGGTATCCAGGCCACTTATAGTATATAATTAGTAAAATTGTTTTGCCCTTTTCTTGTCCGTCTGGTGGCCTTTTCCCTATATTTAATTCTACGCGTTTCGGGACATATGCCCCATCATCAGGAATATCCCTTGGTGAAGTTCGTCGATCATTAAAATATTAAAAACACTTTATATACAATTTTACACACATAACAATAAATACAATATAAACATAAAAAACACACATAAAATCCCCAAACTTGAGACACACGCGATATCGGTGGTGCGACTGCCTATGTCGTGGTAGCATGTCGACTATAACAGGCAGTCGACTATAGCATGTCGTGGTGCGCACCACCGATATCGCGTGTGTCTCAAGTTTGGGAATTTCATGTGTGTTTTTTATGTTTATATTATATTTATTGTTAGGTGTGTAAAATTGTATATAAAGTGTTTTTAATATTTTAATGATCGACGAACTTCACCAAGGGATTTTCCTGATGATGGGGCATATGTCCCGAAACGCGTAGAATTAAATATAGAGAAAAGGCCACCAGACGGACAAGAAAAAGGTAAAACAATTTTACTAATTGTATAATTAGTGTTTAAAATTTTGTATAGGACAACCTAAATTTATTACTTATAAAGTAAGTAATTTTAATTACCATTTCGTCACTTTAAGTTTTATTCTCTCTACGTGCAAATTGTAAATGGTTCGGCGTTTACGCTTGAAATGTGATACAACTTTGAAAAACAATAACACAGAACATGGAGTATACAATGCTGACAACGGATTGTTTGAAGAGAAAAATTATGTTAACAGCTAATATAAAGTACAGGAATATTTACAGAGACCTTTCCATAACATTATACAATATTGTTACGACATCACAGAACAATCTACGTGTTTGTCGAATGTGCCAGAAGAATCTCGCTCTAATGTGTGCGGCATACGTGACTCTAGATGCATTCGCGAGAGTTTTCTCGAAGCTGCCAGCCGCGCGGACTGTGTCAAGGCCACAATTAATTACGTAGTTAATACTAGCGCTAAGACGTAGTTTCGTACGTTCTGGTCTGTGAACAGAGGTATAAATACATGGCGGCAGCGGCCATAGTTTTCAGTATAGCTGCGACATATTTACAGTGCGGTTCGAGAGTTTTTATCGGGCGATATTACTGTGCGCGTTCAAGTGGTTATTAGTTAAGTGGTGTCGAACGCTATATTGTAATACAGTAGGGGGAAAATGAGAGTTCATTGCCGGAAGTGACGTCACACGGCGGGAAATTCAAAAATTGTGGTGGTGGGGGTAACCATGCGGTAGTTGGCTTTCGGCCATGTTGTCGTCGGCCAGCGTAAATTGGGGGTAATGTGTGCGTTGATTGGCGGAGGCGTGGCTATGTTCGCCGTTCGCCGTTCGCCGTTGACGTCGTCGTTGACGTCGTCATCGTCGCTGGGCGGTGGCCTGGTGGTGGCTTGATGGCCGCCCGTCGTGGTGGGGCGACGGCGGCCATGTTGGAAAAGGTGCGATGTTGTCGGGTTGTGGATGTGTGTAGTGGTTAAGGTACGGCCAGGTTGCCGATTCGTGCATGTGTTATAGTGTATGGGTATGTATATGTAAGGTGTTTTTCCGGAAGTTCGGCCATGTTGGAAAAGCGTCGGTGTTGCCAACTGTTGTCGGCTCGGTGTTATAGTGTACGGGTTGAATATATGTTTCGCCATTGTTGCCAACTCGGTGTTATAGTGTACTGGTTTCGTATATATTTACACTGCCGTGCCGATATCGTCGATGTTGTGTCTATGTGTTAAGTAAATGTATAAACAGATTGAAAAAAAACATGGTTACTCCCACCACCACAATTTTTGAATTTCCCGTCGTGTGACGTCCAGCAATGAACTGTCAGTTTCCCTGTAATAAACACGTAAATATATAAACAGATTGAAAAAAAAATACGTTTGCAGCAACCTGTTGGTCTGCGACTCGCTATGTCTAGCTCTACTTGTAAGAAACACTTGCAAATGATGTAATCGGCTCTCACCATGCTTTTCACATGTGGAGTTATTTTTTACAACAGAATGCTGACAGACCACTCGTTATTACTGGTGTGTATGTAATATAATAGGGACAAGCGGTAGTTGGCTCCCACATGCATTTTTTTGAATGTAGCAGTTGACTCCCACGTGCATTTTGCAGCTGTCTAGACATCTGTTTAGCGAGTCGCTAAATTAATTGCATCCGGCTGTCTGAGCGTAGAATTAATTGCCGCCATCTGTTAGTTGTCGCCGTCTGTCTGAGCGTATAATTAATTGTCGCCGTCTGTCTGAACATATGGTAATGTTGGGTGTGAACGAATTTAAAGGCGTACATAAATTATTGTGTGAACAAGCCAAGCTAAGTATGCGTGGCAGCTGTTACTTTTTTTGTTGATGATGTAATCGGCTCCGTCTGTATGACCATCTGTTTATCGCAGCGTGTGAACGTGGTCGTACATAAAGTTTTTTTTTAATAACAGAACAAACAGGATGTCTGACACCATCTGTTATCACAGCGTGTGGGAATTAGAACGCAGACCGAGCTAAGTGCGTGTTCATGACTTTGTGTGTGGGAGCTTTTTTTGTTGTTACCATCTCTTTCGTGTACATCCTTGAAATACTATATATAAGCCTGTACGAACTGCTCTCCAAGGCACATAGTTCGTCGCGAGACTCAACTGGAACTTGTATAAGGTCAGTTTGATTTTTAAATATTCTTTAATTTCTAAAGTATATTATAATCATACACTTGTTGTTTAATAAAATTGATTTTTTTAGAATAGTGTTAATGTTCCATGGAATTTTGAAATTAAAAAAAACAATAAAAAGGTTAAAGCAATACTGTTTAATTACAAATAATTAAAATACATGTAATAAAAATATATTACAATTTAAAATACATAATATGTAAACGCACACAGTAGTGAAAGTAATCAAAATATATTACAATTTAAAATACATAATATGTAAACGTACACAGTAGTGAAAATTACAAAATGTAAACATGTGCACTATGACATGAAAAATATGTACAAAAAATTAAATAAACACACACACACACACAGTAGTGACAATTAAAAAAAATACAATTGTATACAATTATATCAAATGAATTATGTGTAAGCACATTATTTTAAATAATATTGGTAAACGTGTGCAATGACAATTATGTACAAATATATTTGTTAATTCTGAAGATGTCTAAAGTGTACAACATGTAAGCCTTGTTTTATTATCTAGGCATAATCAAATGAAATATGTGTAATCACATATATTATTTATAATTAAATGAAATAGAACTAAGTACATGTTAATATATATATATATATATATATATATATATATATATGTAATCGTACGTGACAAATGAAGATGTCCATTCGATACTACTGTACAATTTCTACTATGTAAGCTCTATCCTTTTCTCCGCGATAAATTAGTTGCAGCGAGCACGGTAATAAATTTTTTAATTCCTCATCTTCAAAAACACCTGCGTATCTCTTTGGTAGATATACACGATATTTTAGTCTAGGGTCTTTGTAATCTTGAAGAGTGACGAGTACAGTTTTACCGTATTTTGCGTCTATATTTTGCATTTCTTCTATCGGATATTTTACACCGATTATCAATTCCTTTATTTTTTTATACTCGATTGCGCTAATAGTAGCAAACTTTTCAGTGATTGATGCCATTTTAAAATAAAGAACTTATAATAATTTGCGGCACGTCTCTCAACGAATGAACGAATAACGCTTGTGCGCAGTGGAATATATAGGGAGGTAGTTGTGGAGGTGGAAACCGGAGAGAGGGAAACCACTCAACGCACAGTAAGCGTTTATTTTTAACCGTGTGAACAGGATGCAACTTGATTTCTCACGGTTCGATGGGTAGGTGGGGAAGAGGGGTGTCGGTTATTTTTTGTATACGACTAGACAGCGGTCGCGCTTGTTTGAACACGCTAATTTATTTTTAGACAGATGATGTAATCGATAGAAAGGCGACGACTGTTTTTTTTTTTTTTTTTTTTTTTTATGTAAGCGCTAAACAATAATTTTAGTAATTTATCAGAAACGTATTGACTATTCTAAAATCTGACACAACCCACTCGCGTAAAGCGTGTACTCTACTATTTGTACATATTTCCGGACATAAGCGGTGCGTGAGACAGGCTGTTCCGTGTATTGATTGTAATTGATCGAGTTTGGGACATCCGAAATCTTCTAAATTTATAATATTAAAATGCACGATACGCTTCTGTAGAAATCTTTTTTTTTGCAATCCTTTTACGAACACGAAGTTAAAAGGAAACGTATACTTTTCTAATATCGTTACAAGATGTTCGTACGATGTGTCCCCGTCCGTCCACGTTAGTCCATGATAATGGTCTGTTAACCATCTGTTTGTCCTCACATGTTTGTGATTCGAAACAATCGTCTCTACTGGATGTGTAAATATCCAATGCCTGCTGGCAAATGCAGTGACGTCCATAACGGCTAGTTCCTTAACGAGTTCGTTTCCATCGTTGTCGATAAAACAGTGAAAGTCAAGTATGACTGGTAGTTTATCCTCGCACATCCTTTTTTCGTTATATACAACGTGTTTGGTTTTACTAGGAACGTTGCAGATCCGTCCGTCTTACGGAACAGACACGTTGTATATTGTGAAACGCTCGTAAAGAATTTGTTCGGAACGTTTATTTTGTACTTTATATTTTCGTCACGGATCAGTGCAACAAATTTACATGTCAGAACGTTGTATACAAAAATTTCTATAAGGTACAGTACTGTATGCTTTAAGTCACTGCAGCGTATGTACTCGTACGGAGATAGCAGCTCCATGCGTCCGTCTTCAACGCGTGCTGTTCAAACACTGAGGTATGCGATATTAGCGGAGGTTGTATAAAACACTTTTGTCACAGCAGCATATATATATATTTTTTCAAACCTGGTGTTCAATAGACGCGTGAAAACGAACTAGAAATACGCTCTCATGTAAGCAGTGTATGCGGTTCTACATAAGGGACAATTATGTAGGGTTATGGCGCAATTCACACATGTAATAAAATGTCGACAGGGAATAAGTACAACTTCCACGTTTTGTGTGTAACAGACTTTGCACATCGTATCACGATTCGAGCTTTCTTCTACGTTTTTTATATTCTCCTTGATCGTGTCGGTGCATTGTTCGTTCTTTGCTGTCACTGCTACAGCTGCTGGTGCTTGCGCCTCGGTAACAATACCCAGTGCCTTGAGGATAAAATTTTTATCTTTCATTAACATTACGTAAGAGCACGCAGGGAAATGTCGTGCGTGTTCCATCCAAGCATATTCTCCACGTTCCCATTTGTTTAATCCGCCTCCACAGCAAAAACAAATCACTCTATCGTTGCATCCGGTGTAAAAGAAACCCGCTTTTGATAATTCTTTAGGTGTTATCGTTAACGATACAGGCCATTCTTTAAAACTCTTTAAACGGTTTTCCAAGTTTCTGTAACGCGGGTACGGAGATATGATTTTTTGAATTAAGATGACCTGTACTTCTTTATCGTCCGGTGATAAGGACTTGATTGATGTAGTCGTTGCCGCTTCACCGCATTGTTTGAAATAGCGGTTGTTGCTGTTGTGATTGATATCGTCAACATAGATATCGTGTGAAAGCATCTTGTACGTCCACTCGCGACTCGTGCTGATGAAACACTGAACGAAGAATAGGGAGAAGAGGAGAATCGTTTTCCCCTCCACAAAAATAAAATACACGAAAATTGATTACATTACATTCTATTTACAATAAAATAAAAATACATGAAAATTGATTACATTTTTTTTTTAATTAAAAATTACATTCTAAAAAAGCAAAGTTCTATTTACAGTAAAAAAAAAAATTAATATATAGTAAGCGTTTAATTGTGTCTGCGCACCGTGTTGGATAACGGAGTGTACACATTTATTGAAGCATGCAGTATCAAGCAGTAGGCCGCTGTCTGAGCGGGGAAATTGGTCGATGACTCGAATTCCAATCTGACGTCGACTGGTGATGACTTGAGCGATTCGTCCTGTCTGCTACAATCGAAGACGAATAACGGTGCTTTTGCTATGAACTCTGTAGGTGTCAGAAGTACGTTGGGTTGACTTCTGTGGTAGTACGATTTTTGAAATCGTGTATACATGTCGTACAGCAATGCGTAACGTCCGTTATCGATATCCAGGTTCAGGTTATCGTACGGGTAGTATTTGTCGTTCAGAAAGAGTCTCGCGTTTGTCACATTGCAGTGATCGAATTCACCTGCGTGTTTATTCAGATTGTTTTTTCTGGCGGTCTGAAAGGTGAGTATCACGTACCGTGGTTTCTCCAGTTGTGTAGTTGTTTTCACTGTCCAAGTCTGTCTGTCGGTCGTCGGTAAAGCCGGATACTCGTGCAGTTCCCAACTACGAAACGGTAAGAATAGCGGTAGGTCCTTGCGTATGATATCCAACAATCGTATCCATACTTCGTTGTTCACGTACACGAACGGAATCATCCAAGAGATTTTGGTCAGTTCTATATCGGCGTTAGCGGGCGCATCCGTGGACGTGAACAAAGCGTTAACGTTGCTGGAAGTGCGCAACAGTATAAGTTCCTGTTTCATGTTTAAAATAACATGCGTGAAATCCTCAGCGAATCCCATCAGCATCCTCAACGGTATGCAAAAGTTGAATTCCTCGTGTTGGCCGGTCGGTGTTATCTCGTTAGCTGTAGGAGCAACCCAACCGGCGTTTTGCATCGAAAAAATGTCCTGCTTGCCGGCAGATAGCATGGTTTTAATAGTGGACGTGATGCCGACGCTCTTGGTACGATCCACTTCCACACCGGCCAGTTCGTAACGGATTTCTTCGAAGAGAAACGCGATCGCGTTGTTGATCATTTTCACGTTCACACTACCGGTGCTGTCGGTCTTTTTGCTCAATTTGCCTTCAACGTACAGGAAACTTTCCATCGGTAAAGTGAAGACTTCCTGTTGCAGTATAGGTATGCGTATCTCATCGTTATTTCCGTATCGTGACGCTGACGCGTACGGTGCATGAGGATGATATTCGTAATGCGTGATGTTGTCTTCGAAGAATGGTCGACGTTCAACCGATAAGACGATACCGCTGTCCGCCATATTACTTGTTTTTCTTGACTTTGAATCCTAATGAAATCAGGTAGCGTCGGTTAGTTGCTGTTAACCGTGTCAACGACGAACGTCTACTGATACCTTTTCCAAAAGTGTTGACCTCTTTTATCTCGTGGTGCGAGCCGCCGCCGCCACCGCTCTTCATCACGGGGGTATCGGTGAAATAAATTCCCATGATTACTACACACGTTTCAAATGTATACGTGCGGTGATGACTTCGCCTTGAAAATTCACAATATCACCGTCCTGATCGTGTACGGACAGTGTAACTTTACGCAAGTGTAGTACGTTAAGTGGAAAATAAATGACGTTTCTAGGCGTTTCTACTATCTTGAATCCTGGCTCAACCGTTGGATAGAACGAGTGCAGTATATGCTCGTTTCGTCCCGTCTTGTACGAGCCTTGTACAGCGTTACACCTTATCTCCAAAACGTTCACTTTGTTAATGTTTACAGGCACGTCCGACGTGTGTAATATATACGCTTCTAACTTTCGCTTCTTGGAAAACCCAACATGGTACCGATCGTGTGTTCCGTACATCCGAAATCGATATCGTATGAACAATAAATTTCACATTTCAACGTGTTGTTGTTGGGTCGTAGAGAAAATTTTGGGTCTGCTAGTTCTTTCTTCAGGTATGTTTCGATATCACTGATTTCGTACACACCGGTCGGTATATTGACGAGTTCTAACGTTTTACGTGCTCCCTTTAGTACGGGAAAGACGTTGTTTCTTCCGCTTTCCACGTTCGGTATAGAGTTGTACGTGGTAAAGTCCAGCAGTCCCGCGTACCATTCACCGTTCGTCAGTTCAAGCGGTGGAAAAAAGTCACAAACCAGTGCGCTTGGATCCGTTCCTGTGACAGTGACCGTAAGCGAAGACATCTTGTCGTTTACTGATCGTTCGATGTCAAAAACTCCAAACATAAATGTCCGCAGATGACCGTGTTCGATGGCTGTTTCTGTGCGTAATTGTAATGAACGTCGGTCACGTTCGATCCAAAGTACCGTATTAGCTCGACAGGAGGGCGCAGATTGCCGAATCCATCAAAGTACCAGACTCTGTCGCCTCGCTTCTTGTAGCATACCCAGTGCGTGCCCGGTCCGGTAGCGTCGTCCAGATTTACGATTGCGCTTTCGTTCTCCCACGGTGATGTACTAGGAAGTGTGTCGCGCATGTACACGCCTCTGAAATAAGGTATACGCAATAGTTTCGTGTACTCATAAAGATCTCGATCGGACAACGGACGCACGGGTATTTTGATTAGTTTTTTCGGTACGGTCGAAGGATTAGTCCTGAAGCCTTTTTAACATCGGCCCGTATTCGTCGACGTCCTGTCCCAGTTGTCGTTGTCCTCCTCCTCCTCTTCCTGATTATCGTGCGTCGAACCGGCTTGCGTCGTCTGGTGCGACGTTTACGCACACCGCCACCGCAGCATAGCCCGCTGCCTAACGCCGATTTCGCCTTCATCGCTGCTGCTACGGCTGCTGCTACGGCTGCCGCGTACGCTCTTTCACTGATGCCGGAATTCAAAGCTTTCACTCGTTCCCACGCTTTACCGGCTAGCACACGATCCGCTACACGTCGTCGTTCGTTGTCCTTGTACTTGCTGTAAGCGATATCGTGTTCACGACAAGCTTCGTCCAACTCGTTGATTCCTCGATCACCGCGAGCCAATCTCTGCTCTAGTTTCGTTCCGGGTCCACAGAACCTGTAGCCGGGCAGATGTAGTTCCACCGGTAATACGTCCACCGCTCGATTGATCAGTGTAGGTACTGACTTCGCAACGAATGGTACCGCGCTTTTAACTATTTTTCCGATAAGACCACGCCCTCCCTTTTTTTTTTCGGCTACGTAGTTCGTACATGACTACTGTTTCGCTTGCTCTCGATAAAGGGATCTCTAATCGTGCTCGTCCTTAGATTTGTCCAGATCACTAATCAACTCGTTCGTCTCCGCCTTGTTCGTAAGTAGTAAGTCCGCCTCTTCGGCACCAAGTAAAGTACGCGCTGCGTGCTTATGCAATTTATAGATATACGATACCACTTTCTCCCAACGATGTTGGAACACTTTTGCGAGTTTGTACGTTTCGCTCTTCGCGTACCGCTTCGCCTCCTCCAATTGACGTGCGTTCACCGCGTCCGTAGCCCGTGCGCCACCGTCGCCGACGTTTAGAATAGTCTTTCCTTGTGTGTTGAAATAAGCGTCGTTTACCGCGGTGATCGTGTGTCGGTTCAAAAATTCCAAATTCACCGCGTCCTTGTTGTTGACTGGCGGCGCTAACTGTGTTATCCGCACGTTGCCGACCATTAGGTTAGAGTTCGTATCCTTCGGTATGATTTTCGAGTCCACGTATACTTTGGTCGCAGCGTCTCTCGCACGAATCGGTTCCCTCAGAGACTGTATGCGATGGTCCCGCGCGTCGACGACAGCTCCGTTCTTCTTGTTCGGTACCAGCTGTGTGAAACGTAAGCACGAGTAGTCTACGTACTGCTTGTTGACAGCGTCCCCGAGATCGACGGGAGCGCCGACGTTGACGAGCTTACGACCTTTCGCGTCTATTCCTTGCGTCGTCGTCGACGACGGATCGTCGGCAAACAGACAGTGGTCACGCACGAAGCGCAGTGGAACGGCATCGTTACCGTCTTGTGGTTCGCCCAAGTTGTGTATTTTTTCCCCGCTACGTCGAAGTGCCCGTCCTCGGTCATCGAGATACCAATATCCTCCCGTAGACTGCGAAGCGTCTCCCTTCGTGCTCTGACAGCGCTCTGGTGTCTGCCGAACTTGTCAACACTCATCTTGTGAATGATGCGTCTCGTCCGTTGTTCACGGCATTTATACGTACTCGCGTAATAAATCGATTAGTTTTGATACGATCGTACTGTCTATGCATTTTACTCCGACAACGGAGAGTCCGTCGCTATGTTTTCCTTTTACGATCGTATTTAGAAATTCATCGTACACGTATACGCGTGCGTCTTTGAAGAAATAAATCTTTCCGTCGATGTATCGGAACGCACTGTCGACGGCTTCTGGTAAGCCGACAAAACGATCTTTAACGTATCCGTGTTTCTTGATCGTGAACGTGCACTCGTCTATTTCGCCGTAATACATATCGTTGTACAACAGAAGAGTTCGACCCGTGTACGTGTGTATCGCAGCGTTTATTTTCGTCATCGTGCGAACACCGAGCGTTGTGATCGAACGCGGATACCCGTTCAGCGGTTGCAGACTGTGTATATCGAACATGTATACGTAGTTGTCTATGAAGAGCACCACTTCTTCGGTTCGCGGTCTCTGGTACATCGCTGAAACGTTGGTGAACGTCAACGGTAAGAAAGTCAACCAATCCGTCAACAGAAGCGGCGACGACGGACTCGATCGCTTCGACTCGAGATCCAATGTCCACAAAAAGTTATCGTGCACAATATACAGGTGTCTGTTGATTATTAAATATTGATTAACGTTCTTTAGCCGACATAAATCCGTCGTCCGAACGGTGTCGTTCGTTGTCGTCGCCGTCGTCGTTGACGTCGTCGTCGTAGCTGGCGGCGGCGGCGGCGGCGGCTTCCCGTACAAGCGTTGAATGCCTTTCATATCGTCGTCTCTCAGGTCGAACGGACCGTCCGAGCGTGGTACGTAGAACGGGTACATGATCGAATCCTTCTCGAGGGAATGAGACAGTCCTAACGCGTGTCCGATTTCGTGCGTTAACACCTGAAGAAAACTGGTCTGATCGTCCGGTATTTTGGTTGCGTTCGTATAATTCCACGATTCGTAGTAGTCCATGTGTATTTCGGTAGTGTTATACGGTAAATCGGGCGGGTAGTAAGCGTGAGCGAGTATACCTCCTCGCCCGTCCAAATCGTACCCACAGATCGTGCACCTGGAAGTCAGACACCTGTGTTTAAAATATTTCATAGCAATGACCATGTCGGCGTTTATGTCGTTGGGTTGATATTCGAATTCCAGGTTCGAATGTTTCTGCCATACAGCGAACGCTTGTCGTGACGCTTCTATAGCGCTGGCGCTACCGTGAAAGAACCGCCACGACAAACGTCTCTTGGCCCACGGTGTTCGTAAGGTGTACGACACGAAATCTTCGTTACCGCATCTCCGCGCACGCATCAGATTCATCGTTTCGTTGTTCAATTCTCCATTTACGGTTAAATTGTAATTCACTTGAAACGTGCGAAGGTAGGCGTCCATATCGATGGTGGCGTTGTCCGTGAGTCGTAAACTATCGTCGGGCACGTATCCGTATCGCACCAAGTAATCTATAGCGAAATCAACATCGTTAGCGTTAACGCTCGATGCGACAACGGCACTTGTGCACACGATAATAAACAGTAGCACGATATCCATGTTGTCACAACCAAACGTGGAATGTCCCCAGCGCATGTACGACAGTATTATTTATACACTTTATCGGCTTTCAGAATCGAACCGCTCTTATTATACGATTATGCCTGCTTCACGTAGTTCTTCCACTATGGAGACGATTTCGTTCGTGTGCCCACTGTTTCCAACACGTTGTGATGCCATTAACAGTCGTAATCTGTCCACCAGTTCGTTCGGATCGTCCCAGTGCACGTAATCGATTTTGTCTTTTTTTCTCGTTAACGTCATATACGATGTATCAATATTATTATGCCCCTGTCCTGTACGTTTCGGTGGAAACAGTTGCGATATTATTCGTTTATACTTTACACCTCTGTTCGCGTTCACCTGTGCGTTCGCTAAGTAATACTGCTTATGCGCTTTGGTGTTACGCAGTATATCTTTGTACGCTTTCAGATCTGATTCCTTGTAAATATTTTCATTAGGATGCTTCATGAACACTAGTTCGTAGAGTCCTGGTGTACCTTTGTATCGTTTACCTTTGACAAGAATCGTATCGTCCGTTTCGATTTCGAACTGTGAATCACCGATCATCCATTTTCCGTTTTCGTGTCTTACACCGTACGTATAGTCCATCAGACGATCGCGTTCGGACGAAACGATCATACGCATGTACTTGTTCGCTAATGATTCACTGTCGTATTTGTCCTGAAAATATCTACGCGCTTCACGTCTTCCTTCCGGTGTGTCTAGCATTTTTTCAATGTTGAGACTGGGATCGCCCTCATCATCATCATCATCATCATCATCATCGTCCAATGTTTCGGCTATCACAGGCGTTTTCAGGAAACGCGGTGGCTTCGTTCGGGAACGAGATGGTGTTCCCGCATCGATTTTACTAATTGCACCTGTCGGATCCTCTTCCTTCTCCTCTTCCTCATCCTCTTCACGTTTCATCTTTTTCACTCTTGAAGGCTATTCATTTGTTGATTTACGTTTCTCTTCAAGCAACGCTTGCGAAATATTTTGTAACGGTTCTAGAATCGGTTTGTAACTTTTGGATAACGATGCTTCTTCTTCACGAATCCCATGTTTTAACGCACGGTATTTCTTCCGTATATCATCACTGATCGTGTCGATATCACGTGCTAGTCGTTTCTTCTTGTCGTCCATCTCGATAAACGGCAGAACATCAACTAAAGTCGTTGACAGCAGGTCATGTGTATTTAGCTGAACGTGTGACTTTTTTTGTTTAATCGTTAGGTGCGACTACTATGAAACGGTCAAAACCGACACTATACCTGCCAGCGTCGATAGAAGAATCCTTGTCCACAACGAGAAAGCCGTAACGATCTTTCCACGCCTCAGCGCACATATTCTTAAACGTGTCATATTTCATGTCCGTGTTGACGTGATCGTTGTACGCATATTTCAAGTTGCGATCGTCCTGTTTGAACAACACTATTAGATTGGCATTGTCACGAACCAACTGTTTTGGCACTTGACTGTACGTCTGACAAAGGTAAAACGCGTCCACACCGCTGTGTCGCCCCATAGAGAAATACTTGCGTATGTTGTGTTGCCTTTCGCAAGACACGTCATCGAACACCATAATAGAATTGGGATCGACCTCGTCGGGAGGTGGTACCTCTTCGTTATCGTTGTAGGCGAGATAACCCATTCCTTCGTCGGAAAGTCGTGTCATCAGGGTCTCCAGCATCTGATATTTGGGTTGAAATAGTGATTTAGAAAACACGTATAAGTTCGCGAATCTCAATCCGTTTACATCGAACAACAGGTTGAACATGACGTTTGTCTTTCCGCACGCGGAAGGTCCGCAGATGATCGAACGAACGGTATCGGGCAGAAGACGTCCGTGTTTACGTTTTTTTCTGCCACTCCCACCATCGTCGCACAATTTCGAATAGTCCACGTCCTGTATTTTTAGTCTGTGCGCTTGTTGCAATATTTTCATGTTGTCGTTCTACGCACAGTCTATTTAATAGTCGCACTATATCGTAGCAGTCGGTAGATATGTAACTGCATACACATGTGTCCGGACCCGTTTCACAGTTCGGATCCGACCAAACACATTCTTTGTAGTGATCGAATCCGGTGCCGGTTGGTACTATTTCGCTGAGTCGGAACCTCGTCACGCGATTGGTAACCCGTTGCCAGTACTCGTACACTGTCAAGATCCTGCGCATGCGTTCAACGTCGTTTGCGGTCGTGTTCACGATGTACTCATCGTAACCAGGATGTGACACAATGTCTTTTACACTGTACACAGCGCGCATGTTGTCATCGTAACGCATCGACGCATACTAGTTCTATTTCCTCGAGTCGAATCGTTGTTATACCAAGTTCTTCTTGTGTATCCACGAATCGTGTTTACCATCGAATCCTAACCATCTGACTTTCACACGATCGCCTTTACGTTGTACGATCTTTTCTACCAAGTACACGTCACCAACGTTCGATTTACTGATTTTGTGTTCATAAAAACCACCTTTCAACACTTCTCCTGTATGATCCTTTAGCGAATAAGTGACGGGTACGCTGCCGGTACGCACTGTGTGAACGAGGAATATCTCGTTTGTCCAATTCGGTGTGTATCCTTTAGCGAACGTCATTTTGTGTTTGCTTATACGCACACGATCGCCTACTTTGAACTTCGGTCGTTTATAATCGATGCTCCTCGCTGTGTTCACACGAATCCTGCGTAACACTGTACGTTCGTTGGATTCGTTCACCTGTTGCGGTTTCATTCCAATCGTTCTGTGCACAGTGTTGTTATACGTGCTGACTAGTTCCGGTAACATATCCAACCAACGGTAATGACCTTGTTCGCTGAACGCGCGATACATGTGCGTTTTCAACGTACGGTTGAAGCGTTCCACAATGGAAGCCTTTTTCTCACTGTACGTGGAATAGAGTGTGACACCATATCTGCTCAGCAATTTTTCTACGGTACTGTTGTAGTACTCTTTCCCGTTGTCCGTCTGCAGATATTTCATTTTATTAGCACGCAGAATCGGTTCCAGAGCTCGTGCGACCTCTACACCTGTCTTCGTTTTCAATGGAACGGCGTACGCGTACTTGCTAAACGCGTTAATCATCGTCATAAGGTACTTGAATCCCTTGTTCGCCTTTGCGTGCGGTATCATCTCTACCAGGTCTGCTTGGTACAAGTCGTGAAGTCCCTTCAACTCGACCGCGCGTCTCGGAAAATTCCTTCTTACCGGTCTGTGCAACTCCGTCGCGATAGTCTTGCGAACGCTCTGGTGTATATTCTTCACAGCTCGTTTCATTCTCGTGTCGTCGTGCGAACCGTGATTCGCAATACGCTGGAATGTAGTAAACTGTCGGCTCGGTGCTGAAGGTAATTCTCATCGATGCCGTTCTGGCACGTCCACCTTCCATCACGCGACTGTCACACCGCCACCGCTCCACACCCGCTTATATCATCTCGACCGAACGGAAGAACATCACGTTCTTTTTCCGATTGCGCAAGTACGTTAAAACATGAGCTAAACTGATTTTCATACGCCCATTACGCACGAGGCTCATACCGATGTAGTATCTCGGGAGCGCGTGTTGTTTCGAGTCCAACGCTCTTACAGTCTTAACAGAATTCATGTCTTTGAACATGACGCTACGTATAACGTTGTCGCGGTACTCGTGCATTTCCGCGACTATGACGTTATCGTTCTCAGGTAGCCACTCGCACATGTGTTTAGCTTTGAGTTCAGCGATTGGGCGTTGACTTCTCGATTCCGTATGCAGGTGTATCAGATACGAGTTCAACAACCAAAATTCGTCTGCCATAGAGCCCGTGCAATGCTGCCACTGTTCGTACAAAAGCTGGTCTTTCACTGTGTACCCTTGTTCGTGCGAATACCGCAGACCAAAGTATTCGCAATACTTGCGGAGTGTAGGCAATGCCTCCTTCAGAAAGGCTACCGAAAATAATCCCTGCGCCTTGTTGTTCACCAACGCGAACTGTTTCCCTCTCGCTAGTGTCGGTAACGAGGACGGTGGGCAGTGCAGGTCAAAACTTACATTGTAACTAGGATCCAGTGCGCACTTTGGCACTATCATCATCACGCTTCTGTATATTTCCATCGGTGTGCGTATCGGAATAGTGCGCTCCGTAAGGACGATGCAACAAGAAGCGTGTGGTATCGAACTTCCGTAGGCGAGCATGTCCGTGTATACAGTAGCGTAGTTCATCTGTCCGTGTGAATCGTGTAAGCCGTGCACACGCTGAACAGCGTTATAGAGTTCAGGAATCGGACGGAAACGTGAAAGAAAATTCCATCCGTGACGTACGGTACACTTGAACATATTCTTTTCGTAAACCACAAGTTCTATCGGTACGTTATTTTGTTCGCACTCTACGATAAATTGAAGCCACCGTGATTTGTTGTGTATACGATCAGATACTATCATCAACAGCACGATCGGCGGCAAATCACTGCGGTGTTTTTTTATGTGACGCCAACAACGTGCGTGATATTTGTCAACGCCGAATTTGTAACGTGTACATTAGTTGCCACAAAATCGTCTTTTCTTCACAAAATACACGGAACATAAGTTGGACCGTATCGCGCTTCGTAAAGCTTTGGTTATTGTGAAATGTTTCCCATCATCATATCGATAGACGTCCATCGTCTCGATGATCTGGGATGTGAGTGATACGCTATTAATCGTGATCATGATATTTATAGTCTATACGCATATTGTTTGAGTAATTTTTTTTTTATGTGTCTTCACTCACACTTTTGGAGTGAATACTGTCGTTCGGTAGTAGTAGTAGTAGTAGTAGTACTAACACCTAGTACTACTAGTACTACCCAAACGGGTATGTTTGTACATGAGTTTATGTTGGCTCTGAAAAGAGCCGTTTTTGCGTGCGTAGACAAGTGTTCACGAACGAAATCGCATGCGGGCATTGACGCCTTATGGACTTGGGTGGGATCATCACCCACTTCCCATTCCATAATTCGTATTTTACACTTGCAGCATCTTACAACATCACCATCGTCCTCGTAAATAAACCCAGCTTTGGCTAGGTCAAAAATTTTTACGTTCGCATTCGGAAATTTATGAACGAAAAATTTAATGTTACCACGACGACTGATATTGTAAAAGCTTTTTAATCGGCTTGCAAAAGAATATGTGGACACATCCATATCTGAAGCAAGAATGTTGGTTTGTCGCGTTGCATTTCACCTCCTCAGCGATAGCTGCGCGCGCATCCGTAGTGGGGATGGCTGTCGTCAATTGGTCGGTATGAAATAAAGCACGGTAGTGGGAGCAGATAGCTGCGCACGCAGTTGGTAGTTGCGGATCGTCGGCGGTAATAGTTCGGTAGTGGGAGCGGATAGCTGCGCGCGCTACTGTCATAGATAGTATAAGTAGAGCGACGATCACTGCCAGCGTTCACCTTCAAGTCTCGCGCAGTGTAACTTTCACGTGTCGCATATAAAATAGTGCTTATTTTCTAATTTCGTATCAGTATTCAATTGTTCTTCAAGCGAGCAAGTAATTGTTAAAGTTTCGTGTTTTCATTGTTGTTGATAATGCAGTCATTTGCTGTTGAATGTAAATATTCGTTACGCGGCGCGTTGGTATTGCGCGTTTACACGCCTATCACAGATGACGAAGAATGTGTCAACGATGTCATAACCTTTTTTGATGAAATGCACGATACGTTACGTACGGACATTCTAAACGAACTGACACGTTTGCTTTCTATAAAGTGGCATATAACGGTTAAAGCGAGATTTGTCAAGTACATCGTAAACGCTGACACGGACCAGGACGAAGAAGTGACGACTGAAGCTTATTTTCACGGACGATGTCATACGACACTGGTCGCTGACCAAGATGTATTGCCCGATCGTTTAGAAGCTTCATACGAAAAGATCATTGAATCGATTGATAAATTCACACGCGAGGGTAGCGGTTGGGTGTTAGACCGCATAATCTCCTTAGAACTCGTTCTCTCACGATACCAACCGCTAACCGCCTCCAGTTTCATTCGTACACCTCCTGAATTGTCTCGTACTAAATCCATCATCAACGTGAACAATACAGGCGATCAAATGTGTTTCGTATGGTCAGTGTTGGCCGCTCTGTTTCCACAAAAATCAGACCACAAAGATCGTGTATCCAAATACAAGCCGCATATCTGCAGTATCAATACTTCTGGTATAACTTACCCCACCCGTCTATCCGACATTGTGAAGTTCGAACGAGACAATCTTAACGTTTCTATAAATGTTTTCGGTTACGAAGAATATGAAATTTACCCTTTAAGAATAACTCCTTCCAGCGGCAGACAACATCACGTTAATCTATTACTTCTTACCGCTGACGACCGAAAACATTACTGTTTAATAAAAAATACAAGTCGCTTATTCTCTTCACTAAGCAACCACAACGGCCGTTCTTTCTATTGTAATTACTGTCTGCATAGATTCTGCGAAGAACGACTCCTTACCGAACATATCCCCCACTGTTCACCATATGGTGAACAGAAAATTCGTTTACCCACGACAGCGGAGGAGGAGAATGTGATGTGTTTCAGAAATTATACATACTGCCATAAGGTCCCTTTTGCGATATACGCAGATTTTGAATCATTTATCGTCCCTTGCCATCGCTGCGACGCTCCTCCGCACACATCGTCCACCACAACGGAGTCGTTACATCTTCCTTCAGGTTTCTCCTACCTCATAGTCGACTACGAGCGTAACATTTTCAAACCCCAGGTCGTTTATCGCGGTGAGAACGTGGTAGACGTTTTTCTCAATAGACTGGTCGCTGAAGAGCGAGAACTTTTCAGAATCATCCGATCCATTGTCCCTATGACTATGAGTGACCGTGATTTGTTATCTTTCGCAAATGCCCTCGTATGTCATCTCTGTGAAGAACCACTGACCGAAATCGACAAAGTGCGCAACCATTGTCATCTGACAGGACGATACCTAGGCGCAGCTCACAACATCTGTAACCTTAACTTCAAGACTCCACGACACATACCTGTATTTTTTCACAACTTACGAGGTTACGATGCACATCACCTAGTACAAGGGTTGGGTAAATACGACGATCTCGCTTGTATCGCTACCACTAGCGAACGCTTCGTATCAGTCTCGTTGGGTCGTCTGCGTTTCGTAGACACGCTTCAATTTCTGAACACGTCCTTGGACACACTTGTTGGAAACTTGCACGCGAGCGGTGCGGATTTCGATTTAACGAAGCAATGTTTCGAAGAACACTTCGAGCTACTCTTAGGTAAGGGCGTGTACCCTTACGATTACATGACGGGTAGCGAGAAATTCAACGAAACACGTCTGCCCGCACGCGAACACTTTTTCAACAGGTTGAGTGTATCGCCAGTATCTGACGAAGATTACGCTCACGCGCACAACGTGTGGCGTACTTTTGGAATCAGTACACTGGGCGAATATCACGATCTGTATCTTAAAACAGACGTGCTGCTACTGGCCGACGTCTTCGAGGCGTTCCGTGAGATGGCCATGCGGTACTACCAGATCGATCCGGCTCATCTTTACTCGCTTCCTGGTGTCGCTTGGCATGCGATGTTAAAGATGACCCGTATGCGACTGGAGCTGTTGACGGATATAGATCAGCATCTCTTTATAGAATCGGCTGTTCGCGGTGGCGTTAGCATGGTACCCAACCGCCACGCCAAGGCCAACAACCCGCTAATTGTCGATCAGTACGATGCTTCAAAGCCAACCTCTTTCATATTGTACACGGACTGCAACAACCTTTACGGTGCAGCCATGTCACAACCGCTCCCTTACGCCGACTTCAGATGGTTAGATCGTAACGAGATCAACTCACTGGACGTGCGTACTCTGTGCGATGACGGTGACATGGGCTACATACTCGAGGTCGACTTACACTATCCACCTGAACTTCATGACCTCCATTCCGATTATCCATTGGCACCCGTCCGTTCCTGTGTCCATCCTGACGTACTTTCACCGTACTCTCGACGACTCCACACACGACTGCACTATACAAAAGGGTATAGCGGATCGGAAACGCCTTCGTCGTCCGTTCCCAAGTTGCTGACTACTTTGGACGACAAGCAAAATTACGTTCTCCATTTTCGAAATTTAAAATTGTATCTGAGTCTCGGTTTAGAATTAAAAGCGATACATAGGGTGTTGAGTTTTAAACAGAGAGCGTGGATGAAACCGTTTATCGATTTCAACACGCAAAAGAGAGCAGCAGCCACCAACAGTTTCGAAAAGGATTTTTTCAAACTGATGGTCAACGCCGTCTATGGCAAATCGCTGGAGAACGTGAGGAAACGAATAGACTTCCAACTAGTCTCTAACGAACAACGGCTGCAGAAAATTGTTTCCAATCCTCGGCTAAAGCGTATGATCCGCTACACCGATAACTTGGTCGGACTGGCCTTACGAAATAGGACGATATTCCTTTCCCGTCCGGTGTACGTCGGCTTCACAGTACTCGATGTCAGCAAATTGATAATGTTCAATTTTCATTATCGGTACGCTGTCGCCAAGTACGGACAACGATTGACCTTACTAATGACTGACACAGACAGTTTGCTTTACAGCATTCAGACTGACGATTTGTACTCAGATATGAAAGAGGATCTCCACCTTTTTGACACATCGGACTATCCCATGGATCATCCTTGTCATTGCGACGACAACAAAAAAGTCGTGGGGAAGTTCAAGGATGAGACCAATGGAAAACCCATCAGGGAATTTGTCGGACTCAGGGCGAAGTGTTACTCGCTCTTGTTGTCCGACCGCACCGACAAAAAGGTGGCGAAAGGTGTGCCAAGGACGGCAATAGAAAAAAGGTTACGACATCAATTGTACAGCGAGTGTCTTTTTGACAGTCGTACCGTATTCACCTCTGCTGACTGTATACGAAGCAATCATCATAAGCTGTACACGCAACGTATAACAAAACTTTCCCTGTCTCCTTATGATGATAAGAGGTATGTACTGGACGACGGTGTAAGTACACTCGCGTACGGGCATTACATGATAGCCGCAATAACCAACGACGCTGCTGGTCCTAAGGCAAAAAAGAGAAAGTACACGGACCGATAACTAACGGTAAAGATGATGTTCAGCATTACACACACACACACACACATTAACTTTATGTTCTTTATTTACTTATTTTACAACTTTTGATACGTTTTACAGAATGAACAACAAGAAAATTATAAAAAATAGGCCAGCAGAGCAACGTCGAGTACGATGGTAAATATAACATTTTTTTTCTTTATTTATAATGCACAAAAAAATATTCCATTCGATTGATGTGTGTTTTTTTTGTATAGTTCACAACGGTTACGTCGTGCTTTGTCAGGACCCGGCTCGAGTCGGTAAGGCCGTTTTCATTAATAAACTCTTGTCCTAATGCGTTTACCTCCGGTGTTCAATTATATATTTTTTTTTTATTTCAGTGATACCGACGAGGCACCTGTCACCGCTGATACTAATATGGATTCTCCCGTATCTCCAGAACTCGATTCGAGTCGGTAAGGCAATTGTCATTTTAATAAACTTTTGTACTTTTGTGTTTTTTTTTACCTCCGGTGTTTAATTTATTTTTTTTTTCAGCAATGATGATGCTGCTGCTGCCGCTGCTGCTGTAATTCGTCCCCAATCTCCGCAACCTGTCACGAGTCGGTAAGACAATTTTCATTAATAAATTCCTGTGCTCTTACGTTTTACCTCCAGTGTTCATTTCATGCATGTTTTTTTTTTAAGTGATGCTAACGCTCCAACTGGTGCTGTTGCTGCTGCTGCAGATTGTCGTCGTCCCCTATCTCCAAACAGCCTGCAATATTTTAAACGTGCATTATTTCGATTACAGTCTAGTGTGTTGCGGTATGTCAGTTTTCATTAACAACAAAGTCTTATACTATTGCGTTTACCTCATGTGTTCAATTTATACTTTTTTTTTCAGCGATGCTCTAGCTGCAGGAGTGGCGGTATTTCACCCTCGACCCGGTACAAGTCGGTACGTTTGTTTTTAATTAACATTCAATTTTTCTCTTGCGTTTAAATCTGGTATTAAAATTGTTCCTTTTTTTTTGTTTAAGTAATGTCGAGTCCACAGAAGGTGAAGTTATGGAGGAGGACAATCAAAGCGATGCTGATACGGTTGAATTGAATCATAACGGTAATGATGATAGTGACAGTGATGATGACGATGTAGAAGTCCTCGACATAAATATGTAAGTCATCTTCTTATGCGTACATACTGCTTTGTTTTATTTGCGATTATACATAATTTCTATGTTGTCTTTTTTTTTTAGTGACATTCGCCCGATACCAGCGCCGCCACCTCCACAACCACAACCGATTACGCCGCCGCAATCACCACCACAATCACCACCACCGTCACCACCACCGCCACCACCGCAGATGCAACCTCAACCACGCCCACAGCCCATTTATCAGCAACAGCAGCAGCAACTATTGCGCAGAGATCCCCGTTTGTGGACCCCTCCAGAAGACGCGCTACCCGTCTTCTTTGAAGTGTTACACGCAACCGAACCGAGGACGCACGATGACCCAACAACATTGAGACTCCTTCTTAGAAGGAGTCTACCGACATGGTGTTGGCGTCGCGTTGAGCCCTGTCCTGTTCAAGGTATGATTCCTCCACACAATACATGCAGTATATGCATAGAATCATACAATGACGGGCAGAGGCTCCTCGGTTTGGTATGTGGCCATACATACCATTACCGATGCGTCCTCAATTGGTTCCAGGCGGTAGCGATGGAGGGGACACCACCCGCATGCCCACAATGCAGGATGTACGTATTCGGAAAGCCGAATCGTACGTTTTATGGGCGTATGCATATTTAAGGTATATTACAGTGTTAATAAAGGTTTTAGTAATCCATCCTACTTGTAACAACCACATGTCACTAATACTCTTACTTTTTTGTTACAGATGGAAATTAACCACCCGGATGGAGACTTGTAAAAAAAAAAAAAAATACCTGATTGTGAAATGTATAAATTTGTATATATTTTTTTATCGTATAATATTTTTATGTTTATATATTTGTAAATATTAATTGTAAAGTAGATATTTTTTTCTTTTATGTTTATATTTGTATATTTATAATAAACTTGTACATATTTTTTCATTGTATAAGTGTTTATTTTCAACTATCCTTTTCGCATACTACAATTTACTTAACACATAAACACACAGTTATCAACAATGCAATCGTTCAGATAAGTGAATCGAACACTGCATATCATGTGTGTTTCTTACAGGGAAACTGACAGTTCATTGCTGGACGTCACACGACGGGAAATTCAAAAATTGTGGTGGTGGGAGTAATCATGTTTTTTTTTCAATCTGTTTATACACAACATCGACGATATCGGCACGGCAGTGTAAATATATACGAAACCAGTACACTATAACACCGAGTTGGCAACAATGGCGAAACATATATTCAATCCGTACACTATAACACCGAGCCGACAACAGTTGGCAACACCGACGCTTTTCCAACATGGCCGAACTTCCGGAAAAACCCCTTACATATACATACCCATACACTATAACACATGCACGAATCGGCAACCTGGCCGTACCTTAACCACTACACACATCCACAACCCGACAACATCGCACCTTTTCCAACATGGCCGCCGTCGCCCCACCACGACGGGCGGCCATCAAGCCACCACCAGGCCACCGCCCAGCGACGATGACGACGTCAACGACGACGTCAACGGCGAACGGCGAACGGCGAACGGCGAACATAGCCACGCCTCCGCCAATCAACGCACACATTACCCCCAATTTACGCTGGCCGACGACAACATGGCCGAAAGCCAACTACCGCATGGTTACCCCCACCACCACAATTTTTGAATTTCCCGCCGTGTGACGTCACTTCCGGCAATGAACTCTCATTTTCCCCCTACTTAATACAATTGTGTTTTAATGTTAGTTGACATTTATTTGCGTGAGAACAATTTTTATTTTATTTGTTATAAGACACTGTGTTGTTAATTACGAACCGTTAACTGTGAAAATTAAACCTGGTGATTAAAGACTTAATTGGTGTCTTGTAATTAGTTTTCCACTGCACCAACGACGATCAATTAGACCGTCGTAACAATATAAAGGTAATTAATTTTCACAGAAATATTTTTCTGTGTTTATTTTTGTTGTTTGGCGATTTTGTAATTTTTTTTTACAAATAAAGTAAAGTAGGGAAAAATGTTTTCAGATAATATAAAATCACGTAAAGAAAAACGTAGTAGAACTTATACATTTAATATATTTAAATATCACTATAATATTGACGACTCGGAACACAAAGTTTTTTATAAGTAAAAACGTAAAGTTTTACCTTACAGCCTAAACCGGCTTTCACCTATAGAAGGCTTCATCAGAGGCTGTAAGCCGGTTTAGGCTGTAAGGTAAAACTTTACGTTTTTACTTATAAAAAACTTTGTGTTCCGAGTCGTCAATATTATAGTGATATTTAGTTAAGTAACGGACACGTCATGGACAACGAAATCCAAGAATTTAATATATTTATAAATTCAGTTAAAAAATTAAACTTATAACAATATACGTACACTTTAAAGCAATTAAAAGAGAGTTTTTCGGGCAAAAGTGTTAAAAATGGAAGGAGTCCAGGATAGAAGAGAGAAAAACGCAGGTTCAAAGTGGACTGAAGACAGGAAGAAGAGACACAGTGAAAAGATGAAAGAACATTGGAGAAAAAATAAAGACTAAAGAATTGAAATTGGCATGTGGTCTTTAGATGGCCGATATAATATATATATTGCAACAAAACAAATATAAGGCATAGTAAATTACAACAAAATAATGTCAGAGTCTTTTATCTGGAGTTAGGTATTTATTTTAAAACAAATTTAATATGGTCTGTGATTTGAACATAAATTATTTATTCTTAAATTTTAATAGAGTCTGTGAAATGGTTTGAATTTTTTTCTTTATTATAGTCTATTTTACTTGTTCGACGAAATCCCTTTACGAACTGTGTAGTATGACAGACAATCCACTAAATCATAATTTCAATATGATCATAATTCAATATAAATTACATTAAATAAAAAGAAAATTCAAATAAAAATAATTAAATGTCGAAGTAAAATACCACCATAAATGGAAAAAATAAAATTTAATCATCATAATGCAAAAAAATGTATTAAGAAAAATAAATCCTACAAAACTAAAAAAAAATCAGGATAATACCCAGGTAGGATAGGAGCAGGTAAAGAAGATACCCCGAACAAACCAACGAACCATAAAATCAGATTACCTTGGAGAACCCAAGATGGAAGAATTGTGAAGAGAAGAAAATGTAGAATGGGAAGAACTACAAGATATACCCAATTAAAACCTATTACAAAGAATAACAAACCCCAAAGAAGATTAAATGTCACCCATGAAAGTATAACAACCCAAAACTTCATATAAAAATGTAAAATAGTTATAAACAAAAGTATTTAGGGTAGTAAGTAGAACTGCACCCACTAAAGTTATTGAGTAATGAAATAAACAAATCTTCATTATCCCTTATAATTAAGATTTTGGTCTTGGAGTATTGTAAATCTCAAGTGTAAATAAGAACCAAAAATATAAGTGAACCAGTGCAAGTTATTTCAAAATACTGAATAAACTTCAAGTATAAGTGTAACTGATATTTCAACTATGTACAATTAAACAACTTTAATGTTTGCTATAAATACAAATATAAAATGTTAGGAAGTATTCTTATGACAACATTACTAATGTTTCAAAGATGCCACTTTTTATAAAAAAAAAATATTCTTTAAAATGTGAATGATAAAGAGAGCAGGTTGGGAATAAATACAGTGACAAAGGGATTAAAATGTAATAATAAAAAATAAACAGAAAGGACTGTAACCAAATTAAATTTAAGGAAAATAAAATTAAATGGCTGATTATGTTTGTGTTAAAGCCTATGAACACCATATTTCAAGGTGGTGTATAGAATAAGATTCATTATTATTATATTTATATTTATTATGGCTTACAGTGTTAGTACAGACTAAAAGGTATCAGTATGAATACCATACTATTTTATAAAATGTTTGTTAAGTGTTATTAGAAATAATTGAAACTAAAATGTCTGACTTTAAATACCAATAATTAATTTTAAATATTGTTTCTGTATTATGAGCATGAATACAATGCTAAATGTTCCAATAGTTATTTAAGGAGATTGTATTTAATATTATATTAACTTCAGAAAGTCAGAAGGGGTATAGACATAGTATTATTCAAAAAACAGTATATGTAAAACCATAAAATCTAGGCCAAATAGGAAATTCCAATAACATTATAATGGTGTAATTAAGTTAAAATAAACCAAGTAAATTGATGAGATTTATATAAGGTGAATCAATCACCAAATACTGTAACTAAAGGTATACTTTAAAGGAATAATATAAAAAGATGTATAAAATTATTCAAAAATTTGCAAATGTAATACCTAACAATTTCAGAGGGGGAATCAGAAATTCATTAATTATATTTAAAAGGATGATCAATTGATAAATTTACAAGAAATTGATGAACGATAAACATTTATATCAATCTGAGATTTATTATAATCATAATTATAACACATAAAATGGCTAAATTTTGGACGAGGACAGGAAACAGAATATTGAGCCTACTTTTCCAAAAAGACAGAAATATAGCAATTTTGATAAAAAAATTTATAAAGATGGATTATTGTATATCAAATTAAGCAGAAGGAGTTCAAGAAACCTATTATGTGTTTGCTATTACATGAAATTAATTAATAACCAAAATATATTCTATGATATAATGTACTTTAATTGAGTGCATCGGAAGTGAATAAAACTTAAACAATACTTTTCTAATATTAAATCGGCTAAGAGATTTCAGAAACGAAGAAAGTAAAACAGTTCTTAATTAACATTCGAAGAGTACGGGTGAATTAAGCTCGTGCTAATAACAGTATACCGGAACGATTAATGGCGGATAACAGTTAAAACATAGCCTACTATAAATTTTGAGATTTTGGACAGAACACTTTTAAACGATAAATGCAGTGAAAAATAACAACTACACAACATAAACTAGTGAAATAACAATTTGAACCACTAACACTACTAATTTCCAGACAACTGAAATGAACTTTTACAACGCCATATCTTAAAAATAAAACGCACATTTTCTCGAGTGAACAACAGAACAGTGAACGAGTGATAATCCAACAACACCAGAAACATTATTCAATATTGCGGAGACGAGGAAGCAGCTGTGAAGGCATCTTTATTTAAAGAAAATCCTGCAACACCATTCTCGTTTTACTTCGTCAACGAGGCGAGCGGCCATGATGGTTCCCAGCATGCAAAGCGCCTACAAGGAATAAGATTCGTCGCCACAGCCAATTGGTCTGATTTTTTACTTAATAAACATTATATATCATAACTAAATTTGTAATTATTAACTATTAAGATTTTTTATTTTAATGTTATACTTTCGAGCCTTGCCCCTTCTCTGACTATATAACATAACCGTTTAAAGAACCTTGAAAATATTATATCAAATAACACATGTATCAATAATCGATTATTAATTCGGCCCTGTGAAAGAGTCGAACAATATAACCTAATCGATTTTTAATCGATCCTTTTTAATAATTGTTAATAAAACATAGTAATTCAACATTTTCGGTATTAAATTTATTTCTAAACTATAGAGTTTAGTGAACTACATCAGCTGCAAGAAAGGCAGCCATTACTCCAGTGAAGGTAATATATTGGAGAAAGAAGAACAATCGCAAATCGATTAGTGAACGAGACCATCAAATTAACGCTGAATTTACTTACAGCAAACCACAAGTGATATAATTGCCAAAAATAACTTCAAGGAATTTAAAATTTCAACACGACTACATTACAAGAATTATTTATTAAATATTGAACATTAAAAACCAAAACATAAAATTTTTTTGAAAATTTTTAAAATAAATTAAAAAATAAAAATTCTTATTTTTGTACACGAACAGAAATTAATAATTTGTAACCACGTCTTGTTACAAATTGGCGTCCAACTGAAGGGCTTCAATTAGCGATTGAAAAGCCACAGTAATTTGCCCAATTACTAATTAAGCTTGGCAGCGGTTATACAGTCAAAGAAAGAGGCAACATGCAACGTCGTGCGACTTCTAAGAAAAGGGCGGCAGAGGCCGAAAAGGAAATCGATATGGGAGACAAGGAGGCAACACCCGTGGAAGATACAGAAGTGTTACTACCCCCAGCGGAACCAAAACAACCCGAGGTACCCACACAAACAGGGGACGTCCATGTCCCAGACAAAGAAATAGAAAAGTCCAAAGCCACAGAAGATAGTAAAATGGATAAGATGATGGAAATGTTTCTACAAATGAGTAAGCAAATGGAAGAAAATAGTAAGAAATTGTATCAGGAATTAAAGGAAGATTTGAAGGAGGACAACCAATCCACAAAGGAAGAATTGGGCCGTAAGATTGAAAATACCAATAAGAGAATTGAGGAAACCAGTAAGAAGATTGAAGAAAACAGTAAAAAGATGGAAGAGAAGATGGAAGAAAACAGTAAGAAGATGGAAGGAAACATTAAAAGGATGGAAGAGAAGATAGAAGAAACCAGCAAGAAGATGGAAAGCGATAACCAACAATTGAAGGAAGAATTAAGGGAAAATAACAAGAAAATGGAAGAGAAGATGGGGGAGAGGTTGGAAGAATTGAAAGAGAATAACCAACGATTAAGAGAAGAATTAAGGGAAGTCAACCAGGAAAACATGAACAAGGTAGACGAGAGAATAGAGTTGGCGAAGGAAGAGTTGAGCAGGAAGATCAATGACAATAAGAGATCTAAAAATAGAAAATTGGAAGAAGAAACAATAATAATAAACCAACAGATCAGGGAAGTTGACGAAACATGTCGCCAAACTGAGTGTGAAGTACAGGAAGTCAAGGAAATAGTAAATACCAAGATGACCAAGATCGAAGAACAACATCAAAAGAAATTGGAAGAAAACCGGAAGGAAACACAGGAGGAAATAAGTAAGGTGCGTAACCAAGTTACGGAGAGGTGTGATGGAATGGAGGTAGCCATGACGATTATCACCGGTCAAGTGCGGCAGAGCCAGGAAGAGATGGAAGTGATCCGAAACCGACCAAATAACTTCACACATTTCCCCATAAATGAGAATCGAGAGTGGTTAAACTTTCGGCAGTATAAAAGAAAGCCCATGGAGTTCTTGGCCCGAATAGAGGAGTATATTGTCTAACATAGGGGCAACAAATGGGTCAACAACCGGGAGCTGTTAGATGAATCATTCCGGGAAATGACAGATCATTGGTGGATGGCCAACCGGAGCGAAATCGAGGATTACCAGCAGTTCAAAAGCTTGTTTAAAGCAAAATACTGGTCTGAAACTACCCATAATTTAATACGTGACAACATATGTCACGGCCGATACAAACCACAGATCGGTAGCTCAATGACTGCATACTTCCTCGCCAAGATATGTATGGCTAAACATTTGGAACCAGCCATACCAGAAGAGTGCCTCATCAACAAATTATCGTATCATTACGATGAAGAAGTAATCCGAGCCAGGAGAGGCAGCCAAATCAAGACGACACAGGCTATGACCGAACTGCTCGAAAATTACGAGAATGAGGAATACTACAGACAAAGCCGGAGGAGGAATGATCGGCCAGAACCCAGGAACCAGCAGTACACCAACAACGGGAATAACAACAACAATAGTAATAGCTACCAGGGAAACCGTGCCTATCCACCGAATAATACCAACAACAACAATAATAATAATAATAACAATAATAACATTCCTACTAACCAAAATAACAATCGAACGAATAACGGTTACCAGGGTAATAGAAACCAGTATTACCCAAACCCCAATGTTAATAGTCAGAGAAACCCCAATTATAATAAAACGGAACGTTATTATGACCAAAATCGAGGGTATCCACCGAACTAGAATAATGGTAATAATAGGTTTTCCCGACCGCGGGTGAACTTCATACGGGCTGAAGACGGTCGCCAAAGAAGATACTACCATCAGCGACGTAACAGCTACCACGAGTATGAGGATCGGCGGAGGAGCCGAGAACGAGACGATCCAAGGTATAGGCAGACTAGACGGAGTACCAGTCTAGACAATACAGAACGGCTAACAAGCCGAGATCAACCGTTGGATCATCGCACAGAGTGGCAAGGACCCACTCAAGGTCTCCCGACTGATGCATCAGTCAGTGCGACTAATACAAATAATGATATCGAACATTTAAACGGGAGGAGGCAGTAATAAATCACCCTGACCCTTTACTGCTCCTATCTCCTGGGTATCTAAACGAGTTGCAAGGAGCGACTGATACAAATAGTATAACAATAATAGGTTGCAACTACTTGAAAAACATTCGACACGAGTTATTGGAGGAGGAAGACACTAACCTCAATAAAATAAACAATGAAATTATACATATCAATGCGGAAGTAGAAGGAGTCCCCGCAAAATTAGTGATCGATACTGGTTCGAATGTATCAATAATAAATACAACAGAGTTGGAGAGAATCCAAAGGGAATGTGGAAGAGTATTGCCGACATTGCCGTTAAATAATATTGTTTTACTAGGTGCCACCGGCCGCCAAAACAAGACGATAAGAAGACAAGTTTCGACCAACGTGATTAGCTGTGGTATAGCAATCGACATGATATTCTTAGTGGCGACCGGGTTGCCTTTTAACATATTAGTGGGGTGCGATATGCTCAGGCGGAACTCCGCCATAATTGATTTAGGCACGGAGAAAATATCACTATTTACAAACGGACAAACCTGGACGGCTGACTTGGTCGGTAGCGATACAGTAATTCCCAGCGATATCCACCAACAAATCCGTAAAATAAATCATATCGCCAATACTTCTATGGTTACACAAATAACATACGATAATTCGAATGAGAATGTATGGTCCCAAAAGATCCAGGAAATCAGGGATTTCCGGGGAGGAATTAATAAAAATTAGTTGCCGATACATCAAGTGAATCAATTGATAAACATATATGAACGACACCACAGTATTTTTTGACGAGCCTGGTAAGGTAAAAAACTACCAGTGTACGCTGCAATTTAGAGATACGGTGGATTTTAACCGGAAGTCATACCCCATCGTGCATTCACGAAAGGAAGCTGTAAGAGCTGAAATAAATAAAATGATTAACCGTGACATAATAGAGAGTAGCCAATCCCCATATACCAGTCCTATCGTGGCTATTCCTAAGAAAAACGGACAAGTCCGTCTTTGCCTAGATGCGCGAGAAATAATAAAATGATCGTTAATGACAGGACCTCGCCCGGTGAGATAGAAGAGATCTTAAAACGTTTCCACGGTACCAAGTACTTTAGTACCTCGGACACGGTGTGCGGCTACTGGCAGGTAGAATTGCACCCACAGAGTCACCAGTATCTGGCATTCATATTCGAAGGGCGTAATTACCAGTTTAAGAGACTGCCCTTCGGACTTGTGAATTCGGTCGCCGTCTTTGTGAACTGCATGGACCAGATACTTGGCCAGGAAGCACTACAATTCACCATCGTGTATGTAGATGATTTGCTTATGACCTCAGAAACATGGGAGGAACACTGCTACCGTCTGGAACATGTACTGGAGAAATTGGCTGCGAATAACATCACGCTCAACCTGGAAAAATCTCATTTCATTGCCAAGGAAATTCAGTTCTTAGGTTTTAACTTAAACGACCAAGGAATCTCACCGTCGGCCGAAAAGGTAGAAGCGATACAGAAATTTCCGTCACCAAAGAATAGAAGGCAATTACAGTCATTCCTGGGACTCTGTAATTATTACCGCAAGTTCCAGGAAATGTATTCTGAATTGACCGCCAGATTTCAACCGCAACTCTCATCTAAAAATAAATGGATCTGGGGTAAAGAGCAGAACGAGACCTTACAACTAATTAAGGACAAATTTTTGGAACCCATAAGACTTCGCCACCCAGATTTCAAAAATCCTTTCTTCCTAAATTGCGATGCCAGTGACATTAGCCTCGGAACGACGCTATATCAAGAAGATGAGTAGGGCGAACATCTAGTGATTTGCTTCGCAAGTAGAGCTTTAAACCAGTGCGAAAGGAACTACCACGTCACTGAGAAGGAACTGTTAAGTGTCGTATTCGCGTGTGGCAAATTCCGCACCTACATCCTAGGTTACCCCGTTAACGTCCGGACAGACCATAAATCCATATCGTTCCTGAGGAGGTGCAAATTGAGTCACGGAAGGCTGCCCAGGTGGATACTTGTAGTTCAAGAATACAACCTTAGGAGTACATCCCAGGAAAGAAGAATATCGTTGCAGATGTCTTATCACGTATTGACGTGGAAAAGCAAACATTCGAGGGGGAGAAAGAAAGTGTACTCAAAATATACCAAATTCTTGGCACCAGAGCCGATCTAGCCACATTACTAACAAACCTGAGTACCCAACAACAAGCAGACCCGAAATTAAGAAATATTAAGACTCGATTAGAAGCAGGAGACGAAACTATCGCCAAATATTATCAGTTAAATAAAGATATATTGTTCGTTAAACCATCTTTAAGGAAGGAGACATGGAAGGTAATCATTCCAACCCATATCGAAAAGGAGATAATAATTAATTATCATGTACGATATGGGCATATGGGCGCCTTAAAGGTGATAAAGGCTCTGGAGGAGAGCTGCCACATGGAAAACGTCACCCGGAAGGTCCGGATGTATATCAGAGGTTGTCACATTTGCCAACTAGTTAAATCCAATAATGAGAAAAAAGAAGGCCAAATGATTCCTATAACATCACAGGCAAAGTTGGAAAAGGTATTCTTGGACATCTGCGGACCATTGCCCAGCAGTGGCGGTCGTCACAGATATAAGTACCTGATCATCGTGATGCACCATTTCACTAAGTTCATTAAGCTATACCCAGCTAATCGGGCAACTACTAATAAAGTTCTGGGAATATTAACCGACCAGTACTTCCCAAACGTCGGAAAACCAGTTTCGATCATTACAGATTATGGAACCCAGTTTAAGGGGAAAAAATGGCGAGATACCCTACTATCTATGGGTGTTCGTACTTACAAAACCTCGGTCTACCACCCGAGCAGTAACCCGGCAGAGAGGGTGTTACGAGAAGTGGGGCGGATATTAAGAACATATTGCCACAATCAACAGAGGAGGTGGCAAGACTATCTAGAAGCCACAGAAGAATTCCTCAACTTGGCATACCACCCAGCCATAGGAATTACCCCATACTCCACCATGTATGAAAAACAAGCCCCACGAGAGATCGCAGAAATACTAGAGTTCCCAAGAGATAATGTTTATACTTTCGACAAGATTAAATTTTACAACAAGGTGGCCGAAGACCAGGAGAAACGGCCAAATAAATATCAAAAGAATAGTGGTAAAATAATAACATATACCAGTGGAGAAAAAATATTATTAAAAAATCGGGAATTACCCAGCACACTGGAAGGAATAACAAAGAAGCTGTTACTACTATACACTGGACCCTATATAGTCTCCATGGACAAAAACAATAATACTTATGAAATAAAGGAGATGGGTTCCGGTAGAATCAAAGGTGTATATAACCAGGCTTCCATGAAGAAATATTATGAGGAGTAGAAATTTAAACATAAAGACATAAAAACAAAAGAGAGAATTTTGAATTTAAAAACAACTAAATTCAAAAAATATAGTAAGCACTCATTACTACCAGTATTTATGAAAACAATTTATGGGATATATAAAAAAAAAGAGAATTTTGAATATAAAAACCACAAAATTCAAAAAAATGAAGTAAGGTCACCTTACTAACAAATATTTAAGAAAATCATTTTGAGATATCAAATAGAAAGAGGAGAATTTAGAAGATAAAAACCCCTAAATTCTAAAATAAAGTAAGATCACCTTACTACAAGATATATATGAAACCAATATAAAAACAAAAAGGAGAATTTTGAATATAAAAACTACAGAATTCAAAAAATATATAGTAAGCACAGCTTACAAACCATTATTTATAAAAACTATTTTTTGGAAGTAAAGGAGAGAATTATTAATCTATTCATTGATTAAACTATCTATGATAAGTAAAAGAAGAGAATTTTGAAACAAAATTGTCAAAATAAAAAGGAGAATTTAGAATAAACCAAATAAATTCTAAAAAATAGGTAGTAATATCAAATTACAACCAATTATTTATAAAAACATTCTATGGAATTAAAGAAAAGGAAGTAAGAACCACGGATACAATTAAATGAATAAACTTGTATGGAAATAAAAATAATAAAACTTTGAAGTAATACAAGGAGAAACAATGACCACATTAATATGATAATTAAAGAATTCATTTGAATAAAAAATCAGAGCGAAGTAATTTGTGAAAAAGAACAAAATATATTAATGTAATTAAATAAATCACAAATGAGTATGATCGTAAAATAAATGTCGCGTGTAATAAAGAAAATTAGAAGAAAGTGCTAGAACATGGAACTAGTGGAATTAATGAGAACTGAGAAACAAACAAAAAATATCATAAAATATATGCTGCCAATGACGAGAAACAGATTGCAATAACAACCAAAGAAAAATAGAGAAGTAATACCAAAAACGGTATATTTGATAAATAATGATAATTATATGAATAAAAGAGCTTCCCACCATAATAAGAAATGAGATAACAATAAAGCTAACAAGTCAGAAGGATAATTAAGATAGGAATATTAACAGATCTGAGCAATATACGAAGTGAAGTATCCAAAGATATTTTTTTTAGTAGTCGTAAAATGGACTATTCTTAAATAATTTTTATTAATAACTGTCTGTAGATAAGTCCAGCAGTATTAATATGTTTTTTGAGCAGAGATGATTTGCCTCTGTACTCAAATAGAAGTGAAGTATTGCCAGCAGAGTATGTAGCCTACAGTGCCCCTCTGAACTGGCCCAGCTCACGTGTTAGGGAATGATAGGGAATAAATATCCCAGGGATAAAACACCAAGTTAAGAAAATGAAAATAAAATAATAAATATGAAACTCAGATGACTATTACTATCAAAGAAGATCAATTAAGAATAAAATATATGTAAGCTCGAAAATGTAGAAGAAAAAATTAGAAATGGAAGGAAGTCAAGAATAAAATAAAAATATAATAATTATCATAAGCAATTATTTCAGACAAACCAAGTATAGTCTGAACTAATCACTTCTGGAGGAGGGCAATCTGTAGCATGACAGATTATCCACTAAATCATAATTCCAATCTGATCATAATTCAATATAAATTACATTAAATAAAAAGAAAATTCAAACGAAAATAATTAAATGCCGAAGTAAAATACCACCATAAAAGGAAAAAATAAAATTTAATCATCATCATGCAACAAAAATGTATTAAGAAAAATCGAACCATAAAATCAGATTACCTTGGAGAACCCAAGATGGAAGAATTGTGAAGAGAAGAAAATGTAGAATGGGAAGAACTACAAGATATACCCAAGGAAAACCTATTACAAAGAATAACAAACCCCAAAAAAGATTAAATGTCACCCATGAAAGTATAACAACCCAAAACCTCATATAAAAATGTAAAATAGTTATAAACAAAAGTATTTAGGGTAGTAAATAGAACTGCACCCACTAAAGTTATTGAGTAATGAAATAAACAAATCTTCATTATCCCTTATAATTAAGATTTTGGTCTTGGAGTATTGTAAATCTCAAGTGTAAATAAGAACCAAAAATATAAGTGAACCAGTGCAAGTTATTTCAAAATACTGAATAAACTTCAAGTATAAGTGTAACTGATATTTCAACTATGTACAATTAAACAACTTTAATGTTTGCTATAAATACAAATATAAAATGTTAGGAAGTATTCTTATGACAACATTACGAATGTTTCAAAGAAGATGCCACTTTTTATCAAAAAAAACATTCTTTAAAATGTGAATCATAAAGAGAGCAGGTGGGGAATAAATACAGTGACAAGGGGATTAAAATGTAATAATAAAAAATAAACAGAAAGGACTGTAACCAAATTAAATTTAAGGAAAATAAAATTTAATGGCTGATTATGTTTGTGTTAAAGCCTATGAACACCATATTTCAAGGTAGTGTATAGAATAAGATTAATTATTATTATATTTATATTTATTATGGCTTACAGTGTTAGTACAGACTAAAAAGTATCAGTATGAATACCATACTATTTTATAAAATGTTTGTTAAGTGTTATTAGTAATAATTGAAACTAAAATGTCTGACTTTAAATACCAATAATTAATTTTAAATATTGTTTGTGTATTATGAGCATGAATACAATGCTACATGTTCCAATAGTTATTTAAGGAGATTGTATTTAATATTATATTAACTTCAGAAAGTCAGAAGGAGTATAGACATAGTATTATTCAAAAAACAGTATATGTAAAACCAAAAAATCTAGGCCAAATAGGAAATTCCAATAACATTATAATGGTGTAATTAAGTTAAAATAAACCAAGTAAATTGATGAGATTTATATAAGGTGAATCAATCACCAAATACTGTAACTAAAGGTATACTTTAAAGGAATAATATAAAAAGATGTATAAAATTATTCAAAAATTTGCAAATGTAATACCTAACAATTTCAGAGGGGGAATCAGAAATTCATTAATTATATTTAAAAAGATGATCAATTGATAAATTTACAAGAAATTGATGAACGATAAACATTTATATCAATCTGAGATTTATTATAATCATAATTATAACACATAAAATGGCTAAATTTTGGACGAGGACAGGAAACAGAACATTGAGCCTAAATTTCCAAAAAGACAGAAATATAGCAATTTTGATAAAAAAATGTATAAAGATGGATTATTGTATATCACATTAAGCAGAAGGAGTTCAAGAAACCTATTATGTATTTGCTATTACATGAAATTAATTAATAACCAAAATATATTCTATGATATAATGTACTTTAATTGAGTGCATCGGAAGTGAATAAAACTTAAACAATACTTTTCTAATATTAAATCGGCTAAGAGATTTCAGAAACGAAGAAAGTAAAACAGTTCTTAATTAACATTCGAAGAGTACGGGTGAATTAAGCTCGTGCTAATAACAGTATACCGGAACGATTAATGGCGAATAACAGTTAAAACATAGCCTACTATAAATTTTGAGATTTTGGACAGAACACTTTTAAACGATAAATGCAGTGAAAAATAACAACTACACAACATAAACTAGTGAAGTAACAATTTGAACCACTAACACTACTAATTTCCAGACAACTGAAATGAACTTTTACAACGCCATATCTTAAAAATAAAACGCACATTTTCTCGAGTGAACAACAGAACAGTGAACGAGTGATAATCCAACAACATCAGAAACATTATTCAATATTGCGGAGACGAGGAAGCAGCTGTGAAGGCATCTTTATTTAAAGAAAATCCTGCAACACCATTCTCGTTTTACTTCGTCAACGAGGCGAGCGGCCATGATGGTTCCCAGCATGCAAAGCGCCTACAAGGAATAAGATTCGTCGCCACAGCCAATTGGTCTGATTTTTTAATTAATAAACATTATATTCGTAGTTCTTCAGTCTTACGACTTGTTTGTACCCTCCCCGCATATACCCGTGGTGCGTGTGGTACTGAGTCTCTCACAGGTATATGGGACCTACAGTTTAACGCCGGATCCGAACGGCCTAGTTGGGGAAGGTTTATACTAAGCAGGATACATCTCGCTGGTTTGCCATTGCTTGGCGAGGGGGAACGGTCGTATCTAAATCAGATGGCCCCCGGCGGGAATTGAACCCGCGCCGACAGCGTAGCAGCGCCACACGCTAGCCACTACACCACGACCGCTCCAAACAATATATTATATATTGTTATATGTTATATATTGCTCCAAACATTATATATCATAACTAAATTTGTAATTATTAACTATTAAGATTTTTTATTTTAATGTTATACTTTCGAGCCTTGCCCCTTCTCTGACTATATAACATAACCCTTTAAAGAACCTTGAAAATATTATATCAAATAACACATGTATCAATAATCGATTCGCCCTGTGAAAGAGTCGAACAATATAACTTAATCGATTTTTAATCGATCCTTTTTAATAATTGTTAATAAAACATAGTAATTCAACATTTTTGGTATTAAATTTATTTCTAAACAGTAAATAGAGTTTAGTGAACAACATCAGCTGCAAGAAAGGCAGCCATTACTCCAGTGAAGGTAATATATTGGAGAAAGAAGAACAATCGCAAATCGATTAGTGAACGAGACAATCCAATTAACGCTAAATTTACTTACAGCAAACCACAAGTGATATAATTGCCAAAAATAACTTCAAGGAATTTAAAATTTCAACACGATCACATTACAAGAATTGTTTATTAAATATTGAACATTTAAAAACCAAAACATAAAATTTTTTTGAAAATTTTTAAAATAAATTAAAAAATAAAATTTTTTATTTTTGTACACGAACAGAAATTAATAATTTGTAACCACGTCTTGTTACAACCGTTGAACTGCTCCACTGCCACAGTCGTCGCCTCCTGGATCCGCTGCAATGATGACACGTAGAAATTTCGCGACACACATGCACGCCGTTTCACCGATAGAGTTTATCTCATTTATCTCAATGCTCGATAATGGGTTTAACTATTATTAATTCAATTTCGGTGTGTTTTAAGTACACCTTCCGGTATCTTGACTTGTTCTCGCGTCCACCCAGGTGTATTTCGGCAAATACACCCGATTCCTATGTGGAAAAATCTTGACTATCGCGAGATAGCACTATTTAATTCATAATTAAATTATTTTGAGTTTTAATAACCAATCGATCTAGCAAACGGGCAACTTGTTGCTAAGACCCCGTACTCGTAACCCTTATGTAGAACGTATACTGATACGACAAACTCGCACAGAGACAACGTCTGTTAAGGCCGAGCTGTTAGGTTGAACTGAGCGAAGCTTCTTCCACGAGGCACCAAACTGAATGAAAATTGGAGCCTCCGATTGGTTAAAACCCATCGCACGTGATTGATGGGTTAGATAGATAGACATATGTCCTGATCTATTTTGCTGAAGACTGCAAAAGCATGTATAGATTTTATCTAAGAGTTCTTATGACTTTCAGAAGATAAGGATTTTTATAAAAGTGAATTTTGTTAAAAAAACATTTTGACAAAATATACAATTCTACATAACATACAATAAAGTACAATTTGACATATTTTTGTTAAAAAATACAATTCTGTTAAAATAATCTGTTTTGAGTCTTTGACATATGAGAAATGTAGCGCTAATTCAAAAGTATGAGCTGTCCAAGTTTCAATTCGATATGTTAATTTACCCCTGAGTTATCCATGTAAATACGAATAACACGCGCACACGCGCACTCACGCACTAAATTCGCACTTGAAATGACAGAAAATAAATTTGTGGGCATTTTGACATACAACAGTTAATTACCCATTTCTTATTTCAAAACTTATAGCTATTTTACAAAATTTTAACAAAATCAATTTTCAGCATGTCTATAACGTCGTAAATTATATAAAAGCATGTAGTCATAGCTACAAAGACCTTTTCTTTTTCTGCGATGTTCCATTGCAATATATATACACACACACGTACTTTATGAAGTCTGAAGAACAGGTTATTATGATCTTTATTTATAGAAACATTTCCTTGTGTTTGGGTAGAGAAGTAAAGCATATTAAACAGTTATAGAGTTCAGATATTTTAACGGTCGGATAATTATGGAACACTATGATTCAGAAAAATATTAGGCAACACTTTATAAGATCCGCTACACATCTGTACGGTCGAAACACTTACGTGTTAAGATTTGATGAGAATCTTCCGCCGCAAAGTAGTCCAGATACCTGAATGTCTTGCCAGTGTTGATGCTTAACTCAAACTGTGTTGAGAACATCAAAAAGGATGTTGATTATATGGTTCAAAAATTGTATGAGGAATATATAAAGAGTTTCTTTGGCATCAACTATATAAACGCGAATGTATAATTTTTGGCATACTGGAGAAAACATAGAAAAGGAATACGGCTTGAGAGCCACGTATTGACTCAGCTACATACATATTGGGAGCTCTTTAGAGTCTACATAAGTGTCGAAATACACAAAAATCTCTCAGACTCTCTTTTATTAGATTTGGGAAATTAGTAGTCTAGCAGAACTAGGAACTAGCCAACAGAACAAGGGATGCTTACTTACAGAAAAATAAGGCTTATAATTTTTCTACATTTCCTTAAATTAACATAAAAGAAGGTGGCGTGCTGTATGTCTGCTTCAAAATTACCAGTTTAAAAATTACATTATTCATTCTCAGGAAGATGAATTTTTGTCAGTTTCATGCTGTAACATTATGAACGGAAACAAACGGACAATGGAAGGCGGCAACATTATTCAAATGACATTCATAGCGAGTGACGGGATGATTGCCGTTGGGAGGGCACAATCAATTATTTAAATTTAATCAGTGCAAAGAGCGCAAACAAAGCAACTTTGTGACAATAAAGTATAGATGTAAAAATTTAAATATTGATTGGAAATGTCTGTAGTCTGAACATTCAATCTGATTTCTACCCTATGTTCTACCTATTTACCTGTCTACCTATGTTCCGAATCGTTGCTTATGAACCACATCCACTAACAAAACAAAACTATTTTTACTGTAGGTAATAAAAATGATCACAAGTCATTTCATAAGTTCTAAAAAAATTAACAGATTTTAGTAAACAACATATTTACATTTATATAAGGAAAAGGTTATTGAGAAGAACTGTAAAATTTAGTAAAGACGCAGGCGAAAAAAGTTTTCCAAACTCTAAGTAACGTAATATAATAATGTAATAGCCTATAGTTTAAATCATATGTAAAGTACAATTTCTTCATCTTTCAGTAATCCGCCACGGCAGGAATGGATGTAATTGATGAAAACCTTATTAAAATAGATTCAATAATAGTTTGGCTTGTTACGAATTATTGTTATTTGTCAATGTTTGTTATTTCATAATGTTTCTCAATGTAGATTTCTCTACTAGACAGTCCGAGTTGTATTGGCGCTCTGTGTGTGTGTGTGTGTGTGTGTGTGCGCGCGCGTATATTATGAGTACATAAATATATATTATAATATTAATATATTATTATTCAATTATTCATTAATACAATATTATTATTTCATTATTAATAATACGTAGTTACGACGGTGTACTGATCGTCGTATGATACAGTAGAAAACAAAGTACAGACACCAATGAAGTCACTAATTACCAGCTTTAATTAAACACAAATTAAAGTTTGTAATCAAGAAGTTATTTAACAAGATTTTAGTCGTACAATAATTTAAATTAAATTTGTCCACACGCTATAATAATGCCAACTACTAAATTCCCGTACAATAATCACTTTTCACTAATAACCACTTGAGACGCACTGAGTAAATCGCCTGAGTAAACTGAAACTAAGCGGCAGCTGGTGCTTATTTATAGCCTGCAGTGGTTCATAATATGAGTCTTTAACAAGCACTCGAAAAATCTGAGGATACATAAGTGGGGCCTTGGGAGAAACACGCATCTACTGGTCTAGCCGAGAAACGCGTACGACACACTCTGTCGTTCGAGAGTAACAATATTATTTCTGAAAATGATACACCTTTTATTGTGTAAAATCATGTGAATTTTATAAAATATTTTAACATAATTTAAACTTTATAATTAGATTCCGTAGATTTTTTAACGTAATTTTTTTCATCATAAAAATTATTATCTTTTAAGTTGCATGAATTTAAGTTAAATTTAACTACTAACGTAGAAATTAAAAACGACACACGTTCAAAATTATGAAGAAACCAAGTGGAATTATTACTGGATATACACAGTTTTGCTGGAAGACTACTTTAACTAATAACCAACTCGTTTCGGACATGACGATCACGTAACAAAGAAACCTATTGTTAATGGAATATATTCGCTTATAGTCCAAGCCACGTATTTTATAATCAACTAAACGCTATTAACTCACCGTTTGTGGCTTAAGTAAATGTCTTTACAATACAATTGACATGTTTCGGGACACTTGTCCCATCCTCAGAATTTTTAAAAATGTCTCTTCATACCATCATACGATGGCACAGTCGTCAATATATTAAAAATATTAAAATCCACATAAACACAAAACACAATTACATTACACAAAGTACGCGCACAACAGTTTTACGGTGTACACCGCACGGCAACCGACAGCGCACTGGTTCATATTTGACTCGTGTCGCGACAATTTCGCAACGCAGTATCACACAGGACATTAGATTTAAAGTTCAGCTGATCATTTAAAACATGTGGCCTGGTAACAGGATTATTATACGCTCTATATATTTCAAACTCTTCAGAGGCGTTCATGTAACGTCCTTTATTACAAAAGTGAAGGGGTATCAAGTTGGTATGAAAATTAGTATAGTTGTGATTTTCATCAATAAGATGTTTAGCGAATTTAGATTTTACATTTTCTGTGTTGTGAAAATAAGTGGGTGGCTTATGTTCAACAAACCTCTTCAGCAAACCACGGCCCGTTTGGCCCACATAAAAAGCATCACAACTATTACATATTAATTTATAGATCCCTGTTTTCTTTTCAAGGACGGTTGGTTCCCGAGTACGAAGGCTATTTAAAATGTTATTTGTAGTCTTATATGTGACAACAACGTTTGACTTGTTTAAAATAGAAGACAGAATTCTAGGTAGAAAGCTCATGTATGGTATAGAAATGTATTTATACACACTGTCCCCAGGTGCCCTTAGCGTGTTTGCGTTTTTTCGTCTCATATGTTTTTTAAGGATATTATTTACTTCTGCTTTTTTGTAGCCATTGGTGACCGCAATGTGTTTAATTGTATTTAGTTCGTCTTGATAATCCTTGTCGCTGAGGGGCAATGATAAGAGGCGGTTAACCATGCTGTGGAAAGCAGCCATTTTCTGCGATACCGGATGATAAGATGTGACGTGTATTACAGTGTCAGTTGTAGTGGGTTTCCTATAAATATTAAACTCCAATTTATTAATGTTTCTGGTGACCGTCAAATCTAGAAAATGTAATTTTCCGCTGTCCTCGTGCTCCAGTGTAAACTGTATATTGTTATTAATACTGTTTAAATATATGTGTAGCCCATCTATTTGTCTATATGTGCCTTTATAGATCAAAAAGGTGTCGTCAACATACCGGCCACAAAATATTATGTTATCATTGTACACACTATTGGAAAAAATAAAGGAGTTTTCGAAATGGTTTAAGTACACTTCAGCGAGGAGGCCAGAGAGTGGAGAACCCATTGCCACACCATCATGTTGGCTAAAGAATTGCTTGTCATGCATGAAATAATTCTGGTTAAGAATCAACTCCAAAAGATCCATCAATTCATTAATACTTTCTACATTCAATTTATTAGTATTGACGAGGTTATTTCTTAAAATTTGTAAGGTATCAGCAATCGTATATAAATTAACAATATCAAACGAAACCAGCTTATGATGAGTTTCGATCTTTAGATCCTTCACTTTATTGACAAAATCGATATTATTGGTTATACTGTGACTATTAACTATGTTTATGTTGCGTTTAATGACGTATACCAATTTCTTAGCTGTTTTATAACCAGGTGCGGTAGTGAAGTTAATTAACGGTCTTATCGGAACACCAGTCTTATGTAGTTTTGGTAACCCTATCAATGTGGGTGCCCTTGAATTGATGGGCTTTAACGATCGTCTAGTTCGCTCATCAAAACAAATGCACACACTTATTTATGCCCCGATTTAGACACTTGACGTATTGTTCAGTAGGGTCTGAGTTTAATTTCTCAATGTTGTTGTTAGCGATAAAGTTCCGTATCTTGTCAGTATAATCACTATTGTCCATAATGATAACAGTGTTGCCTTTGTCAGCCTTGGTTACGAGAGCACAGTTGTCTGACAGTTTGCGTTTTAAACCCGTTAAGATATTGCGTTCTTTATTATAATTATTAAAAGTACACGGAACCGAAGAATATGTATTAGTAGACTACAAATAACATTTTAAATAGCCTTCGTACTCGGGAACCAACCGTCCTTGAAAAGAAAACAGGGATCTATAAATGAATATGTAATAGTCGTGATGCTTTTTATGTGGGCCAAACGGGCCGTGGTTTGCTCAAGAGGTTTGTTGAACATAAGCCACCCACTTATTTTCACAACACAGAAAATGTAAAATCTAAATTCGCTAAACATCTTATTGATGAAAATCACAACTATACTAATTTTCATACCAACTTGATACCCCTTCACTTTTGTAATAAAGGGCGTTACATGAACGCCCCTGAAGAGTTTGAAATATATAGAGAGTATAATAATCCTGTTACCAGACCACATGTTTTAAATGATCAGCTGAACTTTAAATCTAATGTCCTGTATGATACTGCGTTGCGAAATTGTCGCGACACGAGTCAAATATGAACCAGTGCGCTGTCGGTTGCCGTGCGGTGTACACCGTAAAACTGTTGTGCGCGTACTTTGTGTAATGTAATTGTGTTTTTTGTTTATGTGGAATTTAATATTTTTAATATATTGACGACTGTGGCATCGTATGATGGTATGAAGAGACATTTTTAAAAATTCTGAGGATGGGGCAAGTGTCCCGAAACATGTCAATTGTATTGTGACGACATTTACTTAAGCCACAGACGGTGAGTTAATAGCGTTTAGTTGTTTAAAGAAACCTAACTGCTGATTAACAATATCTATCAGACTCGGTAAACCTAACTTGTTTCAACTTAGTAAAATAAAATTTACTGTCAACATATCGAAATCCTCAGTAAGTGGAAATGTTTATTTAACAAAATGCTCTAATTGAAAAATGATACCTTTTCTTTATGGGACAATGTTTATTAATATTTAAGATTTAAAATAAATCGTCTTGCTACGTTTTATTTCAAATTGTTCTTTAGTAAATGAATTACTTTTACTGTCACACACACACACACACACACATTCACATACGTATATCATTTTATAAGTAAAAATATAAAAAAGTAGAACTTGTATTCTTAATCTTATGTTTCCTCATTATGTTAACTGTAGGTAATTGTATTATATTTATCAGCAATTCTGAATTTATTCAGTATCTGCTTATTGGGGTTTGTTCTACTTTATTTTATAATTTTTAGAGAGTTTTGTTTTATATCCTTTAATTGTATCTTTCCCTTTGTTAACCTATCTTAGGTAATATTATGTAACACACACACTCACAATTATGATATAAAATATATTGTTTTAAATTGTATTTTTCTAGTATTTTCTACGAGAAACTTGGGAATCGGCCCTTAATTGAACCCTTGTTAAGACTAATACTTAAGATTATATTTGGCATTACATTGTTGACTTAATATGTAACTGTATGTTTCCATTATTTCTGAATTATAAATACTGAGCTTTAAGTTTTCTCACGGAATTTCTTAAAAAACTAATTTACGCATGAAGAAACAGAGGGAAGAAAAATGTTTGCCATCTTATGGGAATGAATTTTTTTGCCCGAATACAGAAATAAAACATAATCACTTAACACACAGTGTTGTTATATCATACCTAGCTTTGCGGAGGCATATTTCCACAAACCAAATGTAATCAAAATCTTCGGTTGTTATATCAAGTTCCTCTAAGTTATGCAAAATAAGACTTAAATTCAGTGCAACTTTTAAAGCTTCACCTGTTACTTGTTACGTGTGGAGTGCATGAAACAAGAAATGTATTCACAACATTTCAAAAACTATTTGGGTAAAAGCATTGTTACTTATTGTTCCTTTTTTCAAATTACAAAATTACATGCAAAATATTTTCGTTATGACAAAACCCAAGCATAATCTAACAAATAAAATTCTAGACTTGATAATACAAAATGAGTACAAAAAATTAAGAAACACTTGGACTCTTGGAAGAGTGACTTCAAATTAGAGGCTGGAAAGGTGAAAAAGTGATTATTCAAAACATATCTATAAATGTGCATTCTTATAGACGTGTTTATCTAATTTAAAGATAAATTAGTTTATGCTAATATGTAAAATTTTAGGTTTAATAGACAAAACTAAATAGAGATATAGATTTTTAAATATAGCGTGCTTTTAGTATTTTTATGAAACAGTATTATTTGTCATAGTTTTGCAATTTACTGTGAAAGTAATATGTAAAGATTATAAAAAACCTTTTTATTTAAAGCTCACAATATGACACATAATTCTCTTTAAGACCGTTTACATGGTTTAATCCCCGTCTCCTGTTACGTTTGTGTGTGTGTGTGTGTGTGTTGGTGTCTGTCTAAATGACTATCTATGTGTTTGTGTTTAATATGTAAGAAACGTAAAATGTTAGTTACATTTTTCAGAACGCAATAACGTTATAACCAGAGTGCATAAATACTGTACATATATCTTTACAAAGTTTTGTTTACAAACAAGTGTCTATAAAGTAACAAAATGAGTTAAAATATTGACAAAAGCCTTAAGTAAATGTAAAAAAACTTTTTTAAAACATTACGCTTTTCCAATTTTAATCTCTATTCCTTCCCAAAAAAGTTCAGTAGCGGGTGACGTCTTAATTTTTGTATTAGGAATTTCCTTGTTACTAATACCCCTTGTAAAAAGTTTCCACAAAAATTGGTACTTTCATTATACAAGAAATATAATGCAAGAGTCTATTATAAATTGGTGTCCATGAATTCAGATTTAACAGAGTAGCTAATTAACATATTATATTATTCTCTTGGGCTTGGACAAACGAGCGTACGTATATTTGTTTTCATTATAATTTTAGTAACATTTAAATAAAATCTTTGAGAATATCTCACTTCTTAACTTTTATTTTGAAATTAAATTAAATTTGAAATTTCTGCTTTTCCACCATTACCTGTGTGCAGTATGTTTGTATTCAACAAACTTGAAAAGAATTATTATATATGAATATTTTTTGTTGGTATAAATTTTTGTTTGTGAGTTGGCAATAGGACATGTATATTTTTCCAGTTCTGTTTCCTCTGTAATATTTTTGGCAAAGGTATATTACCTTGAATTATCTTGTCAGTCTGTCTTCAACTTCCTTGTTTGTGTAATTCCTATAAGATGTTTTTAATTACTGTTTAAAATGTATTGTTTTATTATATGAATAATGAAACCCTAAAGGAACAGGAAGAGAACACCTCTTTCTACGGAGGCTGTTCCAAATAATGTTTGGGTTCCAAGGAAACTGTGTAGTACTGTTACAAAGATATAGTCGACATGATAGCAACAGTGAAAGCAAGGACTTATTACATAGGTAATAGTCATAGATATAACGATACAAATGTAAAAATTGCAAAATAATTATGTTATAAATAGAACGTTTTGAAGCCCTATTATACCAACTAGGAACTATCATTGCATATAAATGTTTTGCGTATTAAAAATTGCTTCAAATATAAATAAATTACATTTTTCAATTCAATTCAAACCATTGAACTAGTCACATTCAATGATGTATCACGTAACGTTGTAAATTATTTTGCTGTTATTCGCCTAATGCTGTGTTCTCTCTCTCTCTCTCTCTCTCTCTCTCTCTCTCTCTCTCTCTCTCTCTCTCTCTCTCTCTCTCTCTCTCTCTCTCTCTCTCTCTCTCTCTGTTGTTAACGAAGTATAAACTGCCTGAGAATATCGCAAACTAAGACTGTCTGCACAACATACGCCTACACATCTAGAAAATACGGGCTGTTACAGTATCGTGGTTGCGACTCGTACCTTATCTAACAGCAGAGTAAGCAATATCGGTCCCTTTGTTAAGTTATTACTGATATAAGTTTGTTTGATAAAGTTTGTTGCAGAAGTTAAATCCCAGACACTAAGTAATTACAACTTCTGTTACTCTGTTATTGATTACATCGCCCGTTCGAATGAATGAAACGTACGGTACGCCTGCTCTGATACAATAACGAATACATATTATTACAGTGCAAGAGAGAGTAGTTTAACTGTGCCTACACCTTAAATTTGGTCAAAGATTATATAACGTCTCCTCCTGTTAAGACATTATAACACAGGGAACCAGTTTAATTGGCCTCTGTCAATTAAACCGGCTGTAATTGTTAGTACTAATTACTTACCAACAAATTGGGAACCTGTAAAGATCAGGAGTTTGACTAAGGTTACGTAAATTTACTCACTCTCTTCTCTTCTCTTCAGCAAAAACATCTCTTTATTACAGCTTCCAAAATAAAGATTCCAAAATAATACCAGAATAATGATTCTTATGGTTATTAAATGAAAGATTCTGACAGATTCTGCATTTTATGCTCTTATTCTCTTTAAACTGTTACTATGATGAGCTCAAAACAATACAACTGTATATTACATAGAACACCACGGATCCGGGTGCTAACTCTTTTTATATTTTAAAAGTACTTTGACATTATGCAAACTATTTGAAGAATAGTTTGATTCAATTTTGAATTAATTATATCTGTATCCATCTTCAGATTACTCTTATCTCGTTACAGAAAGTATACATATTATTAAGTTATGATTTACATGATTTGTATGAGTCTTTACAAAATAAACTGTTTTTTACTCTGGGTTCTTAGAAAACAATATAACCACGGAAGTTATGCTTCCATGTCACCTGGGTATGATGTTGGTCCACGGCTGGTTCTCTTCATGGTCCTCTTCCCTAGGTTTTCCTGGATGATCTTAGTTGTAGTTTGTGTTCCTCCATTTCAGTGGTTGACTCTAAGTAGTTAGCGCAGTCATGAGGCTCGGATTCTGGCTACCTGGAGCTCATAGTGTTGTAGTCGATGATTCACTCCGGTCGGTAGTGTTCACTTTTACATTTTGGTTTAAAATGCACTGATGTTACCTTATGATATGGTATGGAACATACCTTAACGATTAAACCATTTCATAAAGAGATGTGTCGGCTATGCCTTTATTTCTTATTTTATTTACATTTAAACTACGTAACTTTTGTTTTTACATTTCACTTCGTTTAACTGCACATGTGGGGGTTGTGTAACCACGAAACATTTATTCACGGATACCTAGTTTTGCAATATACAGTAGAAGTATTCGTCTTCACAACACATGACAAGGCTGTTGGCTTGGCCGTGATTCAGAGGAGACTGTCGGTAAGGTTTTGTGGCCGAGTAGGGATTTTGGCGCAGTTCCGCCGCGAGAAGAAATAGTTCGTACTTTTATTATTATTGTTTACCTCTACTTAGCTACTAATAATCCTACTATACCTTCTTTATTTAGTCAATATTTTATTTATTATTATCACGTCCTTTTTTATATAATTAGGATGGTTATTTTAATTAGCTCAACAACATTATGATTTGCTTGTCCGTACTCGCGGTTGACAAGAAGGTACAGGAATTTTGTACAAAGGGGAGGGTGGATTATTTTCTCACTTGTCATTTCAAACCAAAAATATTTTTTGTTTGTTTGGTGCTATTTAAATTGGCTTTAAATCGTCACAATTAAAAGTTAATTTTTAAATGTATTAAAACTTTTGCATATTTTCAGGTAATTTAATATCTTAAAAAATTTATTTCAAGCTGTACATACTCAATAAAAAAGTAAAATTTTGGAGTTATAATAACGTAAATAAATAATCCCTTGTGCGGAACAAAACTGAAGTTAAAAATACAATAAACTTTAATGCTAACAATACCCTAAATGTTTGCAACAATTCGTTTCTTTAAATAAGTTTGAAAATACATTTTAAAATGTATAGAACATCCTTTATGTAATTTTTATTTTTTTTTTAACTTAACAACACGTACTCTTTTCTAGAAGAACTATTATAAGTTATATCCTTGTTCTTTCTTATGTGCACTCAAACTCAAAAATAAAAGGTTGTTGTTTAAGGCCCTTCAAATTATAATTTAGTAAATGTTTTATGTTAAAAGAGTTGGTATACAAAATAAGAGAAAAATACGTAGCGCCTATAATATTAAAATTTTAATGAAAAAATGACCATCACTTTTAAATACTTTTTTAAGTTAATTACTATCATACAAAAAACTCTAATTAAAGTTACTTTTATTGGCATCAGAAAGAATTATTTATTTCTCTTTATGAACTGTGATGTTGGTAGTTATTAGTAAACAATAGTGAAGTTTGAAAAGCTGGCCTTACTTTACCTCCACAGAGACTCGAACCGTCTGTGGCAAACTCGTAGTGTCCAGGCACTGTCAAGTAGTGAACCGTTTCCCACGGTTTTCATTACTACTCTACAAACAACTAATAATGCATTTCTGAGTAGCTGATACGAGCATCGACAGCATATCTTATAAATGAATTGGGTGGAAATAATATCAGTACATAAATGATACCAATTGTACAGCTAATAACTTCGTGATTAGAAAATTCCTCAGAAATTCCTCAGAGAGGAAAATCGAAAGAGAAAAGCTTGGGTAGGAAACAGTGCTAAGAATTACGTGAGTGTTAATCCACATGAAAAAAATATATTTTAGCCCATGTTACTATTTCGGTTAATAAATAAAAAAAAAAAATGAGGTGACTCGTGTACACCTTCCGGTTTACCACTAATTGAGTATATTTTATGTCGTAATATAACTGTAAATATATGAGTGTTTGTTCGTGTGTGTCTGTCTAGCTGTCGTGTTAGGAAAACAGAGAATAACAAAGATAGAGATAGAAAGAATATGCCTGTCTGTATTCACATTCAGATAAAAAAATTCTTCTTTTTTAAATTACGTACATTTAGCTCGTTGTGTTGCATGGAATAAAAGTAACAGTTATTCATAAATTGTTACAAAATAATTGGATCATTTATTTATATCTATATACATAAAAATATTTGCCTAAATAAGTTTAAGTTGTACAATATTGTGTGTAAATGTAAAGCTATGAGTTCAATTTGTATTCCTCTTCATTATGTCGTCTTCGTGTTTTCTTCTTTCCTATCATCCGTCCTGGTATGCCTCGACCCTCCTCTCGTGGTATCCCATTCTTGCGAATCCTTCCGTGTTGTAATTTATATACACGGTGCCACGGTCATCACAGTGTTAGTTTCTGCAAAAAGATAAATGTTTCTGAAAACAGATTACTGGCTAAAAATTATATTATTCCATATAACATAAAAAAACCGTCATGTAATCGATATTTTTAAATCAGGATGTACCAACTAGATACATGTTCTCAGATAAGACTACAAACGTTTATTTATCTTACTTTTATTATTTTATGATTTTTCTAACAATTCCATTAATACTGGATGTTCTCATGTTTTCTATTCGAATATTATACCCACGACATAAGAACTCCCTCGAAGTTTACTAATTTCATATAACGTTTTTACAATGCAAGTAGAGGGATTGGCACAAGGTGACCGCATACATATTTGGTAAGACCTGTCATTCAATACTTAAACTGCTAGCCTCCTCAGATGTTATTCTTCGCTGATATCTTCTACCCAACGCGTCAGCGATGCTCATGGATGGAACCTTCAACGCCATAAACGGACGAAGCACAGATCTCACGATTAGAAGCAAACAAATATTTACGGTTAGGAGTTGGAATAGTAAGCAGGAGATTTAAAAACCACCATAAGCCCTGAATGTTTTTTATCTATTAACTACTGCTTTGAATGCACGCGCTCGCTATTTAAGGAAAGAAACATTTGTATGACTAAAGTAAAGCGGTAAGTCCCAATTTAAAGATAAAATTACAAAAACAAATATAATAAAAAATTCTGAAAGGAAAGCATTAAGGAAGTTATGTAGTCTCTTAAGAAATAAAGAAGAATGACGTACGAGACATACTAAGAGGCGTAAAAGTATAAGAAACCGGGAAGTTAGTACGCCATATAATAATCCAACGACTTATGTAAGGGGAAAGGAAAAATGTGCGCTTATAAAGTGCTAGAAAATAAGCAAAGAGATAACTGATGAATTATAAAATCAGAGGATATTCTAGAACTCAATTAACAACGACATAACTAAACGACGCTCAAGAAAATGAATGTGGAAAAATGAAAAGTGATGGCTAGGAAATGTCTTGGAAATGTCTACAAACTAATAGACGTCAAGTTTCAGTACATTACTGTAAAACTAAGCAATAAAAAGGAATTAACACATTCACCACATTACCTATATTTTCTAAATTTCCATACATAATTATAAAGTTTTTCATTTATTTACAAGTCTTTAATAGCAACAACTGAAAGTTTTTGTCTGCAGTTATCTTTATACATTTGTTGGCCATTTTTGTTGTTATGAAAGTTGACAGCAGGAATTAATTTCTTGAGGTTTGCCAATAAGTAAAAGGAACAATTAAGTGCTCAACTGAACCCTTAGGTGAGCGTAGCGGAACTACTCGAATTAATTTTTCAGTGGGTTAGAATGTAGTTGGATTTTGCTATGTTTTGTTAATAATATTGTTCCTATGTTTTATGTCAAAACAGGTCAGACATAAAATGATATAAAATGTAAATATAATGATAAGGTAAGGAGAAGTTTAAATATGGCTTAATGAACATTTTCAATTTTATATTGAGGTTCATAGAAGATTCATTCTAATAACGTAGTAAAGAAATTTCCCCACCATTCTACATTTTGGGTAATAACAACAAAGCATTTTTTAAAGCTTACAGAATGTGGTAAATCTAGCTTCAGCTACTCACTGAGTCATGTTTGTTGTCCGCTGTTGTCCAAACACTACACAAAATGTCATAAGATAGCAGTGTCATAAGACAATATTTTAATAATACAATATAATATTGACGATAGTTTCATTACTGTTATCACAATCTGAATTGACCTTTACGGCCAAATAAAAATCATCTGCACAATGTAATGCGCTTTGTTTTCTTACTTTATTGTGGTTGCGACTTACACTTTACCGAGCCAAAAACCGCCCTACACTACGCAAACAATGCTAACTCATTGGCTGCATTATCACTGGTATTGGTGCTTCTTATTAACTTTGTTGCAGAAGTTAAACCCGGGTACTAATTAATTACACTTTTTTGATACGATTTACTTTGTTCGTTTGAAAGAAAATAAAGTGCTGTAGAAATTAATACACAAAGTGGTAATAAAAATTAAAACGTTGCTCATATCTGATGGCATTCCTTACGAAATAAAATGCTGTATTCCAAATGTTTGTGTTAAATTATAGAACTGGTAAAAAAAATAATAAAGTCTATAAACTGCATTATTTTATATTGACAAAGTGTACGTTAAAGAAACGTTTTATGTTTGTAATCATTTAATGAAACCATTTAGTGGTTCAAGTTTTTAAATAAATTGATGAAATAGGAAAATACTACAAAAAGCTAAGTAATATAAAATACATGTAATTGAAAATCGTCTAATCGTCTATTGAAACCATGAAAGAATTCTAGACTTCTTATTCAAACAGTAATCCCGAAATAGACAGTCTGTAAAGTATGATTTTTTAGTAAAATCATACTCTCTTTGCCAGAGTAAATCTCATGTGACCGGCCTAGTGAATGACTAATATCTAGAATTTTGTATAGTAATAGTAACAATTAGGTCCATTAACTACAAAGAACTGGAAACCATAAATGGTAGTGGCTTTGGTGCCAAATGTAGTACATTTATTATCACCGCTAACAATATTATTTATTTTATACACATTTTACAAATAATGTTATAAAAGTATAATATAAGTTATAAAAGTTATAATTGATAACTGGTGACATAATGAAATATTCTTGTAGCATAATATAATTTATAATACAGCACATTGTTATAAAGTGCTATAAAATTACTTTAATTAGGCTACAGGAAATATTAATTTATTCAATACGGTAGGTAGAGAAAAGTATCACATAAACTGTGTATTGAATAAGCTCTCTGAAGTTGAGTTAGCTTATACCATAAATGTGTGGCATAAACACTTTTATCGGTTTACACAACACGGTACTGAAAATGTATTTTCGTGCGTCTATTAAACTCCGATTCCGTCATAACTTTGAGCTGCCATCATAACATTAAGTAAATCTATAATTCATATAAACGACCTACGGTTTACGACACGAGGTAACACTACGTCGTATACACACTGTGAAGAGCTTAACTTTTACTACCGTACTGTATACTCACAATTGATTGTGACCTAATATTTTTTGAACATATCATTTTTACACTACGCGTAAAAAATAATATAACAAATTCAAAATTATATAAACCTCGTTCATTATTATTTTAAAATTATTCTTAAGCGTTTAAGTGCATCCACATCTACAGGAAGGCATGCATGTCAATGAGCGTAGAAAGAGTATAGTGGTTTTGAAGCGACGTCTATCTCAGACACTCAAAATCACTTTACTTCTCCTCTGAAAATGCAAAGTTCGCCACAAAATTTGTCTACAACGATTTCATTATAAGAACGTTCAACAAAATGCATTTAATATTTTGAATAAAATTTCAACTGTATTTTCATAAAAAAGGATTCATGTACAAGTTTTATTTACGCTCTCGCAAAAGGGCACTTTCTATAACAGTAATTTACAAAACAATCATGGGAAGCCACTTTTTATGGGACATAAAGCCAAGGAGACAAGGAAAATGTGTAACAATCAAGAAGAAAAAGTTAACATTAAAGTGGAAGACCATTGTTGGGAAGGCTGAGGTTCTTCAAAGACCATATAAATGCATGCATCAATAGAATCGTTTACATTTCACTGCACATAAGTTAGCTAAGTGCCGCTGCAAACAGCTTTGCCTACAGAAACATAATATAAACAAGTATTCTGGTATGGACAAGTACAAAGAACGCGACAAGACCGACTACCAAAGAAAAAAATGAAGTGGATACCTAGAGAGCACAGAAAGCAGGGAAGACCTAAGAAAACATGGATAGAGGGCATAAGAAGATCAATGAGCAATAGTGGACTAAACGACGAAAACTGCAACGACAGACAACAATGGTGATTAGGCATCGGAGAACGTCGTAGGACGTTTTGACACCAAAAAATCTGTTACGGTTGATATACAACAAATGATAGGTATTAAGTAAATAAAATTTACAAGACCGCAATTCATTTCGCAGACTATGTGCTCTATCCTTATCGCTCTGATATCATGAAAGATGCCAGCGAGTTAAACAATTAGGTGTTAGCCTAATGTCTAATGGTTCTAGCATTGATACAGAGCCAAACAAAATTTTTTAAACTTTTCAAGAAAAGTTTGTTTATTTACAGTTCTTGTTACAACAGTATTTAGTACTGGTACGGTGAAGTGTGTAAAAATATTTTTTACTTGGAGCCTGAAGCTATCAACACAATGTTAAGCGTCGTATACGCCGTAGAGCAGTCGCGTTCACAACGTGACGAAAGGTTTCAGAATATTCGAGTAAACAGTTTTAGAATATTTCTGGCTAACACCTAATACCTATCATTTGTTGTATATCAACCGTAACAAATTTTTTTGGTGTCAAAACGTCCTACGACGTTCTCCGATGCCTAATCACCATTGTTGTCTGTCGTTGCAGTTTTCGTCGTTTAGTCCACCACTATTGCTCATTGATCTTCTTATGCCCTCTATTCATGTTTTCTTAGGTCTTCCCTTCTTTCTGTGCTCTCTAGGTATCCACCTCATTTTTTTCTTTGGTAGTCGGTCTTGTCTCATTCTTTGTACTTGTCCATACCAGAATACTTGTTTTTTTTTTAATGTAGTCGATGATTGTCTTTTGTACGCACATTTCTTCTTTGATCGTTTCATTTCGTATTCGCTCTAGCCTTGAAGTTCTAGCAGCTCATCTCAAAGTATTTGTAGCTGTTGCATTTTTTTATATGTTTGTGTGTTTGTTCTCCGCCACACAGATACCGTACTGCGTTTTTTCTATGTCCATCAGTAATCCCCATTTCTCATACACTTCGTTCAGTTTGCGTGTCATATATTCCTGGTCTTCTTTTTCATTTGCACCTATCACTTAATCGTCTGCAAACTGCAGGTTGTACAAACATGTGTCATCGTCAGTTTCAATACTCATCCTTTTGCGTCTTTTCTTCCAAAAGATTACAGCTTTTGAAACGTAAATTTTGAAAAGCGTTGGGGAGATTCAACAGCTCTGTCGTAATCCCTTATTTACTCTGAATGGTTCTGATACTCTACTTCTCACTTTTATTGTGTCATATCGTTGTACAAGTTTTGGACAGTTCTAATGTGTGTATGGTTAATGTTGGTATCTTGAAGCACCTCCCAAAATAAGCTTTCTTTAAGTCTATAAGTATTAGGTGACTTGATCTATTTCTTTCTATCTTCCTTTCAATAACTTTTTTAGACAAAACACGTTGTCTGTTTAGGACCTACTCGCTTTAAAGCCACACTGCTTTTCTTCTTCATAGCCCTTATATTCGTTTTCTATCTTATGTCTGATAATTCTTGCGTATACTCTACTAATTGTACTCGTTATCGACATTCCACGATAGTTTTTGCTATCTAGTTTGTTGCCATTCTTCTATATTGGGATAATGTAATCAGTTTTCCATTCCTGTGCTATATTTTCATCATTGATTTACTTTGTAAACATGTACGCTATTAATTCGTATAAGGATTTTGTCCCATTTTTTATAAGTTCTGCGTTTATACAACTGGGGCTCGGGTATTTTCCATTTTTGAGTTGTTTTATAGCGTTCTTTACTGTTATTGCATCTATGTGCAGGTAGAGGATATGATGGTCAGATACGTTGCACATACCGTTATTTACTTTAATATTCAACGTTTAACGTCTTCAATAGAGTATGTAGTTTAATTATAGCTTAATCTACTATTAATTTTAAATTCCTTATATGTTGTGCCCACGTGTGTTTTTCTATGTCCTTGTGTTTAAAATACCAATTTGTGATTTTGAATTGATATTGTTCACACACATCTATAATTCGCTCACCATTGTCATTTGTTACTTCCTCCCCAAAGGGTCCTACTATATCACTTTTTTCCTTTCTTCCTGTTCTACCATTAAGATTTCTTAAAAGTACTACTTCTTTGTTTATTCCTACTTTAGCTATTTTCTGACTTCGTTTCTCGAAGAATTGTTTTTTCGTTAATATTTTTATGAGTTGATATTCCATAAATTCCAAATATCGTTAATTTGTGTTGTAGGATGTTAAAGTATATTCATCTTATGTTTTCGACTACTGCTTTCCAGTCTGTTATAATTTTTTTTCATTTCTTTTTGTTTTAGTATAGATACCCCTCTTCGCGCATGCTTGTCTTTTGGGACACCACTATAGAGATGGACGTAGTTGCCAGTGGTTTCACTACCCGACCCTTACTATTTTGTTTCCGTTAAGGCAACTATTTTGAACTGATGTTTATTTAATTCATGGGCACCCTCTATTAATTTTCCTCTTCAGCTTTGTGTATTCAAAGTTCCAAAATTATCATCAGTTTTCTATGATTTTGTCGTTTTCCATTTAGACCCTCCTTTTGTCCGAGGCTTCTTTCGTATTAGGATTGTTTAATAAAATAACAGATACTTATTTTATTACAGTAGATAATATTGAATGTAATCGTAAGTGAGATTCCTATTTAAATGTATTAAACTAATGGATGAAAACAAGACTTACACACGCACACACACATATACATAGGCTACTGTAAATAGGCTGTAGTACTATACGGTACTGTACACAACCGTCCAGTAATGTAAGCGTACTCGCCACAACATCTTAGCAAACGTAAAAAAATGTACGCATAATCAACACATTATAAATTTGTATGTTGTAAAAATATGGTGAATTTTAATTTTTGCGAATGGTATCCGATTTCAAAAACAAAAATGAATCCGTACTGGAAAACAAAAATTAATAACACTACACCTTATTAGAATAAAGCATTAGGGGATACCTTTGTTGTGCCTTGTCTCATGAGCGACAACGACATCTACAGCAGTGTTGCACTTAGAATTTTTCCATTAGAACGTATTAAAAAAGGTTTTACATCGAAGGGGTCAAAGTCCTGGATTTTTTTATTTTAGCAACGTACTGACGATAATAAGAGTTAGAGACGCTGGTCCTAGTGGGTAATTTGCCAGTTACAGGCTATTGTGTATAATACGGACAAGACTCCATTGGTAGCCTGTCCGTGGGAGATTTAAACTCCACAACCCTCCGTAACTATGCCTGTCGCAACTAAAAGTAAAGGTGTAATAAAAAGGGCCACAGCACTATAAAATGTTGAAGGCGTACTTATATGTGCTAAACAACATAGGCATGGTGCAAGTAATCAATGGACTCAAAGGCATTGTCCAATCGTTCAAATCACTATCTTTCAAGTGTTAGGTGTCAAAAATTGGAAAGCTGAAGGAATGTGGTGTCGTTTAGTGCACGAGAGAAAGTGCTGTTAATATGCATGTATAAACTATTAGTAAGTACGAAATTCTTAGACGTATTTTATTTAGTGTGTTAGGTTACGTTAACGTTGCTCATTAGTAACAACCCAAATGTAGAAAAGAATGCCAAATAAAATTTATAAAACAATGGCAATATTGACACTACTGTGTGGTTCCAAAACATGTGTCATAAAGAAAAAAGATTAACGGAAGACACAAACAGCAAAAATGAAATTTCTGAGATCTTGTTAAAAGGTGTAATAGACGAGGCAATATAAGAAATGAAGAGACAAGAAATGATTTAGATATTTTGCAGTTAATAAAAGGATTAAAGAATACAGAAGAAAATGGATTCAACGCGTCAATAGAACGGAAAAAAGCAGAGTACCGAAGATGGTGAAAGGTTACAACCCTAGAGGCAGAATAAGAGGTGGTAGGCCTAAGAAAATGTGGACTCTGGAAGAGGAACAGGCCGCTAAAGCCGTTAAGATGAAGATGGTGATTAGTAAAAACAGACATGACTCTAATAACAGCTGATATCGAATAACGTGTCAAGCTATTATGTTAACTGTGACACTATAGGAGAGTCTATTTCTATTAATTATTTTCATGTACGAAAACTTTATAAATTGAATAATTCAATACCATCCGTAATCGACGTATTGTACCTAATGTGTACAATTAACGCCAGTAAAAACAAACTGCATAAAAGCATTAGACTGTGAAATCTGAAGACATTTCAACGTTTGTATATGACGTACAAATTAACATAGTTCATGGTATAAAATATTTTTTGAAACCAGAGAAGAAACTAACGTACGGCCAGTGAGAAATCCAAATGAACTGGAGACACGAAAGTGGAAAAATGAAGAGGTTTTTCAATGTACATTTGTCAATATTACATTTCAGACATTACGAATTTCGTAAATATTTACGATCAAGGCCCGTCTTTCTTTAAGCGGAATACAGTAACTGGAACACCATTGTAATAAACTTGTAGAGAGCGTTTAGGATTGTAGTATGCAACACGTTTCTAAAAAATGTTCAACTAGTGACTATTTAATATAATTTTTTCATATAGGCCATGTCTATTTCATGTACTAATAATTTCATACATTGATATTCCGTCTACAAAGATTACTTATAGCTAGATAATCATAAGACTATACTAAACTGCACAAAATATTAATATCTGTTTGCGTATGAGTATTAAAAAATGCCGAATCAATTAAATTTGTCTTCAAATATAATATAGCGTAAATGAGATGTGATGTCAAAAATTATATATGTACAAATAAGGAAATGTAATCCAGAATAAAATTATTCATAGCGTTAAAAATATAAAGAACAGAATCTTTTAGCTTGAGAGTTCATGATCAGTAGCAAATGTACAGAAAAACTTAACTCTGCTCTTATATTTTGAGAGAAAAAGTAGAGCTGCCTACTGTACATTGTAGGTAGGAAAACTTTGATAAAACCTTGTTATCAAAGGTTAATTGATAACAAAACCTTGTTATGTCATACGTATATTTATATTCATGTTTTTCTACTTTGATAGTAGTCTAACTACACCATCAAACTGTAGAGGAATATTAATCAGAATTCTCTGATTTGCTCTTTATAAAGAAAGGACATTTTGTATGTTTGTAATACTAGCCTCTATAAATGCAGAGTTTTAGTGAAAGGGAAAGTGTGTTTTAGTTAACCATAAGAATATGTGTCATTATGTAATAGGCTATAAAACAGATTCGGTTGTGAGAAAATATTAAAGCAGGAGAAACAGCACAAATGGTTGAAAGAGCAACTAACGACGATCTGAGACACTTCCTTTTAACTAACAACGTAACCAAACACAACCAGCATTAATTTACTTCTAACAGAATGAGAATTCCATTCTCTGACCGCAGTGCTTAAGCAACGGTTAAACTCAACCGCTGGTCTAACACAATCCTCAAACAGGCCTACTGGCGTAATTATTCACCTGTAGTCGCGAATAGAGTTTCAAGAGCTGATTGATGGTTTTGCTTCGTTTCTGATCGTCTTTTCTTGTTGCTGCTCGTTAGTGTAGTTAATGAATTGTGCCAATATTTGTCTGTTAGTAATGATTCTCTGTACAGTGTGGCATTATGTAATTATGTAGACTTTATCACATACCTTAAGCATATAGTGTTTAATATAAAATGTAGCATAGCAATAATTATTTCTATCATAACAATTTTATCATTTCCAACACTTTTATTAGAAAAAATTGTTTTATTCACATTATTGTAAACACAAAACACAAATTTATTTGCATTTGTACAGGCAAAATATATTACGCTTAACTATTACGCAAAATAATATAATTAGACTCAGTTGTACTTAAACCGAATTTATTGTTTACACAGGTGTGCAAATGATGAGACTCAAACGACGAATTTAAAAGAAACCAATATTTTCGGTATAAATGTATTTCATTGACGTACTGTTGAATTCTATTAACATTTAGCACTAAATTCTTCGTTCTTTATAATAATTGTGGTGTGGTTAGATACGTTTTTCATAACAGATGCATAATTTTTTTATGTCTTCACGCGCGCGTTACACTTGTCTAAGTACAGCTATATCGTGAGTCGTTGTGAAGCTGGTTTTATTCTTAATTTTTCTTAATAACTTAAAGATTTTCTATGCAATTGCCATGAGGACTATTAATTGGCTTAGAAAGGACACTGACACTGTTTTCTGCTACAAAAGTCATTGCTAATAGAATTTGTGGCAAGGTAATTCATCTTGTATTAAAGACTTCATTAGGCAATCACTCCCTAAATTGCGGAGAATGTTGGATTTTAAAGACGTTTTTTATTAGTTTAGCCTCATAATCCCTGAACATTTAAGTACAGTATATATAGTCTCTTAGTTCCTTTAGAAGAGATGCAGCTCCAAATCATTAATCAGGTTGGGTGTTTTACTTTCTCTGCATTACACTAACAGTAAAACACCGTACCTTTTAATTAGCAAAAGATAAATCATCACGTGTTTAGTATTTGGATTTATCAAAAAGATACAAATGAATTAATTAATACTAAATTTATTTGTTTAACCTCGTAAAAATTGTTAGCATACAATCAGATTTCTCTCAATTTGTCTATAAGAAGAATTATAAAATATCTAAGGTTTAACTAGAATGTTTATTAATATTTATATTCTGATTAAATATTATAATATATTTAATTGATGCAGTTATTTTCTGTCTTGTCTAAAACTTTCTTAGCCCAAACGAGGGATTAGGTAGCCACTTCGTTCATGACTGCCTTTTTTATACAACATGTGAATACAAAGTTGATTCCAAACAACAGTTGTTAACACTTCCATGGCATATAAATTTACATAGTTTGAAATATATTTTTTGTTGCTATTTTGTTTTGCTTTATTTATGAGTTTATTTTTGGTCTTTAACCATAGTTGTTTACCGAACAATTACCACATTTGAGTGACATATTATTAAGAGCTCTCTGATTTTAAAAACAAATTTCTTTGGTATATCATGCTCCTTACTTCATTAAGCACCCAACCAAAGCTTTTCAACTTCGTTATGGATCTGCTAACCTTTCCGGAACCTTAATTTTGAAGAAAAATATCAAACGTCATTGAGATAATTATTGTTCTAGTAAAGGAAAGAGAATATTTTTTTATTCACTCAAAGGAGTTAAAGTACTTGTAAAAACGATAACATTTATCACAGTGTATATGAAAAACCCAAAACAGTTACATTAAAGAAATGAATGGTGCACTAGTACAATAAAAAGAAGTTGATGTAAAACGTTTTTACTAATAAGTCTAACACATTAAAGCGAGTTATTAAAAACAAAAATTTCTGAAATGAATTTTTGAAGAAATGACAGGTGGCATTTGATATTAAATTGGAAAAATCATACAGCATTACAATGTACTCTCGCAGTCTTAATTGTTGATAAAGCATCGTATTAAATCTACAAAAACGTAAGCAACTGGCAATAAATCTAATAATTTGCACATCTCTGCGCATTCCTAAAGAAATTTAAATTTTCCACGCCCATTTAAGAAATTTAACAGTTAAAATTTGACCGAGATTTTAGACAATTAATAATGTAAGAAAACATTACAGACACAAGTGAATAAATGGCCTAGACAATGCTTATAACGTTAAAAACAATAAGTTAATTTATCAAATTTTTTTCTTAAATATTTACAGTGAACTACCATGCAACATTAAATACCTCATTCCCCTATGAAACACATCAAAAAGCTGTAAGTATTTGAAGGCAAACAGAACCTATGAATTTCACACACTTGACTTTAAATTTATTGCTCTTCTCTGTGATTCAGAACCAAAGGCTAGTTCAAACTGCAGTAGATTAGTAACGTGCGTGATAACCCTTTCTAACTCAACAAAAGCATAATGAGTTTTTGATACCATAATGACTACGGTTACCATTACTACTACAATATTGTAATATGACGAGTATCCGTCTCTGTTTATAATTATTTATATTGTAAGAAAACCCTGTATGCCGGTCTTTACAAAAATAAAATAGTAGAGGGAAAATTTTATAAAAAATAGAATTTTCAATAAAAAAAATTTTGTTTATGTTTAATCAAGGTCAGTAATTAAGAAATAATGCTGTTTTAAAAGTTCTGTAAAATTTTTAAGAATTAGGAAGGTATTTATTAACTATCGAGCACTTCCGGAAGATCTGAACCCAGTCTGGGTTCATTAGATTAACTCCAGTCAGCAATCGATTGATGATTTTTCTTGCTGGTTCAATATCTCACTGAAAAAAAAATATTTTCTTCTTCTTGAAGTCTCCTTGCCTTAATAAATAACCTTAAATTAGCCTGTGAAATAATAACAGACAAATACAATTGAAATATATGGATTTATTAAACAATTTAATAAATAATCGATTTTTTTATCGATTGAGAACAATTATCGACTCCGTCTCAGGTAATTATCGATTGTGCATAGAGTAGAAAAATTATTATAAGTATTATAAAAAGGACAGGTTCTTTGAACGATTAAATTAATAGTCAGAGAAGGGTGACGAGAAAGTATAACATTAACAATTAAAATAAATTCAATAATTATTATTTAAAAGTATTTAAATAATTCTGATATATAATGTTTAAGTAAGTTGAAGTCAAACCATATGTAGACTGACGTCACCACTTAATGAGGTAGGCAGGGCTTAGTAAATTCAAAGATGGCCGCTACTAGATCTGGCGAGTTTACTGCGATGTCATCGTGTCAAAAAATCACAGCAAAATTACCTTCATGAATGTTTGAAATGTCCCCGCACTGGTGTAATTGGTCTATTAGGTTGTTTGGTGTGTTCTGAAGAAGTGTTCCGTGTATACTTGTGTTAATTATGTTATTTAGTATGTGTTCACTTCTGTGGGTTAAGTTGCTCAAAATGCGGTTATGATTTGTAGCGTGAATCAGATCAAATATATTGTTTTACTGTTTTAGATCACTTGTATAATGAAGTTAGGCGTTAGTTTTCACTATTGTCGTTAACGTTTTGGTAAATTTAGTTACAAAAGTGTTTATTTCATCTAACTCTCGATTCACTTATATGAACGGCTAACAGTAGTACCATTTTCGACTCGATTATAAGGAACGTTTTTTCACACAACTATTCAGCTTGATATTCAACAAAAGACTATTTTAACTTGGTCAAAATCTGGCCCAGTTAATCTTTGAAAAAGTATTGTTAACATATTTCGATTACCCATATACATTATACAAAATTACATTATATATGGCATTTAATTATTTTATTCATCACTTTCATGAATTATGAACCTTATCATTGGTTTAATCATCTCATTCCTTTTAAACTGATATATTATAGTCCATATCTGTAGAAATTTTGTGGAAATCACCAAAATTCTTTCCTTTTTTGAAAATTTAGGCTCAAACATTGATTTCCCCCTTTATACAATTTTTCTTCCATTTTAATTGTTATTAATACTATTATAATAAAATTTAATTAGTCATATTTCTCTTCCTTTCCTTAAATACATATAAATTAAACCTTTGAACTGGTTTTTTGTGTTAGTCTCTGAATTTGACATTGCTCTTTAAAATTAATTAATTTATATATTTTGAAAATTTACAATCTTTTAAGGTATATTTTCTTATTATCATTTTAACTCATAGGATCATTCCCAGTAGTGGTTAACTGATTTACCTTATCTAAATCTTGCTAGTTTACAGGATTTATAATTGAATTATACTGGTTTATATGGTTTCTGTGAATTTATGAAATGGCCTAGAGTTTAGAATTTTACATTTCTGTCTTTCTCAAATAAATTTAATCCTACCACTCCTCTGACTTTACATAGTTACTATTACATGAAAATAAAATGGTTTATAACTTATTGTGAGGTGTAGTATTTAATTAACACTACTGTTATAAAAAAATAATTATGAACATGATTTAGCCATCTGTACAATTGAACATATTGCTGACATGGTTTGAACATATACATTTAACTCCTTTTGAATTAACACAGCATACCTACTGAAACATTATTAATGGTATGTATACTGTTATTTAGCAAACATTATTCATTTTAAACACATAATATAAATCTTATTTTCTAATAACTCTTACAAATACCTTGATTTTATGGCTGTGAACAAACGGTCTATTTAAACATTTTAAACCTATGAATACTAAACTAATGCCAGTCCTTTCTGGTCTAAACCATTATTATTTATGATCCCCTTCATCAGTAAACATGACCACCCATACTCTAGTTATTAGCATTTTTTACAAATGTCTTGTAAATAAAGAGTTACATTAAAATAATAAAATACTGGAAATCTTCCATTTTATTATTTTATTATGCTGTTTATTATTGGATATTAAAGTTGTTATATAGCATATTGATAAGTCATAGTATCACTAACTTTAAGTTTATTGCATTTCCAAAAAACACTTACACAAATTCACTTTCACTGGTGGTTCTGATATTTTGAGTCTCACTATCTCAGACCAGACCTTTAGTAATCATGGACTGTTAAGACTTGTTTATTTTCTTACCACACAGTAACTTTAGTCGGTTCACTTCTTATAATACTATACAACACTTTAGTTTTCAAAATAATTACATTTTATAGGATTTTGGTATGTTATACTTTCTTTTTAATCGTTTTTGTGGGTTTGGGGTTGATGGTAGTTAATAATAATAATAGGTTTTACAACGGTGTTTCTTTCATACTATTTCTTCCTCTCCTCCTGTCTTCTTTCTTGTCTTTCTTCTTATCTTCTTTCTTGTCCTTCTTCTTATCTTCTTTCTTGTCTTCATTCTTGTCCTTCTTCTAGTCTTCATTCTTCTGGTCTTCTTGTCTTCATTCTTCATTCTTGGGTAAACCAAGGTACTTTGTGTTATCTCGACTGATGTTTAGTTTGGAGCATCTAATTATTTCCTGACACGGACCTTGCTCTTCTCTAAAGGTTTCAGGGTATTGTTTTCTTCCTGATTACAAATTTTATTCTTCCTTCTTCTTATCTTTGGGGTATTTTGGTGTTCACCACTCTTAAACTGATTCTCTTTCTTCTTGATATGGTGTTATTTAATTTGTTTACTGCTCCTAGCTTCCTGGGTAAATTACTGATCTTATAATATGAGTTGCTTTCAATACTTTCTTTGATATTTAAACAGTGGTTTTTATATAATGTAATGAGGATTTTTATTTTATCGTGGTTCATTCCTTTGATTTCATTAAATCTCATTCAATATTATTTTAACATATGTGGTGTAATTAATTTTTATGATTGTATATGACTTAATAAGTAGTGGATTTTCTGTCGCGCTACAGAATGCCCTTCTCCAGAAGTAATTTTTTCAGACTATACTTGCTTTGTCTGAAATAATTACTTATGATAATTATTCTAGGTTTGTTATAATTCTGGACTTCCTTCCATTTTAAAAATTTTCTTATTTATATTTGAGTTTATTTCCTTCTCATTCTCACTTGATCTTCCTTGATAGTAATAGTCATCTGAGTTTCATATTTATTATTTCATTTTCATATTTCTTCTTAGAATTTTTTCCTTGGATATTTCCTCCCTGTCGTTCCCTACCTTGTGAGCTGGTTCAGTTCAGAGAGGCACTGTACGCTACTTCCTCTGCTGTCCAATACTTCACACATATTTGAGTGCAGAGGCAAATCATCTCTGCTCAAAAAACATATTAATACTGCTGGAATTATCTACAGACAGATTAAAAATTATTCAGAATAGTACACATTTGTTACTATTTAAAAAAAATATCTTTGGGATACTTCACTTATTACTTATTATATTTCTCAGAGATTTTAATATTCCTATCTCAGTTGTTCTTCTGACTCGTTAACTGGATGTTTCATTCATTTGATATTATGGTAGGAAGCTCTTCTATTATTACATTTTTCAACTTTTCTTATCATATAAAGCTTTTGGTGATAAAATCTTTATTACCTTCTGGTTTTTTTATTATAATCTGCATTGTTTATAGTAGCATATCTTTATGATATTTTTAGACTGTTACTTTGTTCTTATTATTTCCACTTGTTCTATTTTCTAGAAATTTTTATAACTGTCATTATCACAATTGACATTTAATTCATAAATCATTTTATATTAATTCGTTTAATTACATTTATCTTTGATATTATTCTCACATTATTCCTGTCATGGTTATTATACTTTCGAATGAATGGTTTTTATTAATTTTATAATGAGGTCATAATTTCTCCTCATACCACTTCAAAGTTTCATTATCTCATAATTCCACATAAGTTTTTGTATTTTATTATATTCAATCACTCAAATCGTATCAACTCAAATCGTATCTCATTTTTTTTTTTAATTTCCTTTGGCATCATTTTATGGAAATGTTTTTACTCTTTATATTGAAATTAGACATGATCATACCTTCCAGAACTATTTGTTTTAATTCTAAAGTCTGTTTCCTTTATTCATCCCATTATGATCCTTTATAAACATGATAAATATATTTTATGCTTACCATTAATATGGTATTAAATCTCTTCTGGTTATTTCACCAAAGTGTTTTATTAATAATTGGTTGGTAAGTTGTACTTACTCTTGGTTTGGAAACTTGACTTATACACATTCAAAATTCACTCTTCTTATATTTCCATAAAGTTTTCAAATAATTGTATGTCATTTGGTATTACATTATTTTTGAATTTTGAGGGTTTGTTCAAAATTCTTCTTGTTATATTCTTACTTCCAACTAGTTTCTTTCAAATAACTTGTATGTAATTGTCTTACATTGTTTTTAGAATTTAATGGTTTTCTAAATTCTCTTTCTTCTCTTTCCAAAATGTTTCTTTAAATAATTGTATGTCATTTGGTATTACATTATTTTTAGAATTTAGTTGATTTATTTCTAAATTCCGTTTATTATATTCCTTCCAAATAGTTTATTTCTTAAATCTTTGGTATGTAAGGTGATATTACATTGTTTTTGAATTTAGTTGATTTATTTTTCATAAAATTTCTTCTCCTTCTTTATGTTTCTTCAAATAATTAGTTAGTAAGCTGGACTTACTTTATTTTTGAATTTATTCATTAAAATAAATTCTTTTTCTCTAACTTCAAAATTGTTTTCTAATACTTGGTTGTAAGATGTGCTTACTATGTTTTTAAATTTCGTTGTTTCTATTTTAAATTCTTTTTCTTTTTGTTAATCCAAAGTATTTTCAAATATAAGGTAGTAAGTTGTCCTTACTTGTTTTCGAATTTCGTTGTTTTATTTCTAAATTCTTCTTGTTATATTCTTACTTCCAAATAGTTTCTTTCAAATAACTTGTATGTAATTGTCTTACATTGTTTTCAGAATTTAATGGTTTTCTAAATTCTCTTTCTTCTCTTTCCAAAATGTTTCTCTCAATATTTAATATGTAAGGTGGACTTACTTTCTTTTTAAATTTATTTATTATCAATTCAAAATTCTTTTTAAATTCTTTCTTCCAAATAGTTTTTTCTTCAAATAATATGTTAGTAAGGAGAACTTACTTTTGTTTTAGAATTTAGGGGTTTTTAAATTCTTCTGTTATATTCTTGCCATAAAGTTTTTCACAAATTCCTGGTTAGTAAGGTGAACTTACTTTGTTTTTAAATTTTGTTGATTATTCATAAAATTTCTTCATGGATGCCTGGTTAAAGACACCCTTAATTTTATTTGAATTCATCTCCTTTATTTCGTATGAGTTGTTGTTATTGTTCTTAGAGACAATATAGGGACCAGTGTTGTAACATTACATTTAGAACAACATAATATCTTACCTGATTTAATGAAGACTTTGGTTAAGAAGCTAACAAGAAGAACAATATCTTCAAAGATGATAGTGAAGAAGAACGACTAACAATTTCAGACTGACTAGTAAGACAACTGACCGTACCCAAATTAATGATTTAGGCTAAGTGATGCAGATATCTTCAAACCCCAACTATGACATGAATTTTCAGTATTGACCAAACAAAGAATTGTAAAGACAAACAGCTTATGAACCAGGACTATAAAGAAACAAATGGTTTCAATTAATGTATCATTATATCCAGATAATCAAAATACAAAGTGAGGGATAATAGGCCCAAACATGTAATATTATGTAAGAGAAATATTAGTAAATAATTAAGTTAATTGATGTAACAAAAATATAGATACACATGATTATAGATACATGAACCATACAAATAATTGTCACATATAGAGTTCATAGGGTTGTCCAGTAAGCAACAAATTATAACACGGTCACAATAACATTTATAACAAGAGTGAAACCCATATAAACAGTAAATGTAACAAGATTATTAGAACTGTGTGGTGAGGTAGAGCAACAGTGTTCATTTTATTGTAATTTTTGTAAGTCAAACATCATTAAGTATACGGATGTTGAAACCCATATAAATAGTAAATATGACATAGACAGTGTCAGAATAATGAGTAAATTAGCTGACAAAGGACTAACCAATTAGTATAGAATTTGTTTTGTAAAATGTGCATGTTTTATGTTTTAGGCACAGTGTTATATCATAGTATTTGTGTTGTGTTTTTTGTATGTAACAGATGATACAGTTAGTTTAAAGGAATGCCAATTTTATGATATTAATTCCATTTTTTTATGTTGTGTTAACAAATATAACAATAGAACTGATATTAAACCATGGTAAATTGATTAATTGACAAAGCAGAATGGACTATATAAAGATGTTTTGTTAAGTGTCAAACACTTATACCGTCTGAGTAGAAAACAATTATTTGTGCAAGGATTTGGTATAATCATAGCCATGTGGGCATGAATTTAACTATTGGAGTAATATATTTTTTGTGTTGTTAAAATAACGTTATATGTTAAACCATTTTGATGAGTGTTAAAAGTTAATTTAATTGTTAAAGATGTTAAAACATGGTGATGAAGGTAATACTATTACATAGGCCAGGTGAAACCAACTTTAGTAAATTTTGAACAATTATATTAGAAATTTTGTAAAGCAAATGTGAAAAGGTAGATGTATTTATAGGTAATAACGTATACAAGGAATATAGAAACAAAATAACACATATCAAGTTATTTAAGAAAATTCCAAATAATAAAATTGTAACATCCATAGTTTTTAAGTAAAAATAGGCATGTTTGGTGTCTAAATAAAACAAATGTGAAGATCAAAATAATGCTGATAATGGTTTTAAATTCCCATTCAGTATAGAAAAGTTATGTTAATTTAAAGATTTTGAACAAATTTTAGACTTTGAAATAACGAAAGTATGTGACAATGTAGATCCGAATTAACCAACCAGATTCCAAGTTTACCCTTAGCAACCAGAAATTTCGGATAAATAAAATGAGACTTCTTTGACAACGATCTTAGCAGATAGACGCGTTTTTAAATCGTCTTACATTATATGTTATAAAGTGTGAAAAAACTATACAACTAAATAAATACAGTTAGAGGTACACTACACGAACTTTTTGCAATAAGAGAAGACTACCCATTAGATGGATTAGAAGAAATAACAACAAGGAAGAAGATTTGAAGTGGAAGAGGGACGAGAAGAAGATCTGACGTGTACGTGGACCCTATCTTCAACCAAGAAGAGTACAAGAAGAGGATTTGGTGATTCTGACATCTCATTATATCGTACTACAACACACACATTTGTATACACTACTGTTAAGCAATAATCAATTAAACTACAGACACCATATAACACGAACACTAGAAACAACCACTAATAACACCATATAAGATTAACACCTTTTTAAACACAACAAGAACTTTTAATTCACATAATAACTATCAAAGCCTGAACTGGACATAACCTTTTTAAAACTGGTAACCACTATACAATTTCTGTGTGCACGTAACACTCTAACGTTGTAATATCCTGTAATTGTAAACTTGTATTTTGATTAATAGTGTAATATTTTGTTTAATTAATAATCCCCGAACCATATACGCCCTGAGATAATTGATATATTGTATTTAAAAACGTTAACAAAAAGCATTGTTTTGGTCTCGAAGGAATTCTAAACGTTTGGCTACTGCTGCCAACTGGTAAAGGGAGAATTATATTTTGCGCTACAATTGCGATTATTCTGTTTAAATTTATTAAAACAGTCAACCAGTGTTTTTCCGAATAAAGGATTCCACAAGGATATATGTTTGATAATATTTGTGTGTCGTTATTATTGCTGTTACATTAGTAAATAGAATTCACCGATTGCAGCGGACCCGACAGTTGGCATCGTTGAGTGACGTCACGGAAACGTGGAGCATAGTGGGAGTAAGCGGCAATTTACAAAACCATTCGCCATTCAACATAACACATTTATAATTACACATCGGCGACTCCAGTGCGAGTTTGTCGATACATTATTTATCCATATTACAAGTTGACACTTCTAACGGGCGGTGTAATTCAAGTGCACACGACATATATCCAAGTAACCTATTCACAATAACATTGTACGTAACGAAAAATCTGGTTACCAATATACGGACCTGAAGTGAGGCTACATTCATATTTTTTCAATAAGATTCAGTCACTAGATAAATATTATATCGTTACAGTGTACAGAAGCAATAATTTTTTTGTTATCCCCTCTAAGGAACTGGGTAATTCCCTATTCTTCAACAACACCTTCTCTCCAACGGTATAATTAATAACCTTACCCATGCTTTTATCGTACTTATTCCGCCGTTTCTCCTGATCTTCGGCCACCTTATTATGAAATTGAACTCTATTAAATATATATTTATGCTCTCTGGGGAACTCCAATATATCCTCGATCTCCCTAGGGGGTTGTCTCTCGTACATTGCGGAGTAAGGGGTTATTCCTATGGCTGGATGGTATGCCAGGTTGAGGAATTCTTCAGTGGCCTCCAAGTATTCTTGCCACCTCCTCTGCTGATCGTGGCAATACGTTCTTAATAGGCGCCCCACCTCTCGCAAGACTCTTTCGGCCGGGTTACTGCTCGGGTGGTATACTGATGTCTTGTATGTATGAACCCCCATTGACAGCAGTGTATCCCGCCATTTCCTCCCCTTGAATTGTGTTCCGTGGTCGGTTATGATCGATACCGGTTTTCCGACGGTTGGGAAGTACTGGTTTATCAGGATTTCAAGAACTTTATTCGTAGTCGCCCGATTCGCTGGGTATAGCTTAACGAACTTGGTATAATGGTCCATTATGATGACGAGATATTTGTATCTGTGGCGGCCTCCACTGCGGGGAAATGGCCCACAGATATCCAGGAATACCTTCTCAAGTTTCGACTGAGAGGTTATCGGAATCATTTGCCCCTCTCTTTTCTCGTTGTTGGTTTTTACGAGTTGGCAAATGCGACAGTTTCTAATGTACTTTCGTACCTTCCGATCTATGTCTTTGATATGGCAGCTCTCTTCCAGGGCCTTTACCACCTTTAAGGCGCCCATATGCCCATATCGAACATGATAATTGAACACTATTTCCTTCTCGATATGGGTCGGAATGGTAACCTTCCATTCCTCCCTATATAAAGATGGTCTTGAAAACAGGATTCCATTATGGATTTTATAATATTGGGAGATTGTCTCATCCCCTGCTTCCAATCTTGTGATAATAGAGATTAACTTCGGGTCAGCTTGTTGGTGTGTGCTCAGGTGTTCCAAAATTGATTGTAGACCGGCACTGCTGCTTAGAATATGGTATACTTTAAGAATACTCTCCTTCTCCCCCTCGAACGTCTGTTTGTCAATGTCTACTCTAGACAATACGTCCGCGACGACATTCTTCCTTCCGGGGATATACTCCCACTTAAGGTCGTATTCTTGCAGCAATAGTATCCACCGCGTTAACCTTCCATGGCTTAACTTACATCTCTTAAGGAACGAGATAGACTTATGGTCTGTCCGGACGGTAACGGAATAACCAAGGATATAAGTGCGGAACTTTCCGCACGCAAACACGACACTCAATAATTCCTTTTCTGTAACGTGGTAGTTTTTCTCACATTGATTCAAAGCTCTGTTGGCAAAGCAGATTACAAGATGTTCGCCCTCCTCATCCTCTTGATATAAGGTAGTGCCGAGGCTGATGTCACTGGCGTCACAATTAAGGAAGAAAGGCTTGTTAAAATCTGGATGGCGAAGTATAATGGGTTCAAGGAATTTTTGTTTTATTAAAGATAATATATTCTGTTGTTCATTACCCCAGATCCATTTATTTTTGGATGACAGTTGCGGCTGAAATCTGGCAGTCAGTTCTGAGTACTTTTCCTGGAACTTGCGGTAATAATTACAGAGTCCCAGGAACGACTGTAACTGCCTTCGATTCTTAGGTGTAGGAAAGTTCTGAATCGCTTCGACCTTTTCAGCCGACGGTGAGATTCCCTGATCATTTAAGATGAAGCCTAAGAATTGTATTTCCTTAGCAATGAAATGAGATTTTGCTAATTTTAGCGTAATATTATTTGTCGCTAGCTTCTGTAATACGTGTTCCACACGGTAGCAGTGTTCCTCCCAAGTTTCTGAGGACACTAGCAAGTCATCGACATATACGGTGGTGAATTGTAGTGCTTCTTGGCCAAGTATCTGGTCCATGCAGTGCACAAAGACTGCGACTGAGTTTACCAGTCCGAAGGGTAACCTCTTAAACTGGTAGTTCCGCCCTTCGAATATAAAGGCCAGATACTGGCGACTCTGTGGATGTAATTCCACCTGCCAGTACCCGCACACCGTATACCAGGTACTGAAGTATTTGGTACCGTGGAACCGTTTTAAAATCTCCTCAATCTCACCGGGCGAAGTCCTGTCATTAATGATCATTTTATTTATTTCGCGCGCATCTAAACACAAACGGACTTGTCCGTTTTTCTTAGGAATAGCCACGATAGGACTTGTATATGGGGAATGGCTACTCTCTATAATGTCACGGTTAATCATTTGCTCTATTTCAGCTCTTACTGCTTGCTTTCGTGATTGCGCAATGGGGTAAGACTTCCGGTTAAAGTCCACTGTGTCTCGGAACTGTAGAGTACAATGGAAGTTTTTCACTTTACCGGGCTCATCAGAAAAGACTGATTTATATTTGTTATATATGTTTATTAATTTGTTCGCTTGGTTTATTGTTAACCTTTCGCCAGTTATACCGCTCCGGAAATCCCTGATCTCCTGGATTTTTTGTGACCATAAATCTTCATTGGAGGTGTCGTCTATCCTTTGTTCAATTATAGATGTTGGATGGATGTAGTTAATTTTGCGGATTTGCTGGTGGATACTATCGGGAACGACTTGGTCACTACCCACCAAGTTCGCCGTCCAATTATGTCAGTTAGTACACAGCGACAATGTTTCAGTTCTCAGATCAATGATGGCGGAATTCCTCCTGAGCACATCGCACCCGACCAGTATATTAAATGGCAGACCGCTCGCCACCAAGAATTCCATATCAATTGCTATACCGCAGCTCATCACACTGGCGGAGACTTGCCTACGTATTGTTTTATTTTGTCGGCCGGTTGCTCCCAACAAAATAATATTATTCAACGGCAACGTTGGTAAAGTTCTCCCGCACTCTTGCTGTATCCTCTCCAACTCCGTCGTACTTATGATTGACACGTTCGAACCAGTATCGATCATTAACTTGGCTGGGATGCCTTCTACCTCGGCGTCGACATGTATTATTTCATTATTGAAGTTATTGGTGGGATTACTGTTATCCTCTTCCAATAACTAATGTCTGATGTCCTTTAGGTAGTTGCACCCTATGACTGTGATACGATTGTTATTATACTTATGATTACACTCATTATTATGATTATACCCAGTATTTAGGAGCAGTAACGGGTTCTGGCGATTTATTACTGCCTGTGCCCGTTTAAAGGCTCGGCATCATTGTTCCTTTGAGCCATACTAGTTGATGCCTCATTTGGGATGCTTAGAGTGGTTCCCTGTCGATCTGTCCTTTGGTCTTCCGGTCTTTCGTGGTTAGACCTCCGTTCAGCATCATCTAAACTATTACTCCTTCTTGCCGGATAGTACCTTGGTTGGTCACGTTCTAGGCTCCTCCGCCTTTCTTCATATCCGCGGTAGCTGTTTCTTCGACTGTTGTTGTATCTGCGCTGTCGTCCATCTGTGGCTCGTATGAAATTCACTCGAGGGCGAGGAAACCTATTATTAACGGGATTACCATTATTTGGACCCGCACGATTATTATTATTATGGTAACGATCATTACCATAATTGGGGCTTCTCTGACTATTTGTGTTATTAGGGTAGGGATTGCGGTTACCCTGATAACCATTAGAGGGTCGACTCGGGTTTGGATGGTTTGGACCCGTATTATTATTATTATTATTATTATTATTAGTATTATTGTACCCGAATTGTTAACGTTATTATTGCTATTATTAAAACTGTTATTTTGCGGGTATGCCCGGCCTCCTTGGTACCCAGTGTTTATTTTGTTCGTACCCTGGTTGTTGTTCTGATACGTCCTTTGTTCGGGCCCATCACTTCTACGACTCTGTCGGTAGTAGTCTTCATTTTCATAGTTTTCGAGGAGTTCGGTCATTGCCTGGATGGTTTTTATTTGGCTGCCCCTCCTCGCACGAATTACTTCTTCATCATAATGATATGACAACTTATTTATTAGGCACTCCTCAGGTATGGCCGGTTCTAAGTGCTTGGCCATACATACCTTGCCGAGGAAATAAGCTGTCATTGAACTACCGACTTGTGGCTTGTAGTGGCCGTGGCAGATATTGTCTCTTATCAAATTTTGAGTTGTCTCCGACCATTACTTGGCCTTAAAAAGGCTCTTAAATTGCTGATAATTGTCGATGTCGCTCCGGTTGGCCATCCACCAATGGTCATTCACCTCCCGAAACGACTCGTCAAGGATTTCCCTATTCTGGACCCATCGGTTCCCTCTGTGTTTTTCTAGGTATTCCTCTATTCGTGCCAAGAACTCCATAGGCTTCCGTTTATATTGCCGGAAATTGAGCCATTCTCTGTTTTCTGACATGGGGAAATTATGATATCCAGATGGTCTATTCCTTATCAATTCTATCTCCTCCTGGCTCTGACGCACCTGTCCGGTTATGTTTGTCATAGCGGCTTCCACGCCGTCGCATCTTTCGGTTACCTGTGTCCGCACTTTATTCACTTCTTCCAAGGCAAATTTCTTGTTTTCTTCCAGTTTCGTTTCCTGTTGTTCTTTGACATGTGTAATCTCTTTATGTATTACTTCCCGGACTTCCATCACTTCGTTTTCCGTCTGACGACATCTTTCGTCTACTTCTCTGATCTGCTGGTTGACAACCACGACTTCCTGTTCTAACTTCTTGACGATGGATTTCTTCGTCTCTGTTATCTTTTTATTTAACTCTTCTTTTGCCAATTCTATTCTTTCGTCTACTTTATTCATGCTCTCCTGGTTAACTTCCCTTAGTTCTTCTCTTAACCTTTGACTATTCTCGTCCATTTTCTCCTCCATTTTCTGATTATTTTCCTCCCACTTTCCCCTCAGTTGCTGATTGTCGCTTTCCATTTTCCTACTAGTTTCCTCCATTTTCTCTTCCAGCTTCTTACTCAAACTCTTACTGGTTTCCTCAATCCTTTTATTAGTATTTTCTATCTTACGGACCAATTCTTCCTTTGTGGATCGGTTATCTTCCTTCAGATCCTCTAGTTTTTCATTTCATGAATGGTTGTCTTCCTTCAGATCTTCTAGTTTTTCATTTAATGAATTGTTATCTTCCTTCCTTTCCTTACTACTTTCGTCCATCTTCTTATGCAGGTCTTCCTTTAATTCCTTATTCATTTTCTTACTGGTTTCTTCCATGCCCTTGGTAGTGGAATCCATTTTCTTCTCCATTCCTTCCATCCTCTGCCAGAACATTTCCATGAATCTGTCCAATTTACTCTCTTCTGTTACCTTGGCTTTCTCTACCTTCTTTTCCTGGAGATTGACTTCCCCTGTTTGCGTTGTTACTTCAGGTTGTTCCTCGGGTGGTGCGGGTTGTTTCGGTTCCACCTGGGTTAGTAACACTTCCGGATCTTCAACGGGTGTTGCCTCCTTATCCCCCATGTCAACCTCTCTTTCGGCCTCTGCCGCCCTTTTTTTCGAAGTAGCTCGTCTTTGCATTTTTCTCTCTTCTATTAATTAACCGCTGCCAGGCTTATTTCATCGAGCCCTCTAAGTTGGACGCCACTTTGTAAGAAAACCCTGTATGCCGGTCTTTACAAAAATAAAATAGTAGAGGAAAAATTTTATAAAAAATAAAATTTTCAATAAAAAAAAATTTTGTTTATGTTTAATCAAGGTCAGTAATTAAGAAATAATGCTGTTTTAAATGTTCTGTAAAAATTTTAAGAATTAGGAAGGTATTTATTAACTATCGAGCACTTCCGGAAGATCTGAACCCAGTCTGGGTTCATTAGATTAACTCCAGTCAGCAATCGATTGACGATTTTTCTTGCTGGTTCAATATCTCACTGAAAAAAAAATTTTCTTCTTCTTGAAGTCTCCTTGCCTTAATAAATAACCTTAAATTAGCCTGTGAAATAATAACAGACAAATACAAATGAAATATATGGATTTATTAAACAATTTAATAAATAATCGATTTTTTATCGATTGAGAACAATTATCGACTCCGTCTCAGGTAATTATCGATTGTGCATACAGTAGAAAAATTATTATAAGTATTATAAAAAGGACAGGTTCTTTGAGCGATTAAATTAATAGTCAGAGAAGGGTGACGAGAAAGTATAACATTAACAAATAAATAAATTCAATAATTATTATTTAACAGTATTTAAATAATTCTGATATATTATGTTTAAGTAAGTTGAAGTCAAACCATATGTAGACTGACGTCACCACTTGATGAGGTAGGCAGGGCTTAGTAAATTCAAAGATGGCCGCTACTAGATCTGGCGAGTTTACTGCGATGTCATCGTGTCAAAAAATCACAGCAAAATTACCTTCATGAATGTTTGAAATGTCCCCGCACTGGTGTAATTGGTCCATTAGGTTGTTTGGTGTGTTCTGAAGAAGTGTTCCGTATGTACTTGTGTTAATTATGTTATTTAGTATGTGTTCACTTCTGTGAGTTAAGTTGCTCAAAATGCGGTTATGATTTGTAGCGTGAATCAGATCAAATATATTGTTTTACTGTTTTAGATCACTTGTATAATGAAGTTAGGCGTTAGTTTTCACTATTGTCGTTAACGTTTTGGTAAATTTAGTTACAAAAGTGTTTATTTCATCTAACTCTCGATTCACTTATATGAACGGCTAACAGTAATACCATTTTCGACTCGATTATAAGGAACGTTTTTTCACACAACTATTCAGCTTGATATTCAACAAAAGACTATTTTAACTTGGTCAAAATCTGGCCCAGTTAATCTTTGAAAAAGTATTGTTAACATATTTCGATTACCCATATACATGATACAAAATTACATTATATATGGCATTTATTTATTTTATTCATCACTTTCATGAATTATGAACCTTATCATTGGTTTAATCATCTCATTCCTTTTAAATTGATATATTATAGTCCATATCTGTAGACATTTTGTGGAAATCACCAAAATTCTTTCCTTTTTTGAAAATTTAGGCTCAAACATTGATTTCCGCCTTTATACAATTTTTCTTCCATTTTAATTGTTATTAATACTATTATAATAAAATTTAATTAGTCATATTTCTCTTCCTTTCCTTAAATACATATAAATTAAACCTTTGAACTGGTTTTTTGTGTTAGTCTCTGAATTTGACATTGCTCTTTAAAATTAATTAATTTATATATTTTGAAAATTTACAATCTTTTAAGGTATATTTTCTTATTACCATTTTAATTCATAGGATCATTCCCAGTAGTGGTTAACTGATTTACCTTATCTAAATCTTGCTAGTTTACAGGATTTATAATTGAATTATACTGGTTTATATAGTTTCTGTGAATTCACGAAATGGCCTAGAGTTTAGAATTTTACATTTCTGTCTTTCTCAAATAAATTTAATCCTACCACTCCTCTGACTTTACATAGTTACTATTACATGAAAATAAAATGGTTTATAACTTATTGTGAGGTGTAGTATTTAATTAACACTACTGTTATAAAAAAATAATTATGAACATGATTTAGCCATCTGTACAATTGAACATATTGCTGACATGGTTTGAACATATACATTTAACTCCTTTTGAATTAACACAGCATACCTACTGAAACATTATTAATGGTATGTATACTGTTATTTAGCAAACATTATTCATTTTAAACACATAATATAAATCTTATTTTCTAATAACTCTTACAAATACATTGATTTTATGGCTGTGAACAAACGGTCTATTTAAACATTTTAAACCTATGAATACTAAACTAATGCCAGTCCTTTCTGGTCTAAACCATTATTATTTATGATCCCCTTCATCAGTAAACATGACCACCCATACTCTAGTTATTAGCATTTTTTACAAATGTCTTGTAAATAAAGAGTTACATTAAAATAATAAAATACTGGAAATCTTCCATTTTATTATTTTATTATGCTGTTTATTATTGGATATTAAAGTTGTTATATAGCATATTGATAAGTCATAGTATCACTAACTTTAAGTTTATTGCATTTCCAAAAAACACTTACACAAATTCACTTTCACTGGTGGTTCTGATATTTTGAGTCTCACTATCTCAGACCAGACCTTTAGTAATCATGGACTGTTAAGACTTGTTTATTTTCTTACCACACAGTAACTTTAGTCGGTTCACTTCTTATAATACTATACAACACTTTAGTTTTCAAAATAATTACATTTTATAGGATTTTGGTATGTTATACTTTCTTTTTAATCGTTTTTGTGGGTTTGGGGTTGATGGTAGTTAATAATAATAATAGGTTTTACAACGGTGTTTCTTTCATACTATTTCTTCCTCTCCTCCTGTCTTCTTTCTTGTCTTTCTTCTTATCTTCTTTCTTGTCCTTCTTCTTATCTTCTTTCTTGTCTTCATTCTTGTCCTTCTTCTAGTCTTCATTCTTCTGGTCTTCTTGTCTTCATTCTTCATTCTTGGGTAAACCAAGGTACTTTGTGTTATCTCGACTGATGTTTAGTTTGGAGCATCTAATTATTTACTGACACGGACCTTGCTCTTCTCTAAAGGTTTCAGGGTATTGTTTTCTTCCTGATCACAAATTTTATTCTTCCTTCTTCTTATCTTTGAGGTATTTTGGTGTTCACCACTCTTAAACTGATTCTCTTTCTTCTTGATATGGTGTTATTTAATTTGTTTACTGCTCCTAGCTTCCTGGGTAAATTACTGATCTTATAATATGAGTTGCTTTCAATACTTTCTTTGATATTTAAACAGTGGTTTTTATAAAATGTAATGAGGATTTTTATTTTATCGTGGTTCATTCCTTTGATTTCATTAAATCTCATTCAATATTATTTTAACATATGTGGTGTAATTAATTTTTATGATTTTATATGACTTAATAAGTAGTGGATTTTCTGTCGAGCTACAATATTTATTATTAAGTAGTAGCCTCAGGGTTGTTTTTACCCAAAATGGGTCTTGCACTCGGCTAATTATTATTATTCAATATCGTATTTTATTATTATTTACCTGTTTAGTGACTTATTCCCCTCAATTCAACCTATTGTTGAATCCAGGATTGAATAAGCCGATTACTTACACTCTTTTCGACGTATTAGCTGTCGGTTTAAATGGTTTAATTATATGTATTATATCCACTGCTTAGAATTATTCCAATCGAAGTTCCGTCGACTCTTCGTTGATCAGCGGTGGTGAGAAGATCAGTAGTTTTCTTCCTATATACTAACATACACATACATAGACATGACATTCATGGTAACTCATACTTTATAATATTATCAATATATAGGTCAGTACGGTTGTAAACAAAATATAAAATCACTCAATTTGAATGATTCGCACTTTCAGCATGGTACCAACCGCCTCGTTCTTCTCCTCTAAGCTGTATTTACTGATACAATAAAGGTCAACTCTTTCAATGGTAAAAATAATAATGGTTATTTATTCAATTCTAACACAATGAAATTTAATACAATAATACGTTTTGCTCTTCTTTCTGGTTAACAATTAATATTTTAAAAGTGAACGTGAACTCTAAAACAATTGATAAGCTCAAGTTGGCATGACTGCCTCTGGTTAGTTACAAAATGTGTGTTGACAAACATACAGGTTATGTCGTATTATTCGACTTGAAATGTCATTAATAATTATAATAATAAAAGTAGTAGGTTCTTTTAGACTGCAAAATACACTTATTTGAGATAGTTGCTACGGCTAGAACAAACATATAAGATAAGAATTCATTGATTATTAATTAAAAAAGACAAAATATGAACGACTGTTCATGGTTAGACATATGCTTTAAATATCGTTAATGCAACCTTGTTTGGTTAAAAGTTGTTAAATAGTTATTATTAATTGATAATAATTGTTATGATCCAGTGTCAGGGACTAAGATCATCTTGAAAATTGGATATTCCTAGTTCAGGTAACGATAATTCATTTATTGTAGTTATCACTCTCTGGCGTAACTCTTACTTAAATTTAGCAACAAAATATTCAATACTCCTATCTGCTAATAGCATAAGAGCACATACACTCTTCATTGATAGTACAATGTCTTTACTTATTCTAAATATTTATAGTATACAAATCGTTGAAATTGTCGTTACTTAAATCGTTCAACTTCGACTTTGTTTATTCGTATTCATTAGATCCCTTCTTTTAAGAATAGGGAATTTAATTGTTTACCATAGGTTATTTTAAATCGCTATTAGCGTTCAGTTATCTTTCTTATCATCTAATCATAACATTATAGCTGTGGGTATGAATACTTGCGTATCTTGTCGTTCGAAGGGTTACAATTTTTCTTATTAACACTTTTTAATTAATTAAATTTTCTTTTTTTTTATTAATTAATTAATTAAATTTTATCACTACACTGCACCCACTCCTATGCGCATTAACTCCGAATAAAGTACACTTATAAATATACTGCACTGATTCTTCAATGTATGTAACCTATATCTCGGTTTGAGGTTAACGTTGTTTATGCCTGGTTGCTGTCAAAAGCACGTTTTTCTGGAGCGACGACAAGCATGCAGCTCGCTTCGTTGATGTTGAAAGCTCTGGTTCCTCTGTCGGAATGAAGAATTTCGGATTTTTTATAAGCTCTGATTGGTCAGTTTATTTTAATTCGTTTATTTACGGTAGACTTCGTCAAAACAGACGCTTCCAACGGCGTCAGTTTTTGGGAACAATATTAAGAAATCGTGGCTTATATACCCACGCGAAAGGGCACAGCATAATACAATTATTCTTAAAAGTCCAATATCTTACTTATAATTGTACTGATGACATTGTGATTACCCTCATTGTTCATGATTTTTAAAGACGATTAATTTGAACCCCCTCATCATATATTTCTGATTAGGGATAGCTGACTTCGCACTTAGTATTTATACTTAGTGTCCATTAAGCCATTAATTATTAATATTATATTGTTTTTATTCCATTTTCTATGGTAATATCTCGTTCTTAATCTACTGTACAATTTTCACTTAAAACTATGCCTTAATATTAACACTATGTCCGTTTTCATAGATTCGAACTTAAACCTATTGTTATACATGTTTGTTTTTCTTATTCCCTAGCAATAATAATATTTAATTGAATTCTAACATTGTATAATTAAACATCGATGGGTTAAGTCACTACTGACAGTGTTCTTTTTCCCTACATTATTGGTTTAGTGCCTTAATTATCATTTATTAATTAGGCTTGTCATGCCTATATGGAGTTACCTTGTTGTATGTTTGGTATCCTACACATATTATTCGTATTATTCTCTAATTGATAATTAAAATAGTCACAATGATCTTATTGTTATTGTGATGCAGTTCATTCTGCATTTGATTCTGTTATTATCTAGGTTTAGTGGCTGTAAACTTTACTTGCAGCTAACTGTTACAATGGTTTAGTTGTAATTACATTTATATAGATTATTCAGATAGTTATTTTGGTTGCATTTGCTCATCTGAACAGTATTCTGTCTGACATCAGGTCATTAGTTGAGTTACTATCTTTGTATAATATGTTTATAACATGATTTTGGTTGCATAATGTCTCTTGGCCATTACAAGCATATTGTCATATTTGTATTACAAAAATATAGCTTTTATATCCAGTTATACTATTAGCTACCGTGTACAAAACATTCCTTATATGCTCTATTTACTTCCTAGCTCATTACATTTTGGTTTAATATTGTTTTGATTTAGTTTTCATCAAGTTTTACTGAAAACTGGATGCCCAGATTAGGTTATGTTATAGGTTCAGTAAGCAGTAAGGTGTTGTTGATGGCTGTATATTTCTACATTAGTCTATTCGACTGGTTTTCATTCCATGTTTGTACATTGGTTATTGGTTATTAATATTTCACATTTAGTTTACTCTTGTATTGTCTTATTTGTTGTTAATTAGTGGGTTTGCATTAATATCATTCCCACTGTACAATTGGTCATTCATTATTTTGGGACCTATTCTTCTGTTTATTCTCTAACTACACATCATTTAGTTAACATAAACTTATCTTGTCCTTATTCAGTTTGCTTGTGACTCTTTATTTACAATATTTAGTCCTTATTTATAATAATGTGTTTCACATAGACAATGAATGTATTCATTAAATGAGTTGTGGTCAGTGTTGACTTTACCATACAGCTTAGGGATTTATATCATGTAATTACTTAACATTTCTTTTTTCTTCTTAATACAATTATTCTTTGAAAGGTTTATGTTAGTTTGTTATACTTCAATTTCCTTCCCTTTGTTCTTGTGTTTGGTCTGGATATCTTCCTTCTTCTTTCTTCACTGATCTCCTTCTCACTGTTGTTCATTTTTATACATGATGTGGTTTTCACTTGTCTTCTTCACATTGTTTCTTCCTTCTTCTTTCTTGAAGTTGTCATTGTTGTATTCTTCTCCCTGATTCTTCTTTCTTCTTTTGTGGTCTTGTCTCCTTCTCCCTGATTTTTCTTTCTTCTTTTGTTGTATTGTGTCTTTCTCACTGATCTATTGGGTAAAGTATGTCAGTCTTCTCGTCTTTATTCATCTTTTCTTCTTTATTGGTGCATTTACTAGTGAATTCCTTTCAATGATGCTTCACTTATTTAAACTTATGGTACTTTCTTCTTCTGTATACATGGTGGTATTCTAGACCTTTTAATGTATTTTTACTAGTGGTGGCCTTTAAATTAATTTTCAGTACGTAGGTGGATGTGGTGTTATATGTACTGTTACATATTGCCTCCTTATTAGAATTGATCATTTCTGATATGTTTGTTTTATGATTGAAGAAATTATCAATTTTTTATTTCACTCTTAAGTCACATATAATGTTTTTATATTTTGTATTTACTCTTACACTTGTCTTCAGTTCACTATATTTTCTACATCTCCTCCTTCTTCATTATCTTGGAATCTTGTTTAATTATATTCTTGGCTGTCGTGTTTTTTCCCTTAAATATTTAATTTCCCTAACATTTTTTTCCTAACTTAGTAGCTGGAATCGTTTCGGGTGGGCTCTATGGCTTACCTAACTTCGTCGTTCATAACTACACTCTTTCTGAGATCAGGGGTACCTCATCCCTGCTCAGTTAAATGATTGCTGGAACTTTTCTACAGTCAATTCATTAAATAATAATACTCATAAGCAGTCTCTTTCGACTAATAATAATAAACACTCTTGGGGTTTTCACTTTCTTGCCTTTTATATTTTATTATACATTCTCTTCTGGATTCCTTCTTCTCTTCTGCAGATCTTCATTAGTTAATGTTGTTGACAAATAGCATGTGTAAATATTCTTCATTTTTTCTCTTCTCCTTATCGTGACAAAATTGTTTTTCATATTGATTGGTTCTTTCTTCTTTTTCTTGGCCAATTCTCTTTCTCACTATCTTCTCTACATAATATTCTCATTAATTTTCTTCTTTTCTCCTTTAGCAAATGTCATATTTGTTAACATTTTATTTTGGATAGGTACACAATTTTTCTCAAAGTGATAGTAAACATTGTTTAAAATATCTTAAGTGCGTTCCCTAGTTGCTTGTTTTGGTTATGGTTTAGTTATTAGATACTAGTCTTTCTTTTTCTCGTGTTACATACAATATTCATTTGACAAACATTTTTCGTTCAATATCTATTACAATATTTGATTAATAAAAATTCTTTTTTTATATACAATATTCATTTAATAAATATTTTTCTCTTTCTTCTTTCCATAAGAATATCCTTCTCTCTTGTTGTTGGTTTATTGGGTATACGATATTTGATAATTACAATACAATATGATAATATAATAATAACAATACATTAATAGATAATATCTGATTTTATAGACATTCTTGGGGTTACATTGTTCATTTAATAAACATTTTTCTCTCTCTCCTCTTTCCATTAAAATAATAGCCTTCTTTCATGTTACTCTCTTTGGTTTTCTTCCTCTCTACTCCTTCAAAGGTTAGTTGGGTGAACCTTTATTCTGGATGATTTTAATGGACTTAGTATAAGTTACACTGATAAATTACATTTATTCTGGATGGTTTTAATTCTTGTTTATGGTTTTTGGAGTAGACAAGGTTATTTGATAAATATTTTTCTTTGGTATTTGTCGTTTACCCAGTAGTCATTGGTCTCATTTTCATTTATTTACTATTGTGGTACACTCATATTGTATTTGGTAAAAAATTTTGGTTTGTTTATTTTGATTATGCGTTCCATCGGTCGGCCGTTTCCTCTTCTTCATCTATTTCGTCTCCCCCTCTCTGAGGTGTGTTGGATTGTAATCCCGTGCCTCTTAAGGGAAGCCAGCGTTCTGGTGGGTTCTGTTGATTGTAAGCCATCCGGACCCTCGTAGATGGATCGTCCTGTCCTTGGTTTCCGCGTCCGGATCTGACTCCTTCAATATGGTGAATCTGTCGTACATTTCCGGCATCCTCCCTTCCTTCGGGTCTATTTATATTGTTGTACTGGTGTCCACTATTACGGTTTCTGTTTGTCTCCTCGCTACTGCGGCTCCTTCGTGTGTCGTAACCGGATTCGCTACTCCTTACGTCCTGACTGTACGGATTGTTATCTTCATTGAAGCTTCGATGTCCCTGATAGAAACGTCTCCCTCCGTTTCTGTCGTCAGCACGAACGTAATTAGCTCTCTTGAAATTGCTTGGGTTGTGGTTATTCCCGTTGTTCGGTCGGTACTGGCGATTGTTATTACTTGGACGGTAGGGGTGGTTACCACTATTTGGCCGATGTTGATTTCCACTTTTATAATTAGGACGGTGGTTGTTATTAGGAGGGTTCTGATTATAATTATTATTATAATTTGGCCTATAATTCGTGTTATTCCTATCCGGCGGATAATTATTCCCGTTACTATTTGGCTTCGGATTCTGGTCCGCATTATCTCGGTTTGAGTTATTACAATTACCTCGATAATTATTTCGGTATCCGGCCTGACCGTTTCTATCAAAGTATGGGTCTGGTCCCTGCCGACTCCTCCGATAATACTTCTCCTGCTCATAGTTTTCTAACAGCGCGGACATGGTTTGGATTGTTCTTATTTGTCCATTAAGTCTCGCTCTGGCCACGCCCTCTTCGAAATGATACGCCAATTTAGTGACGAGGCATTCTTCAGGTATCTTCGGCTCGAGATTTCTGGTCATACACACTTTGCCCAAGAAGTATGCGGTGAGTGTTGCCCCCTTACTGCGGTCATACTTCCCGTTGCAGATGTCGTCCCGCACTATGTTCTGTGCCGATTCGGACCAGTATTTCGTTTTAAACAGCGCTTTGAACTCCGCATAATTCTGTATATCATGTCGGGTAGCCGTCCACCAATTATCGCGCACGTCCTTAAAGTACTCGTCTAACATGTTTCTGATAGTAGACCATCTAGTTTCGCGTGTACGGGCGATATTTTCTTCCACTCTTTCGATGAACTCCATGGGATTCTTTTTATAATGTTGGAAATTTATCAGTTCACGATTCTCCATGTTCGTTATTCCGGTCACTTGTATTGGTTGACTTCGGAATAAATTAATTTCTTCCCTAAAATTATTGAGTTCTCGTCGTTGAAGTTCAGCCATCTTCTCCTTGTCGGTGTGCACTTGCTCCCGAACATCACTCACGGTGGCGGTGATTTCCTCACATCTCGTTCCCAAGTTTTCTTGTTTCTTTGTCATGACTTCAAATTTATTTAAATGGGATTCTTCGATGTTATTTAACCGGGTCTGAAGTGTCTCCTTCGTTCTCTGTATTTCTTGCTGGTTCTCTTCACACCTCTCGCCGATTTCAGAAATTTCCCGTCTGACTTCGGTTATTTCCTCTCCTATTTTCGTATTCAATTTTTCGTGACTGTCTTCGAGTCTGTGGCTGATAATTTCGATCTTCTTGTTACTATCTTCTATGCTGTCATCAATCTTCTTGCTCAATTCTTGTGTGTCTTCCTTCAAAGAAGCTATGATTTTATTTGTCTCTTCCGTCTTCTTGTTTAACTCCCCTTTGAAATCTTCCCTCAATAACTCGATATTTTTCTGGTTGTCATCCATCTTTTTATGAATAGATTCCATATTTTTGGTTAACGACTCGTTATTTTTATTTAATTTCTCATTAAAATCTTCTTTTAATGATTCAATATTCTTCTGGCCGTCTTCCTTCAATTCTTCTTTTAATAATTCAATATTTTTATTCATCGCCCTCAGTATTTCCAAGAAGTCGGCGTCTCCCGTTTGCGTGGGTTTCTCAATTTGTTCCTCTTGTTGTACAGGTCGGCTGGGTTCTATAGGAGGTAATATCTCTTCCAAATCTTCGACTGGTGTCGCCTCCTTATTATCCATGTTTATTTCTTTATCTGCCTCCACCGCACGCTTCTTAGAGGTTGCTCTCCGTTGCATTTTTGGTCCTGTGTATTGCAGCTGCCTCGAAAATTAGGTTGATGATTATTTTATAAATTAGGTTGAATATTTTTCCGCCTAATTTCGCTCGAACGTTGTGCGCCAATTTGTAATATGACGAGTATCCGTCTCTGTTTATAATTATTTATATTTATTATTAAGTAGTAGTCTCAGGGTTGTTTTTACTCAAAATGGGTCTTGCACTCGGCTAATTATTATTATTCAATATCGTATTTTATTATTATTTACCTATTTAGTGACTTATTCCCCTCAATTCAACCTATTGTTGAATCCAGGATTGAATAAGCCGATTACTTACACTCTTTTCGACGTATTAGCTGTCGGTTTAAATGGTTTAATTATATGTATTATATCCACTGCTTAGAATTATTCCAATCGAAGTTCCGTCGACTCTTCGTTGATCAGCGGTGGTGAGAAGATCAGTAGTTTTCTTCCTATATACTAACATACACATACATAGACATGACATTCATGGTAACTCATACTTTATAATATTATCAATATATAGGTCAGTACGGTTGTAAACAAAATATAAAATCACTCAATTTGAATGATTCGCACTTTCAGCATGGTACCAACCGCCTCGTTCTTCTCCTCTAAGCTGTATTTACTGATACAATAAAGGTCAACTCTTTCAATGGTAAAAATAATAATGGTTATTTATTCAATTCTAACACAATGAAATTTAATACAATAATACGTTTTGCTCTTCTTTCTGGTTAACAATTAATATTTTAAAAGTGAACGTGAACTCTAAAACAATTGATAAGCTCAAGTTGGCATGACTGCCTCTGGTTAGTTACAAAATGTGTGTTGACAAACATACAGGTTATGTCGTATTATTCGACTTGAAATGTCATTAATAATTATAATAATAAAAGTAGTAGGTTCTTTTAGACTGCAAAATACACTTATTTGAGATAGTTGCTACGGCTAGAACAAACATATAAGATAAGAATTCATTGATTATTAATTAAAAAAGACAAAATATGAACGACTGTTCATGGTTAGACATATGCTTTAAATATCGTTAATGCAACCTTGTTTGGTTAAAAGTTGTTAAATAGTTATTATTAATTGATAATAATTGTTATGATCCAGTGTCAGGGACTAAGATCATCTTGAAAATTGGATATTCCTAGTTCAGGTAACGATAATTCATTTATTGTAGTTATCACTCTCTGGCGTAACTCTTACTTAAATTTAGCAACAAAATATTCAATACTCCTATCTGCTAATAGCATAAGAGCACATACACTCTTCATTGATAGTACAATGACTTTACTTATTCTAAATATTTATAGTATACAAATCGTTGAAATTGTCGTTACTTAAATCGTTCAACTTCGACTTTGTTTATTCGTATTCATTAGATCCCTTCTTTTAAGAATAGGGAATTTAATTGTTTACCATAGGTTAATTTAAATCGCTATTAGCGTTCAGTTATCTTTCTTATCATCTAATCATAACATTATAGCTGTGGGTATGAATACTTGCGTATCTTGTCGTTCGAAGGGTTACAATTTTTCTTATTAACACTTTTTAATTAATTAAATTTTCTTTTTTTTTATTAATTAATTAATTAAATTTTATCACTACACTGCACCCACTCCTATGCGCATTAACTCCGAATAAAGTACACTTATAAATATACTGCACTGATTCTTCAATGTATGTAACCTATATCTCGGTTTGAGGTTAACGTTGTTTATGCCTGGTTGCTGTCAAAAGCACGTTTTTCTGGAGCGACGACAAGCATGCAGCTCGCTTCGTTGATGTTGAAAGCTCTGGTTCCTCTGTCGGAATGAAGAATTTCGGATTTTTTATAAGCTCTGATTGGTCAGTTTATTTTAATTCGTTTATTTACGGTAGACTTCGTCAAAACAGACGCTTCCAACGGCGTCAGTTTTTGGGAACAATATTAAGAAATCGTGGCTTATATACCCACGCGAAAGGGCACAGCATAATACAATTATTCTTAAAAGTCCAATATCTTACTTATAATTGTACTGATGACATTGTGATTACCCTCATTGTTCATGCTTTTTAAAGACGATTAATTTGAACCCCCTCATCATATATTTCTGATTAGGGATAGCTGACTTCGCACTTAGTATTTATACTTAGTGTCCATTAAGCCATTAATTATTAATATTATATTGTTTTTATTCCATTTTCTATGGTAATATCTCGTTCTTAATCTACTGTACAATTTTCACTTAAAACTATGCCTTAATATTAACACTATGTCCGTTTTCATAGATTCGAACTTAAACCTATTGTTATACATGTTTGTTTTTCTTATTCCCTAGCAATAATAATATTTAATTGAATTCTAACATTGTATAATTAAACATCGATGGGTTAAGTCACTACTGACAGTGTTCTTTTTCCCTACATTATTGGTTTAGTGCCTTAATTATCATTTATTAATTAGGCTTGTCATGCCTATATGGAGTTACCTTGTTGTATGTTTGGTATCCTACACATATTATTCGTATTATTCTCTAATTGATAATTAAAATAGTCACAATGATCTTATTGTTATTGTGATGCAGTTCATTCTGCATTTGATTCTGTTATTATCTAGGTTTAGTGGCTGTAAACTTTACTTGCAGCTAACTGTTACAATGGTTTAGTTGTAATTACATTTATATAGATTATTCAGATAGTTATTTTGGTTGCATTTGCTCATCTGAACAGTATTCTGTCTGACATCAGGTCATTAGTTGAGTTACTATCTTTGTATAATATGTTTATAACATGATTTTGGTTTCATAATGTCTCTTGGCCATTACAAGCATATTGTCATATTTGTATTACAAAAATATAGCTTTTATATCCAGTTATACTATTAGCTACCGTGTACAAAACATTCCTTATATGCTCTATTTACTTCCTAGCTCATTACATTTTGGTTTAATATTGTTTTGATTTAGTTTTCATCAAGTTTTACTGAAAACTGGATGCCCAGATTAGGTTATGTTATAGGTTCAGTAAGCAGTAAGGTGTTGTTGATGGCTGTATATTTCTACATTAGTCTATTCGACTGGTTTTCATTCCATGTTTGTACATTGGTTATTGGTTATTAATATTTCACATTTAGTTTACTCTTGTATTGTCTTATTTGTTGTTAATTAGTGGGTTTGTATTAATATCATTCCCACTGTACAATTGGTCATTCATTATTTTGGGACCTATTCTTCTGTTTATTCTCTAACTACACATCATTTAGTTAACATAAACTTATCTTGTCCTTATTCAGTTTGCTTGTGACTCTTTATTTACAATATTTAGTCCTTATTTATAATAATGTGTTTCACATAGACAATGAATGTATTCATTAAATGAGTTGTGGTCAGTGTTGACTTTACCATACAGCTTAGGGATTTATATCATGTAATTACTTAACATTTCTTTTTTCTTCTTAATACAATTATTCTTTGAAAGGTTTATGTTAGTTTGTTATACTTCAATTTCCTTCCCTTTGTTCTTGTGTTTGGTCTGGATATCTTCCTTCTTCTTTCTTCACTGATCTCCTTCTCACTGTTGTTCATTTTTATACATGATGTGGTTTTCACTTGTCTTCTTCACATTGTTTCTTCCTTCTTCTTTCTTGAAGTTGTCATTGTTGTATTCTTCTCCCTGATTCTTCTTTCTTCTTTTGTGGTCTTGTCTCCTTCTCCCTGATTTTTCTTTCTTCTTTTGTTGTATTGTGTCTTTCTCACTGATCTATTGGGTAAAGTATGTCAGTCTTCTCGTCTTTATTCATCTTTTCTTCTTTATTGGTGCATTTACTAGTGAATTCCTTTCAATGATGCTTCACTTATTTAAACTTATGGTACTTTCTTCTTCTGTATACATGGTGGTATTCTAGACCTTTTAATGTATTTTTACTAGTGGTGGCCTTTAAATTAATTTTCAGTACGTAGGTGGATGTGGTGTTATATGTACTGTTACATATTGCCTCCTTATTAGAATTGATCATTTCTGATATGTTTGTTTTATGATTGAAGAAATTATCAATTTTTTATTTCACTCTTAAGTCACATATAATGTTTTTATATTTTGTATTTACTCTTACACTTGTCTTCAGTTCACTATATTTTCTACATCTCCTCCTTCTTCATTATCTTGGAATCTTGTTTAATTATATTCTTGGCTGTCGTGTTTTTTCCCTTAAATATTTAATTTCCCTAACATTTTTTTCCTAACTTAGTAGCTGGAATCGTTTCGGGTGGGCTCTATGGCTTACCTAACTTCGTCGTTCATAACTACACTCTTTCTGAGATCAGGGGTACCTCATCCCTGCTCAGTTAAATGATTGCTGGAACTTTTCTACAGTCAATTCATTAAATAATAATACTCATAAGCAGTCTCTTTCGACTAATAATAATAAACACTCTTGGGGTTTTCACTTTCTTGCCTTTTATATTTTATTATACATTCTCTTCTGGATTCCTTCTTCTCTTCTGCAGATCTTCATTAGTTAATGTTGTTGACAAATAGCATGTGTAAATATTCTTCATTTTTTCTCTTCTCCTTATCGTGACAAAATTGTTTTTCATATTGATTGGTTCTTTCTTCTTTTTCTTGGCCAATTCTCTTTCTCACTATCTTCTCTACATAATATTCTCATTAATTTTCTTCTTTTCTCCTTTAGCAAATGTCATATTTGTTAACATTTTATTTTGGATAGGTACACAATTTTTCTCAAAGTGATAGTAAACATTGTTTAAAATATCTTAAGTGCGTTCCCTAGTTGCTTGTTTTGGTTATGGTTTAGTTATTAGATACTAGTCTTTCTTTTTCTCGTGTTACATACAATATTCATTTGACAAACATTTTTCGTTCAATATCTATTACAATATTTGATTAATAAAAATTCTTTTTTTATATACAATATTCATTTAATAAATATTTTTCTCTTTCTTCTTTCCATAAGAATATCCTTCTCTCTTGTTGTTGGTTTATTGGGTATACGATATTTGATAATTACAATACAATATGATAATATAATAATAACAATACATTAATAGATAATATCTGATTTTATAGACATTCTTGGGGTTACATTGTTCATTTAATAAACATTTTTCTCTCTCTCCTCTTTCCATTAAAATAATAGCCTTCTTTCATGTTACTCTCTTTGGTTTTCTTCCTCTCTACTCCTTCAAAGGTTAGTTGGGTGAACCTTTATTCTGGATGATTTTAATGGACTTAGTATAAGTTACACTGATAAATTACATTTATTCTGGATGGTTTTAATTCTTGTTTATGGTTTTTGGAGTAGACAAGGTTATTTGATAAATATTTTTCTTTGGTATTTGTCGTTTACCCAGTAGTCATTGGTCTCATTTTCATTTATTTACTATTGTGGTACACTCATATTGTATTTGGTAAAAAATTTTGGTTTGTTTATTTTGATTATGCGTTCCATCGGTCGGCCGTTTCCTCTTCTTCATCTATTTCGTCTCCCCCTCTCTGAGGTGTGTTGGATTGTAATCCCGTGCCTCTTAAGGGAAGCCAGCGTTCTGGTGGGTTCTGTTGATTGTAAGCCATCCGGACCCTCGTAGATGGATCGTCCTGTCCTTGGTTTCCGCGTCCGGATCTGACTCCTTCAATATGGTGAATCTGTCGTACATTTCCGGCATCCTCCCTTCCTTCGGGTCTATTTATATTGTTGTACTGGTGTCCACTATTACGGTTTCTGTTTGTCTCCTCGCTACTGCGGCTCCTTCGTGTGTCGTACCCGGATTCGCTACTCCTTACGTCCTGACTGTACGGATTGTTATCTTCATTGAAGCTTCGATGTCCCTGATAGAAACGTCTCCCTCCGTTTCTGTCGTCAGCACGAACGTAATTAGCTCTCTTGAAATTGCTTGGGTTGTGGTTATTCCCGTTGTTCGGTCGGTACTGGCGATTGTTATTACTTGGACGGTAGGGGTGGTTACCACTATTTGGCCGATGTTGATTTCCACTTTTATAATTAGGACGGTGGTTGTTATTAGGAGGGTTCTGATTATAATTATTATTATAATTTGGCCTATAATTCGTGTTATTCCTATCCGGCGGATAATTATTCCCGTTACTATTTGGCCTCGGATTCTGGTCCGCATTATCTCGGTTTGAGTTATTACAATTACCTCGATAATTATTTCGGTATCCGGCCTGACCGTTTCTATCAAAGTATGGGTCTGGTCCCTGCCGACTCCTCCGATAATACTTCTCCTGCTCATAGTTTTCTAACAGCGCGGACATGGTTTGGATTGTTCTTATTTGTCCATTAAGTCTCGCTCTGGCCACGCCCTCTTCGAAATGATACGCCAATTTAGTGACGAGGCATTCTTCAGGTATCTTCGGCTCGAGATTTCTGGTCATACACACTTTGCCCAAGAAGTATGCGGTGAGTGTTGCCCCCTTACTGCGGTCATACTTCCCGTTGCAGATGTCGTCCCGCACTATGTTCTGTGCCGATTCGGACCAGTATTTCGTTTTAAACAGCGCTTTGAACTCCGCATAATTCTGTATATCATGTCGGGTAGCCGTCCACCAATTATCGCGCACGTCCTTAAAGTACTCGTCTAACATGTTTCTGATAGTAGACCATCTAGTTTCGCGTGTACGGGCGATATTTTCTTCCACTCTTTCGATGAACTCCATGGGATTCTTTTTATAATGTTGGAAATTTATCAGTTCACGATTCTCCATGTTCGTTATTCCGGTCACTTGTATTGGTTGACTTCGGAATAAATTAATTTCTTCCCTAAAATTATTGAGTTCTCGTCGTTGAAGTTCAGCCATCTTCTCCTTGTCGGTGTGCACTTGCTCCCGAACATCACTCACGGTGGCGGTGATTTCCTCACATCTCGTTCCCAAGTTTTCTTGTTTCTTTGTCATGACTTCAAATTTATTTAAATGGGATTCTTCGATGTTATTTAACCGGGTCTGAAGTGTCTCCTTCGTTCTCTGTATTTCTTGCTGGTTCTCTTCACACCTCTCGCCGATTTCAGAAATTTCCCGTCTGACTTCGGTTATTTCCTCTCCTATTTTCGTATTCAATTTTTCGTGACTGTCTTCGAGTCTGTGGCTGATAATTTCGATCTTCTTGTTACTATCTTCTATGCTGTCATCAATCTTCTTGCTCAATTCTTGTGTGTCTTCCTTCAAAGAAGCTATGATTTTATTTGTCTCTTCCGTCTTCTTGTTTAACTCCCCTTTGAAATCTTCCCTCAATAACTCGATATTTTTCTGGTTGTCATCCATCTTTTTATGAATAGATTCCATATTTTTGGTTAACGACTCGTTATTTTTATTTAATTTCTCATTAAAATCTTCTTTTAATGATTCAATATTCTTCTGGCCGTCTTCCTTCAATTCTTCTTTTAATAATTCAATATTTTTATTCATCGCCCTCAGTATTTCCAAGAAGTCGGCGTCTCCCGTTTGCGTGGGTTTCTCAATTTGTTCCTCTTGTTGTACAGGTCGGCTGGGTTCTATAGGAGGTAATATCTCTTCCAAATCTTCGACTGGTGTCGCCTCCTTATTATCCATGTTTATTTCTTTATCTGCCTCCACCGCACGCTTCTTAGAGGTTGCTCTCCGTTGCATTTTTGGTCCTGTGTATTGCAGCTGCCTCGAAAATTAGGTTGATGATTATTTTATAAATTAGGTTGAATATTTTTCCGCCTAATTTCGCTCGAACGTTGTGCGCCAATTTGTAATATGACGAGTATCCGTCTCTGTTTATAATTATTTATATTTATTATTAAGTAGTAGTCTCAGGGTTGTTTTTACTCAAAATGGGTCTTGCACTCGGCTAATTATTATTATTCAATATCGTATTTTATTATTATTTACCTATTTAGTGACTTATTCCCCTCAATTCAACCTATTGTTGAATCCAGGATTGAATAAGCCGATTACTTACACTCTTTTCGACGTATTAGCTGTCGGTTTAAATGGTTTAATTATATGTATTATATCCACTGCTTAGAATTATTCCAATCGAAGTTCCGTCGACTCTTCGTTGATCAGCGGTGGTGAGAAGATCAGTAGTTTTCTTCCTATATACTAACATACACATACATAGACATGACATTCATGGTAACTCATACTTTATAATATTATCAATATATAGGTCAGTACGGTTGTAAACAAAATATAAAATCACTCAATTTGAATGATTCGCACTTTCAGCATGGTACCAACCGCCTCGTTCTTCTCCTCTAAGCTGTATTTACTGATACAATAAAGGTCAACTCTTTCAATGGTAAAAATAATAATGGTTATTTATTCAATTCTAACACAATGAAATTTAATACAATAATACGTTTTGCTCTTCTTTCTGGTTAACAATTAATATTTTAAAAGTGAACGTGAACTCTAAAACAATTGATAAGCTCAAGTTGGCATGACTGCCTCTGGTTAGTTACAAAATGTGTGTTGACAAACATACAGGTTATGTCGTATTATTCGACTTGAAATGTCATTAATAATTATAATAATAAAAGTAGTAGGTTCTTTTAGACTGCAAAATACACTTATTTGAGATAGTTGCTACGGCTAGAACAAACATATAAGATAAGAATTCATTGATTATTAATTAAAAAAGACAAAATATGAACGACTGTTCATGGTTAGACATATGCTTTAAATATCGTTAATGCAACCTTGTTTGGTTAAAAGTTGTTAAATAGTTATTATTAATTGATAATAATTGTTATGATCCAGTGTCAGGGACTAAGATCATCTTGAAAATTGGATATTCCTAGTTCAGGTAACGATAATTCATTTATTGTAGTTATCACTCTCTGGCGTAACTCTTACTTAAATTTAGCAACAAAATATTCAATACTCCTATCTGCTAATAGCATAAGAGCACATACACTCTTCATTGATAGTACAATGTCTTTACTTATTCTAAATATTTATAGTATACAAATCGTTGAAATTGTCGTTACTTAAATCGTTCAACTTCGACTTTGTTTATTCGTATTCATTAGATCCCTTCTTTTAAGAATAGGGAATTTAATTGTTTACCATAGGTTAATTTAAATTGCTATTAGCGTTCAGTTATCTTTCTTATCATCTAATCATAACATTATAGCTGTGGGTATGAATACTTGCGTATCTTGTCGTTCGAAGGGTTACACTTTTTCTTATTAACACTTTTTAAGTAATTAAAAAATTTTTTTTTATTAATTAATTAATTAAATTTTATCACTACACTGCACCCACTCCTATGCGCATTAACTCCGAATAAAGTACACTTATAAATATACTGCACTGATTCTTCAATGTATGTAACCTATATCTCGGTTTGAGGTTAACGTTGTTTATGCCTGGTTGCTGTCAAAAGCACGTTTTTCTGGAGCGACGACCAGCAAAAACTGTCTCTGGTTCCTCTGTGGGAATGATGAATTTCGGATTTTTTATAAGCTCTTATTGGTCAGTTTATTTTAATTCGTTTATTTACGGTAGACTTCGTCAAAACAGTCGCTTCCAACGGCGTCAGTTTTTGGGAACAAGATTAAGAAATCGTGGCTTACATACCCACGCGAAAGGGCACAGCATAATACAATTATTCTTAAAAGTCCAATATCTTCCTTATAATTGTACTGATGACATTGTGATTACCCTCATTGTTCATGATTTTTAAAGACGATTAATTTGAACCCCCTCATCATATATTTCTGATTAGGGATAGCTGACTTCGCACTTAGTATTTATACTTAGTGTCCATTAAGCCATTAATTAATAATATTATATTGTTTTTATTCCATTTTCTATGGTAATATCTCGTTCTTAATCTACTGTACAATTTTCACTTAAAACTATGCCTTAATATTAACACTATGTCCGTTTTCATAGATTCGAACTTAAACCTATTGTTATACATTTTTGTATTTCTTATTCCCTAGCAATAATAATATTTAATTGAATTCTAACATTGTATAATTAAACATCGATGGGTTAAGTCACTACTGACAGTGTTCTTTTTCCCTACATTATTGGTTTAGTGCCTTAATTATCATTTATTATTTAGGCTTGTCATGCCTATATGGAGTTACTTTGTTCTATGTTTGGTATCCTACACATATTATTCGTATTATTCTCTAATTGATAATTAAAATAGTCACAATGATCTTATTGTTATTGTGATGCAGTTCATTCTGCATTTGATTCTGTTATTATCTAGGTCTAGTGGCTGTAAACTTTACTTGCAGCTAACTGTTACAATGGTTTAGTTGTAATTACATTTATATAGATTATTTAGATAGTTATTTTGGTTGCATTTGCTCATCTGAACAGTATTCTGTCTGACATCAGGTCATTAGTTGAGTTACTATCTTTGTATAATGTGTTTACAACATGATTTTGGTTGCATAATGTCTCTTTGCCATTACAAGCATATTGTCATATTTATATTACAAAAATATAGCTTTTATATCCAGTTATACTATTAGCTACCGTGTACAAAACATTCCTTATATGCTCTATTTACTTCCTAGCTCATTACATTTTGGTTTAATATTGTTTTGATTTAGTTTTCATCAAGTTTTACTGAAAACTGGATGCCCAGATTAGGTTATGTTATAGGTTCAGTAAGCAGTAAGGTGTTGTTGATGGCTGTGTATTTCTACATTAGTCTATTCGACTGGTTTTCATTCCATGTTTGTACATTGGTTATTGGTTATTAATATTTCACATTTAGTTTACTCTTGTATTGTCTTATTTGTTGTTAATTAGTGGGTTTGTATTAATATCATTCCCACTGTACAATTGGTCATTCATTATTTTGGGACCTATTCTTCTGTTTATTCTCTAACTACACATCATTTAGCTATCATAAACTTATCTTGTCTTTATTCAGTTTGCTTGTGACTCTTTATTTACAATATTTAGTCCTTATTTATAATAATGTGTTTCACATAGACAATGAATGTATTCATTAAATGAGTTGTGGTCAGTGTTGACTTTACCATACAGCTTAGGGATTTATATCATGTAATTACTTAACATTTCTTTTTTCTTCTTAATACAATTATTCTTTCAAAGGTTTATGTTAGTTTGTTATACTTCAATTTCCTTCCCTTTGTTCTTGTGTTTGGTCTGGATATCTTCCTTCTTCTTTCTTCACTGATCTCCTTCTCACTGTTGTTCATTTTTATACATGATGTGGTTTTCACTTGTCTTCTTCACATTGTTTCTTCCTTCTTCTTTCTTGAAGTTGTCATTGTTGTATTCTTCTCCCTAATTCTTCTGTCTTCTTTTGTGGTCTTGTCTCCTTCTCCCTAATTTTTCTTTCTTCTTTTGTTGTATTGTGTCCTTCTTACTGATCTATTGGGTAAAGTATGTCAGTCGTCTCGTCTTTATTTTTCTTTTCTTCTTTATTGGTGCATTTACTAGTGAATTCCTTTCAATGGTGCTTCACTTATTTAAACTTATGGTACTTTCTTCTTCTGTATACATGGTGGTATTCTAGACCTTTTAATGTATTTTTACTAGTGGTGGCCTTTAAATTAATTTTCAGTACGTAGGTGGATGTGGTGTTATATGTACTGTTACAATATTCATGTAAATACATTTATGAAACTCTAGTGAAAATTTGTATTCACTGTATCACTTTTTCAACTTAATATTTAATTCTAACCAGTTGTGTACAATAGTGATAAATGAGTGGAAAATTGAGAATTGAATGTACTTTACCTAATTTCAAAGAGAAAATAATGATTTTCTAGATATTAAGACAAGACAAAATATGTGCAGTTTTGAAGAGTGAGTTCACCTTATTTTTCTACTTTTATGCAATGACACCCTGTACCGGTCGCCTCATTCAGATTCTTCAATTTGATTCGTGTTCTGAGCTTTCCCTACAGAATGATAATTTGCCGTTTTAGAGAGTTTTTAGGATTTAAATCTCCACTCTATCCTACTAAATTAGGTTTTACAGTGTTGCAGCTGGATAAATCACGGCTTTACATTCGCCTGCAGAATTATGCTCAAAGTTAGTATTATTTTCTACACTCTAAAATCTGTTTTTTTTTTTAGAGCAGGAAGCTTAATAATTGTATGATCTAGAGTAGTACTGTTTCTTGGCAACAGAGTCACGTTTCAAAAGACATAGTTCATCAGCACGCAATAGGGCCGTTGCTGGAGACAGGCCAGAGTTCCGTATGGAGATAACACAATTTTACTACGAAGTTGTATCGACCAGTGCCCACTTTACGCACAAATATTGTTTTAGCTCTCTAAGTCCCGAATTTAGCCTACAGTATGCTAAAATTACGGTCTGTTATTTATTCTGTAATTACTATTTGTAAATTATTACCTTTTTAAATATATACACATTTTACAGAATCTCCTTAGAGAAATGTTTAGAAACAGTTGGTTCTTTATCAAGTAAACCTGACCACAAATAATGACGTATTTGCAAATATAAATCCTCTTAAAAAATAATTCCAGTTTCTATACAAATGGCATAAATAATTAAAATATAATGCCAATGAATAATTACGATTAACGGTATTACAAAATATGAACAAATATTAATCGTCCAATCGACTATAAAAACGTTGTGCCTTTAAAAAAATATTATAACTTTTTAAAGTGTGTGCTACAATAAAGTTGATTTGATGATTAGGAGGAATTTCTAAGGAAAAAATACTCATTCGCACTACGATCATTAGGGCGTCGGAATGATGACAGGTTGAATGGAATTTTGATTGCATCCCGAATGTTTGTTAAAAAGTTTCTTCCATTCATCTGTTGACAGTCCGTACAACTTCACAATTTCCAGACAATTTACTGCTTAGCCGCTAACGCTCTGCACAATAACTTTCTCCCACATTATTTCTCAAAGGCAGACATTTTACAGCACAACTGACGTCATAGTTCTACTACACCCACGACCTTCACTATACGACCATACTTTTAAACTTTAATTTTCTGAAGTCATTAAACATAATATACAGTTGAAGTATATGAACTACACAGTAATACCAAATAAATACAAAGCGTGTATCTGAAGAATCAAAAGTATATATTTGTGTAACTAATTACCAAATACTAATAAACATGATCAAAAATTAGATTAGTAGAAGTAGGTAAAGCAACAATGTATACAGTGACTTTAAAATAGTTCAATAGCTTCATTGTACAGATGCGACAGACCTTATCAATGTTCTAACTTTCCTAATAACAGCAGCTATCTTATTATTTTGTTGACCACCCATGTTTTTTCAAATTCACTAATTTCAAGTGACATTTAGAATCAAATTAGAGAAAACTAAGAAAGAACAATCTGGGTAAACTAAACGTTTTATTTCTTAACGGAATTACGAAATCGACTTCCTAAATAATTACGATATTAATTAACTATACATTTTAAAAATCATCCTCCTTTTTGCCTTCAAGCATTTGACCTACGGCATATTGCACCACCTCATGTTCCACCACCGCCAGACAGAAAGACCTACGAACCACGTCCTGACGGCAAACCGAACGGTGAAGAGGAAGTAATGAGTGTATAGTATAGGTGTGTATTTTTTACTCTTACAGAGCACCACGTAGCTAATACCTTCTTCAAAAACGCTGTCAGCTGGCAATCTCTAAACTTCACATGCATCGTCATCGTCACGCAAAACATTTAAAGTTCAGGAAACCTACAAGGTAATTTTATTGTCTAGTTCTATTTTAGATCCTAAATGTCCTTGATTTTTTTATTTGAGGGCAATAACGTATTCTCTTTTTAGAAAATATGTAAATTGTAATTCTTTCAAATATTTTGAGTTTAAAAATTGCTAGATTTATGGTTCATTGCACATCAAAAACCGCATCAAAATAATATTAAAAAATGTTCCTAAATTGAAGCATACCGTTGTGTAAAAGGCTTTATATTTCGTCAGTCCAGTAAACAAATAACAAAAGTATTACAGTCCTATTTCTGGTCTGTGTATAAATGGCTTGGAGAATATACTTTTGAAGAAAATTCTACTTAAATGCTGAGAGATAGCAACAGTGCGCATCTCTCGTAAGGTGACCAGGGGTCTGTTCGTTTACTGGCAAAAAAAGATTGGCCTCGGAAATGGTACAGATTTTTCCGTTAATCACTTTGTAATGTCACTACACGACGTAGTTTTAAGCAATGTAGACAACGTCGCTATTGGTTTGGTGTTGTCTGTGTGTGTAACACGGTTTGCCACGTTAAATGGACTGTTGGTAGTGAAACGTGATACGGCAAACGCAGTTAAAAGAAATGTTTCTAGTGGTAGCAGTTTATAACAAAATTGTTTTGAGCCGCAGGAGAAATTATATAACATAAAAACTGCATCGAATACAGGAAATTTAATTTGGCTGAATGCATTCATCCCTCTCATTTACGTAAATCAAACTTTTCCTTGTGCTAATTGAGAATAAACATTCTCGTCTTACATTATCTATTTGTGACATACTGGAATCTCATAGCGCGCAAATATGCGCATGCAAATATGGACAATAACGTCTTATTCCTCTAACTGTGATGGTTATGTTAGGTTAGGTTAGGTATGGACAAGTCATCGAACTCTCTGAACTTGGTCAGAGGTGTCTCCAAAGTATTGTTACGTATTCTAAGACTAACAAACGAAGTACCCTTTCTTTCCATTTCAAGTCTTCTCCTCGAGGGCTGCACACATAAGCGGAATTTGTTACTTTCAGCGTGAACGGAAAAATCAAACGATCGACTGCAATACCATGTTTTCTTGACCATCAGGCCTGTAAAACCTACTGATGAGGAAGGAATAAACTCCTCATTATAGTGAAGAAAGGTTTAATAAAACTCATATCTGTGTATAACAATCCCATATTCTTACTTTTCTTAGACCACATATAATAGTTAATAAAATTTAAGTTTTATTTTGTTGATTTATTCGTTGTTTATACATTTTACTTGGTTCTATGTCGGACAACATGTTTTCAAACGTTCTATACAATTTCAATATTAATGTAACTTATGTACTTCCTGTAAACGCTATAATCATGAAACGCCAAAAATGCTTTGTAATAATCAGGATGTTGATAACTTTCTTAATACTTCTAGAAATACTTAATATATTTAATTTTTAGTACGGTATATAATTTAAAAGTTGAGCTTACATTTATTTCTAAAGAAGCTTAAAATACAAGTAGCTGTCAAAGTGTATTACGTGATCTATATTTTCATTTTTTTTTTGTAATACATCTCCTTTTCTAAAAATGTATTGACCTTAATGAACTTCGACTTTGGACATTTATTATTTTCTTTACAAAATAGTACCTACAACAGTTAGAACTGTGATGGGACATATCATAAAGTTTACAATAAAAAGATCTAATTGATAACATAGTTATTTTAAAAATCAGTAAATAAATGTATGCACATTTGAAATAAAACGTTTAATGACTATAAATTTAGTCGTAAAAATTAATAGATTTTTGAAAAAGTATTGTTCTGTTCGGAAGCCTTCTTAGATAAAAACATTTATTAACTGTAAGAAATCATGAGTAGAGGTTACAGAAGAACCAATCAGATTACGTGACTTCGTCGATCCAATATCTGTAAACGGATAGATCAGCCTCTCTTTGGAATCAATAATCTGTAAATGCAGGCCATATACTGGCGACCGGTTTGCCTGTCCCGAACGCAGCTTGGACTCGTCCAATTAGCGTCGTGGAAATTGGCGCGCGTTGTCAGTTCACCATCGCCTGGAACAAATGAAGTTCTGTGATTTTCATGTGCGTATTTACTACTGGTTGTGTAGTTAATGGTTTTTAGAAGTTAAATTCAAACAGTTTTTTTGAAGTTTATGCATTGGAAGTGTGTCATTTACATTAAAGCCAAGTAGACAAATGTCGGTATGGAGAACCATACACGACTTCCATGTTCTAAGATTTATATTTAAAATCATTTTCGAAATGAAATATTTCCATAGGCCCTACTTCTTTCTACTTCTTGCTTCAGCGTTAACCACAGTACTGTAGTCACTAACGTATACCACCTCACGTTAGTGCACTCGATTTTCACTGATGATGGCAGTCGATGGCACTGCCGAAACGTCTGGTTTTGTAGAAAACAATGGACCACAGCCAAACAGCCTGGGAAGGAATTTTAACAACAAACAACTTCTTTGTTGCAGATAACGTAGTACGCATATAAAAAATCGGTATGGAGAACCATACATGATTTCCATGTTGTAATATTTTTGTTTAAAATAATTTACTTGAATTCGGTTCGGTAATTTCTAAAAAAATATCGCCCACTCTCAAACTAATTTCACTATTTATAGATATTTTTGTTATTATTGGTGGTCGTTTAATATAATGTTATTTTCAGTCACTTTATCCATAAAAATTAGGTAGGCTTACTTTATTCTTATAAAGGAACCGAACTACGAAGATAATCATCCCTCCTACGAAGCGCTCCGAAGTCACTCATGGACCCTCAGCATCTTGCAGAGGGTTCATTCCCTAAAGACGAAAAGTCTGTCTATGAACCGTTCCTCGGTAAACACGTGCAGTTACACTGCCCAGCGATCCACAGGAAGCAAATCGCTATCCACGCTGGACACTTTTTCGGCTTGCACGCATTGTGTTGGTGTGAGTTTCGGCACTTTCCATTTAAAAAGCGTGCAAATGAAAGAAAATAAACATGAGTGAGGCCAGAAATAACGCGAATTGTGTGTGTGTGTGTGTTGCCTGCCTTTTCATTGCGGTAATCATAATAATAAATTGGAAACGTAAACATTACATAATTGATATATGCTTGCCTGCCACGAACGATATATTTTCTCTCACACATGATTTAAATTAAAATGAAAAATATAGAAATTTGTTAAAGTGAAATGAAATGTTTCCATTAGAAACTACTTCTTTGTCGTCAATAACGTATTACACATATAAAACTTATAAAATTGACTTCCTCCATCATCAACTAATATTTTAATTTATAAAAAGAATTTCCCCCCTCCGCCATCAACTACCCTTTTCATTTATAGATACCCTTTTCATCTACCTTTCTACAGTGGATTATTATGACTTTCTTTTCAGGATACTTTATTTATCAAAATTAAGCACTTTACTCTTGCTAAAACGTAAAACGTTGCAGGTAAACTACCCCTTTCCATTAACCGATCTTCACCAAAATCAATAACGTAGTACACATATAAAAATTATTATTGTTGAAACATAAAATGTTGCAGGTAAACTACCCCTTTCTCATAACCAATCTTTACCAAAATCAAAAGACCTTGAGTCCTCTACAATATATGGACGTATGCGTAAACTTATTTGATTTTGTTTGAATTTGCGGCAGTTATCGTTAGTCATAGAAAAAATTACCCGTGTAGAAACATAAAACGTTGTTGGTAAACTACCCCTTTCCCATAACCGATCTGCACCAAAAACAGTAGGCCTTCAGAACACTACAATTCAGGGCTATGTACAAACAATTATTTGATTCTGTTTGAATTTGCGGCAGTTATCGTTTGCCATAGAAAATATTCTACACACAGACACTTTTCGGAAAATGACTTTTTCTTCATGTTTTGAGGGTAGTACAATCAGAATCAGCCGTTATCTCGAACACGATTTTTTTCGCCATGACCATACTTCCATTTCCTTATGGAACATGGAAGTAAAAGTCATTTTTCGAAAAGTGTCTGTGTGTGTCTGTGTCTAGAGTTTTTTTTTTGTATGGCGAACGATAACTGCCGCACATTCAAACAGAATCAAAATTTTTTTTGCATACGTTCCTGACTTGTAAAGGACTGAAAGTCTGTTGATTTTGGTGAAAATCGGGTAAGGAAAAAGGGTAGTTTACCAGCTACATTTTATATATAACATGAGTAATTGTTTCTATGACGAACGATAACTGCCGCACATTCAAACAGAATCAAATAATGTTTTGCATGCATCCCTGAATTGTAGGGGACTCAAGATTTTTTGATTTTCGTGAAGATCAGTTAAGAGAAAGGGGTAGTTTACCTGCAACTTTTTTTTGTGATAACAAGAGTAATTTTTTTGACGAACGGTAACTGCCGTAAATTCAACAGAATCAAATAATTTTTTACATCCCTAAATTGTAGAGACTTCAAGGTCTGTTGATTTTGGTGAAGATTGGTTGGGGGAAAGGGGTAGTTTATTAGCAAAATTTTATGTTGTAACAAGAAAATATTTTTCATGACGAACGATAACTGACGTAAATTCAAACAGAATCAAATAATTTTTTACATATGTCCCTGAGTTGTAGAAGACTCAAGGCTTATTGATTTTGGTGAAGATCGGTTACGGGGAAAGGGCAGTTTACCAGAAATATTTTTTGTTGTAACAAAAGTAAAGTACTTAATTTTGATAAATAAAGTATCCTGATAAGAAGATCTTAATAATCCACTGTAGAAACGTAGATGAAATATCTATAAATGAAGAGGCTAGTTGAACGGGGTGGGGGTAATTTTCTATAAATGAAAATTATAGTAGAAGGGGGAGGGGATAATTTTTACTTCCATGTTCCTTAAGGAAATGGAAGTATGGTGATGGCAAAAAAAATTGTGTTCGAGATTATTGCAGATTCTGATTGTACTACACTCAAAACATGAAAAAAAGTCGTTTTTCCAAAAGTGTCTGTGTGTGTGTGTCTATCTGTGTGTCTGTGTGTCTGTCTGTCTGTCTGTAGATTTTTTTCTATGGCAAACGATAACAGCCGCAAATTCAAACAGAATCAAATAATATTTTGCATACAGCCCTGATTTGTAGAGTACTCAAGACCTATTGTTTTTGGTGAAGATCGGTTAAGGGAAAAGGGTAGTTTACCGGCAACGTGTTTTTTTTTTAATCAAGGGTAATTTGTTTATATGGAAAAACAATAACAGCCGCAAATTCAAACACAATCAAATAATATTTTGCATACAGTTCTTAATTGTAGAGTTCTCAAGACCTATTGATTTTGGTAAAGATCGGTTAAGGGAAAGGGGTAGTTTACCAGCAACATTTTATGTTTTAAGGGTATTTTCTATGGCAAACGATCACAGCCGCAAATTCAAACATAATCAAATAATTTCTTGCATACTGCCCTGAATTGTAGAGTTCCCAAGACCTATTGTTTTTGGTGGAGATCGGTTAAGGGGAAGGGGTAGTTTACCGGTAAAGTTTTATGTTTGAAAAGGTATTTTTTATGGCAAACGATAAGAGCCGCAAATTTAAACACAATCAAATAATATTTTGCATACAGCTCTGAATTGTAGAGTTCTCAAGACCTATTAATTTTGGTAAAGATCGGTTAAGGGAAAGGGGTAATTTACCAGCCACGTTTTTTGTTTTAACAAGGGTATTTTTTATGGCAAACGATAACAGCCGCAAATTCAAACATAATCAAATAATATTTGCATACAGTCCTGAATTGTAGAGTTCTCAAGACCTGTTGGTTTTGGTGAAGATCGGTTAAGGGAATAGGGTAGTTTACCAGCAACATTTTATGTTTTAACAAGGGTATTTTTTTTTATGACGAACGATAACTGCCGTACATTAAAACAGAATCAACTACTCTTCTGCATACCTTTTTGAATTATACAGAACTCAAGGTCTGTTGTTTTTTTGAAGATAGCTTAAGGGGAAGGGGTAGTTTACCTTCAACGGTTTTTTATCAAGGGTAATTTTTTTCTATGGCAAACGATAACAGCCGCAAATTCAAACAGAATCAAATGATGTTTTGCATTCAGCCCTATATTGTAGAGTTCTCAATACCTATTGGTGTTGGTGAAGATCGGTCAAGGAAAGGGGTAGTTTATCACCAAAGTTTTATGTTTTAAAAAGGGTATTTTTTTTATGACGAACGATAACTGCCGAAAATTCAAAGAGAATCAAATAATTTTTCGCACACTTGCCTGAGTTGTAGAGAGCTCAAGGTCTGTTGATTTTGGAGAAGATCGGTTAAGAGAAAGGGGTAGTTTACCAGAAACATTTTATGATTTAACAAGAGTAAAGTACTTAATTTTTATAAATAAAGTATCCTGATAAGAAGCTCATAATAATCCACTGTAGAAACGTAGATGAAATATCTATAAATGAAGAGGTTAGGTGACGGGGTGGGGGTAATTTTCTATTATTAAAAATTATAGTTAATGGTGGGGGGGACAATTTTTTATACGTGTACTACGTTATCGGCAACAAAGAAGTAGTTTTTTGTTAAAATTGCTTCCCGGGCTGTTTAGCCGTAGTCCAATGTTTTCTGTAAAACCAGACTTTTCGGCAGTGCCATCGACTGCCATCATCAGTGAAAATAGAGTGCGAAAACGTGAGGTGGTATACGTTAGTGACCACAGTACTGTGGTTAATGCTGAATCAATAAGTAGAAAGACGTAGTTTCTATGGAAATATTTCATTTCAATAAAATCATATTTAAAATATGATTTTAAATATAAACTTTAGAACATGGAAGTCATGTATGGTTCTCCATACCGATATTTTATATATGTACTACGTTATCGGCAACAAAGAAGTAGTTTATTGTTAAAATTCCTTCCCGGCCTGTTTGGCCGTAGACCAATGTTTTCTGCAAAACCAGACGTTTCGGCAGTGCCATCGACTTCCATCATCAGTGAAAATCGAGTGCGATAACGTGAGGTGGTATACGGTTAGTGACCACAGTACTGTGGTTAAGGCTGTAGAAATAAGTAGTTTCTATGGAAATATTTCATTTCGAAAATTATTTTAAATATAAATCTTAGAACATGAAAGTCATGTATGGTTCTCCATACCGATATTTTAATATACGAGACCAGAATGATATAAACTAAATACGTGGTTGAACATCAAAACATTAACAGTTCTTTTGAGAAAAATAACATTTTTTAATAATAAAAACAAATGTGTGGTAATTACACTAAACAGAAAACTGAAAATCACAATAAATACACGAACCACACCTACATGAATATTGTAACGAGGAAACTCTTATCGTCTCTGAAAATGTGTGTATCGTGTGCTCGCCTCACACGTTGTGGTCGTTACTTTATGTTTACGCTGACGATGTCTGTAGCGATCTCTCGAATTACCAGTACACGCGAGTGGGAACCTTACCTGTTCTTTAATATGTGGTTGTATTTCCCGGGTGGCGCCAAATTGTTTAATCTGAAAACAATTAAAAAGAATAGGACGATTGAGCGTTCGTTCTATGACGGTATGGTGAATTCAAATTACTCCCGCCCTGTTCGAATTTCTTAATCTCGCTGGTAGTTTGCCGAGTTTCCTACGTGAGCGCTTACCGTCACTTTCGCTAGTCGCTAAAATACACAAATCATATAATGCACTTTCCTATGAAATAAAGAACAGTGGTTACGACTCGGTACTAGTTTACTAAATTGTGATTAGTAGTTATTCAGTATTATACAAAATTATATTTTCTTATTAAACAAATTTGCTCCGACAGTAAAAGACAATTATATCTCAAGGTTCGGCGAATGTATCTGAACGATTTAGTTAGTCAGACATGGCGTCTACTGAATGTTTATCTTTTCAATTTCGTTCAATAAATCTGGAATCTTTTGGTTTACGAATAAATATCAATTTGATTACTATAAAGTACATTATCTTACATTACTGGTACTTATATGCTATAAGGTGTAATTACAATTTGTTCCTGAAGTGTTATAATGTGTAATTCAAAAGTTCGTAAATTCTATACAGGTTATTTTCTAGTTTCGTATAAGTTTAGTGTTTTATTTTTAATTAATCTTTGAAAGAATTAGATCATCAGTTTATAGTGAGAGTTAAAATTGTTGTGAGAAAAAATTGGACAGAATTTATTCCATAAAATCGGGTAACTCAGCAATACTTATCAAATCAGTTGAATTCTGGTGTAGTTTCATTCAGTTGAAATAGGTTGGGTCATCGTTAGTCATCAATCTTCCTTCATGGATGAATTTAATTACGCCTGGCGTCTTGTTCGGATAAGTTGATCGAAATTTATTAATTTAGATTTGAATAAATTGTTCTTTGGCCTCGGTTCGATGTATTAGTTCTTCATCAGAGTGTTTGGTTCTTCATTTTAGTAAATTTGGTTACTTTTTATCGTTTTAAGTTAAAATTTGAGTCATTTACGGCTTGGCGGCTATTCGTCTTGAGATTCAATAATGGACTCCCAGTTTCTAACGGAATATCTATAATATAACGCGCTAGGTAGTGTGTCCGTCATCGGTATGTTACCATAGTAACAAGTAAATATTCAAATGATATTTACCGGCATCGAATATAATCTCAGAATCTACTGAACCGATTTCAATGAAACTTTGCACGCTGATAGCAGGTACCAAACGGAAGGTTTTCCACTTTATCTGATAACGATAGGTTAAAAAGAACCGAAGTTATTGAAAAAAAACGCATTTTTTTAAACCCGCGGCTTCGATCGCGAATAACGATAGGTTAAAAAGAACCGAAGTTATAGCAAAAAAAACTCATTTTTTTAAACCCGCGGCTTCGATCGCGAATATTTGTATATATGATTGTTGTGGTAACTGTCGAGTTGGTAAATTGCTAATGGTACATCTGTATTAATAATATTCTTATGGAATTCTTATCAGCATATGGAATTCGTATAAACAATACAATAATTCATTGTTTGATTATATTGTAACATTGATTATATAGTACACGTTGATTCTGACAAACAATACTCTTCGACATTTGAATATTCAGTAGGCCTATGTGCAGTAGGAATAATTAATTGTCGAGAATTATACTTAACCTACTTCATCGAGAATTATGCGATGAGCGTCAGTGATGTAGTATCAGTGCCTTTTTTCGTTAATTTTATGTCATCGGTAAGTAATATGTGCAATATGTATTGTATTGTATAAATTATTAATTGCCCCCTACAGATTTATTAGTATAGATCAAATAAATAAATTTCCCTTTTTTTAGCTTTGCAATGCCAAAAAGACGATCATGTTTAGGAAGATGATCGTTCTTTGCTGCTGCGGAAAGAAAGAGGCGTCTTAGAGCATCTGAAAATGACGTCGAAGGAGTCGAAATGCAATTAGCTCCTGGAAACTCTTCAGAAAGATCTGGATTAGAAGAAGTCTCACGGGTTGAAAGTCCTACGATTCGTGAAAATAGATTAGCGGCACAAAGACGCAGGCAAGCGACTCTCAGATCACGAGGTTCTACTTTACGATGGAATGCAAAATTAAATAGTGGTTTCAATTATAATCCAGTTATTAACTACGCGAATGAAACAGATATCGGGTTACCGAGTATGGTTTGCCCTCATTGCAAAGCTTTAAAGTGGAAAAATGAATCACATGGATTATGTTGCTCTGCAGGAAAAATGCGATTAGATCCCATACTTCCTCCTCCAGAACCGTTAAAATCATTATTAAATGGAGAACATCTTTTATCGAAAAAAATTTTGAATGCATTAAGATCGTACAACTCAGCTTTTCAATTTACATCATTCGGAGTCAATGAAATAGTCGACGGGAGCTTCATGCCTACTTTCAAACTTCAAGGGCAAGTATATCACCTCATGGGATCATTAGGCTACTCCCCACACAAAACGAAGTACCAAAATTTCTACAGGTGTATTTCATAGCTGATTATTTACAGCAATCTGAAACAAGAATGGATCATATTCGTAACTTGGATAAGCCATTAGTAACAGAACTTCAAAATTTACTTCACGCAATCAACCCATATGTTAGTGAACTGAAAAATGCGTTTGAATTTGTAACATCTGCGAATAATAATCAGTACAATATTGTGATTCATGCTGATCGAACAGAAAATAATGAAAAGCACAGGGGTCGCTACAATGCACCGACAACTAATGAGGTGGCAGTAGTTTTAGTTAACCAGGAATGCGATAAACTCGATATAATAATCCGTGCGAGGGATCATAAGCTACATCGAATTCAGAAACGCATCGAGCTTATGATGCTTTACAGTACCCTTTAATGTTTTGCAGAGGAGAAGATGGTTATCATTTTACATTAAAATTAGTCGATCCTCAGATTGGGTTACAAACTACTAACTCGACAGTTACCACAACAATCATACACAAATATTTGCGTGCGAAGCCGCGGGTACCTGCTAGTTCATAAATAACGCTTGGTTGTCATGGTAACTGCTTTACTGTCATTGGCTATTCATGACTTAGGACCATTGTAATAATATTGGAATTTTTATTCAAAATGACTAAATATCTTCTGATTGCTATTATTCTTGTGTCTTCTTATCTAAGTATGAGATATTATCACAACTGTTCGTATTTTCTTTCAAAGATCATTTTGACATCCCTCAAAGCTGGGTTTGCTTATGTATTAATATTTTGACAATAACGTTCATATTATGTAATTACATTTCTTTCTTATTTTATGTCCTTAATTTAACTTTTACGTCTTAATATGATCCACTAATTATCATGAACTAGTTGCTTGCCTTGGATTTGCTAATATAATAGTTAATTTCTTACAATTTGTTGTTATTGGTTTTATACAGTTACGAATTTCATAGGCCTAGGTAGTAATTGGCTATATTTTCTTATTTTATACAAATTACATATTATTTTACCTTTATACATGTTTTGTTTTGTGTTACAAATGATTTGTTTACTTTTTGAATTGATTTGGGTCTGTTTTATAATAATTGTATGTTTTCATTATTTTACCTATTATGGTTTGTCTATTATTTTCTAACTGCTTTTCCAATATTATTAGGTTTGTATGAATTTATCTTTTCTCTTATCTATATTGCCATTGTTTATTATTTGTCTATTATTTACTATTCTCTATAAAATATAACACAACATATAGGCTTATGGTCTGTATAACTCTTGGAGCCATATTCCTACTCATAAACTTAATCAAACAAATCTTTTAACAGTTATTATGCTACTCGTGTTTACATTTTGTTTATTCTTACTTATTTTTTGGTGACAAACATCATCACACCATTTACTTTATCTAACTAACTATCCCTTTGAACATAGGATGTTTACTGATTTTGCATTTATATTCTTTACCACATATTTTCTTTTCTAAACTTTACTATCTAACCATGGTAACACTAATCTTTTAACTCTTCATGGGATTTTTCCCTGAATACCCTTGTATTCCTAATCTACAATTACTCTTAATCCTAATAATAACAATATTCTTATTTACTAGCACTGTTCGCCATTAAATTTTAGTGTTTATCACTGGTTTTTAGGTGTCTATACCTATCAGTAGGTGTTTCTATTTATTTTGGGGGTTTTACACTGGCACTTTGCGCTTTTTATAGTATTTAAGTGTTACTAGTGGGTATTCCCTAACATTAAATTCTCTTTCTCACTTAATCATGTTCACTGTCTATCTATCTCTCACTTCACAATGGTTAGTTATACTGTTAACAAGTATCATATCATTATAGAGTTATTTATAACATTTAATCTCTATTTCTTTAGTTAGTGTACTTTAGTTTGGCATTACTTTATTGGATTTTAATAATTATCATTTACATTGATTAATTAATCGATACTAATAATTATCATTTACATTTATTATTTATTGGTTCTTTTTCATTACTTTAATTGAGTGTAACTTTTCTCCTTTTCTGTTCTATATTATTCGTTTGTGTCCTTTCATTTCTTCTCATTTTATTTCATTTATATTTTGTTTGTTTTCTTTTCAGTTACCTTTTCATTTGATTTCATTTTATTGAGTCAATCACTTGGGTTGGGTCATAGTCGTTTGTCGCGGCATAGTCATTTTATGTTCATTAGTTTAAACAATTTATATAGTTGATTCATCGTTTTTTCCCTGGTATTGGTGTGGTTTTTTGTATTGTAACAATATGTATAAACTATAATTGTTCGACAAAACTTGTTTATCAGATGCTTTTTTCAATATATGATACTTTTAGCGTGTTTTAGCTTTTCCTTATCATGGAGAAATTAAAAATATAAATATTGCTCTTTAAAATAACATCATTAAAAGTTTAGGAATCTATGCATTATTTATGTATAGTTTGAAATAACATTCGTAATATTTACGTCCAATAGGAATTAAAATGGTTTGAATAAGTCTCTCTTAATGAGAGACTCCGGCCTTTCTGATAGCAGTGTGCATATCGACGCGCACAAACTGTGTGTCTAAAGAAGCAAATGATTTTAGATTCACACAACGTTGTATATACGAGTTCCTGTATCGTTGTCGTTTATTTTTCTTGTAACTTAGAGCAAGCAGTAAGTACTTTTAAATCTGCAGTTGTAGTTAATTTTATGTTTTGTAATTGCCTTCACAACTATCAGTCTATTGTGTAGATACATTAAACCGAATTATAGTTGGAATATATTATAGATATATTCCCACGTTTTACAAATTAATTGATTATTTTGTGTAATGTGACAAGAAAATTGTATATCGTCTAATCGGTATTAAACGTTTTAGAAACATATTATTCTACAAAACAAACTTCTAAAAGAATCTGCAAGAAAATTTTGACTTTATTATCATTGTCAATAGCAAACGCTTTCTGTCGATATCCGTAAACGCACCAGTCTTCATGAGCTGCAACTTAAGCCTTTATCAACATTCATTAAGTTTTATCAAAGGCTGCAGTTAATACAGACTACAGTTACTGTCGCAACAGACTAGTTTGTCGTGTGTAAGCACAAAAAATCGATCTAATTAAACTGATCGAATGGCCGCACAGCACGTGTTAAAGCATTTTACTAATACTTGAAGTTAATACACCATACTTCCATTCCTTAAGGAATATGGAAGTAAAATCAATTATTTTGTCAGTTAAACTGTCATTTACACAATGAAATATGAATGGCAGCTTAAGTAAAATTATATTAATTTTTAAAAATGGAATGTAAATTTTATGAAGAAAATCCTCTGTATGTCTATTTATATATCCTGTGTTGTTATTTACAATTCCGACAATATATCAGTATTTAGTCAGGCACGCTGACGTTTATAGTGTAAAATAGAATGACAGCTCAAATGTAGTTGTATATAATTTTAAAATCAAAATGAATTTTGTATTGAAAAAGTTCTGTATTTAAACGACATAAATAAATAGAATATTCGTAAGGATAAAATGTGATTTCGTTTGATGGGAAATTTGATAACAGATTAAAATAATAAATCTACTGTCGTTTGTAGCAGCCCTGAGAACAGCAGGCTGTGCTGATAACTTTTACTCATAACTTAAAAAAGTGATAACTGAAAGGTTATTGAAACAATATTATTCTACATATACCCACAGGTAAAACGGTCGTACTTGTGTTACTTGTGTATTGTGTAGCTATAGAGTGTGATTAATTAAAGTGCTTTGAACAAATGTAAATTAACAATAACTGCATAGAAGATAATCGATTATCTATTGCAAGAGCAAAGACTTTCAAACAACAGCCATGAAGAGGCAATCAACGACGAAGACTGTGAAGGGGGAGGACAACTCCCCCATCACCAAACGCATGAAGATGCCTAACCAACAGCTATGAACACTCTGTTGGTTAGAATGTATTTGTACGTCTAATACTTTTACTGATACTATCCCATCGAGTGATGTATATGTCCACGCATCTGCCACGACTCAGTAGCACCCGACACGTCACTAGACACATTATTTTTAGACCTTGCTCACTCTACAGCTTTCCTCATCGACTGCTTGCAAACTAATTGTGATTTATAAACTACACACTTTCTTGGAAATGATACACGCTTTCTGGAGGTTTAATGTGTAAAGTGTTAGTGTAAATGGTATAGGCCTATAGAGCGCCAAATTTACACAAAACGTAGGTAGAAAAAAATGTGAGGCACTTCCCATTACGTTACCAAAGTAGTTTATATACCAGTTTGTTTTAACATCTTTATTCCCATTATCAACGTTTACAATGCATATTACATTCACAGCACTAGGAATTACCTGCTCACCACATACTACATGAGAAGTGACAAATTAAGGTTTATTAATGTCCTTGATATATATTTAATTCAAAACAAAACAAAATCTTTCATAGGTCCAATTGGCTCTTGTCGTATACAATTTTTTCACATACGTATTGTGCTGTCACTGAAAACTATACTAAATTTTAACATATACTAAACAAAAAGATAGTGAACATTTCAAAATTAACTCTAACTGAAATAATCCTTTTTAACATTGATTCACTTTCATGATTACAACTAAGATTTAATATTAAGAATTATTATTAATAATATAAAATAATTAAGCTAGTACTAGGCAGTTCAACACAAAATAGTTCATACTTGGTAATATTCAACATAAAATCAACACTTTTACTATCCACTAAGTCTGATATAATCTTTGCAAACTAAATGAAATTATTATGGTAATTGTTAACAATTTTTAGTAATAAACAAATCATTACTACTCTTACATCACAATACTAAATCTGGCTATAGTCTTTACAAATAAAATACAAACACAATTCAAATTTGTTCTGTTAATGGTAGCATATCGTGTAGTTAAAACTATTATTAACAATATGCAGGATGATAAGAGTATTCAACTGACCTCCTATTCACTAGCCAAGATTTCAAATGTGAAAAAATAGAATTTTTTTATTTTTTATGTTGGCAGGTAAATGATTATAAAATTTGTGATAGAAAACTTGAATAAACTTGTTATATATTTTCTTTTTAGCTAAAGGTATCAAAATAATTTTATTTTTACACCTTAGATGTTGAACGTTCACTTTCCCATAACCTCCACTTTTATTTAAATATATTTCAAGTACTTTTTATACGTAAAAATATCTTAAAAGGAAATAATAATTTTCTGAAACAAAGAAAATGAGTTATATCTTACGTTTTAACCTAGCAGAATTCGTATATAATGTGTTTCTAAGGCTAATAGAGAATTCAAATACGATAAGTTCGTCCCGCCCCAACAACCAATTCCGTATGTTAATTTTCAATGAACTGAAGCGAAATAAATATTTTTAAAAATATTTTGCTGACACACGTCTCTTAAGAAACGAAGGTCTCTCTAAAAGAAGCTAACTACTTTTTAAATAGGACGTTTCATTTGGTCAGATGAAAAAATAAACAAACATCCATATTTGTTTGGTTTTCATGATAGTGCACCCCTTAAATCATTTTACTACATGGACTTGGGTAAACAGTGTGCATACTTCCCCACTAATAGTCTGGTACTAATTAATAAGCACAAAAATTATCAGTACCCTTAATAATGTGTTTTGTCTGAAGACTTTAGTCAACGTTTCCTACATATTTGTACAAGGTTTAATATTTGTTATCATCCGTTGAAATTTAAACTCATGATCATACTTATTCTAATACGAAATAAACTTAGCTCATGCTTAGGCTACAGCTAAAATTACATTTTTCATGCTTGCATTTAATAAAAGTTACTCTCACTGCTATGTAAAAATGTATTCATTAAGCTAGTTTCCACATTCAAAAATGCGGTCTTAATCAAATCAAAGAATATAAAGAACCTTATGTTCATTGGATTATCCTATATCGTTTATAGAATTTTATACCATAAAGGAAATATATTTCTATTCTTATTGGAGTGGTTACTCGTACAGAAGAATTAAGTTACCCACAAAAATAGTATTTTTGTTTCTATGAAACTTTTTTTGCTTTGTATTCCTTACACAAATCTATACATAATTTTATTTAAATTAGTCATACAAAGTTAATAGGAAGATTATTACAACCTTTCTGGCTGTTAGGCAGTGGGATAGGTTGTTCATGTTTATCTTTGGTCGTTTCGTCCATACAACGTTGTATTCGTATTCTTTCGAGAGTTTTATGATCTGTGTTTCCGCGCCACAGAAGTTGTCCTTTATCGGTATGGACGCACATGTCTGGAGATAAACGTGAGCAAACTAGACCACGACCTAAGGTCTCCGCAAAATTGTGATAATATAAAAACCGGCCGCAACAACGTAAACAATATTAGGCAAAGCTGTATGTTACAGTACAATTTAATGTGAAATGTAATAACTTATTACATTTTATACGTGTTTGACTTAGCAGATGTAAATTTCAATCTTATGTTGAGCTTATATAAAACAAAACCAAACTCCTGGCCCATAATCTTAAACTAAAAGCGTACAACTGGAGGGTTTCGGCCTTGTTCCATACATTCATTATCTTTAAGTATAAGGTAAATCTAAATCTTACAAAACTAGTTTTATTAAAACCATTGTGAAAGCGGTACCATTCGAGATACCTGTCTTCAGTAATGTATTTTATAGACAGTGTTGTAAGTATTAAGCCAACAAGGAAAAAATGAACAGTGTTGAAAAATCGTACATTATAAGTAAGAATTGTATACCGAAATTGAAATATCCACAGTCAAATTTTGCATCCCACCTACCCGAGGTATGTAGCCATGTTTTTATACTTTTCTTGTTTAAATGTAAAATTTTGAAATGATTTGCATAGTAGAAAGTGTTTATAGAACTAGAAATATTATTTACATCAAACGTTATAAAGGTGAACAGAAAAGCACTTGAAATGGTTAGCATGTTAAAAAACATTCTAAAGACATATAGTTAAACGTACGTTTCAGAATTATAGTGAAATATAGGTTCATTGATATCGCGATAGCACTAGCCATACAGTACAATACCAAATAGTTTCCATAAAAGTTTTTTACACTAAAAATTGCATTATGAGTACTAGAAAATGCTATTTTGATGTTTTCAAAACGCTCAAGTCTTTTGTTGATTAACTATGGGTGTCTTAAATTCTGAACAACTGGTACGTCCACACTATTTTCCCAAGCAATCTTTCTTTTGTCAGATTTCTCAATCTTGTCAGTAGCATGGCGTATAAGCCTTAATCTCTGTTTTATCATGAAAAGAAGAAACGTGAACTGAGCTAGACACAAGACACCAGAGAAGAAGTTTACAATTTTCACTGTAACACTGAACAGCCGTAAGTTGTCAGCGACAAGGTTAGTCCACCTTACTTTATCTTGAGGTCTAAATACTATAAACGATTTAATAGCAGCAAAACAAAGAACTACTACTGTATACACTGTACATACGATGTGGTTCCTCGCGTGCGGCACTGAAACTCCAAGACACGTCAGATGATAATCTGCATAATTGATACTGTCAATAATATCACTGAAAACATGTTTATCGGTCATATATTTTACACGAGTGTACGTTATGATGGATATGATTGTGACGTCTAAAACAAGACACAAAACACTTACAAAGGTGAAGTGCTGCAAACTGAATAACTTCAACAAAAAGCTGAGTGTTCACGCAAAGGATGTAACAACTGTTAGTGCTGTGCAATATGCCGTCATCAACTGTTTGAGATTAGTATGATATAACTGAAGCATATTAAAACCGAAGGCGACGCACCAAATTGAGAGAGGTGTCATTCTATTGCTTATGTGTTTTTGCATGCTGTGAGCCTACTGCCGTGATTGTATCTGTAGCAATATTATAGACTAGTCAAAAGTCAGCACAGAAATTGTCGCAAGTATAACACACAGAATTGTACTCAATTTAGAAGTGCCAGAGGCAAGGTTGTGTTAATGAACGTGACATAATGCAAAACGGTTTCAAAGATAAGGATATAACTGGGGGATAATACAATACTACGTCAAAAATAACATAACATATTTTAATGACAACTTAATGAATATTTACACGCTACCACGGTATATACTGTTACCTATATGAACCGATTATAAAGTAAATAGTGAGCTGATGTACACTGGTTATTGTTCGTGTGCCAACGCGGTACAAATATACCAACTGACCTTCAATTTACGGAAAATTTAGACTTTCCATCTATATTTGTCAATGCTTCAGTAATGTCTGTAGGCTGACATAGATTTCTTGTAAGTGAATATTTTAGGTTTCTAGTAAGTCAAATAATAAATCTACTTTTACAAATTTCTATATTTGCCATTAAAAGACGTTATTAATACTTTGTTATATAATTTTAATATAACATAATTCAATATTACCTAATGTACTCATTTAACTTAACGCAAATTTAAGATATTGGCTTATACTTTAAATATTTGAGTAAAGTGATCTACATTTCAGTGTATATACTCAACGATGGATAATCATAGAAAATCACATTTGATATTAAAGTTATAATATGAATAAGTTCAGACTTTCTGCAAGTTGGTTCTGGAATATTATTAATTTTAAAAAGCTTTTAATTATTCTTATAAACTAATTTATTTTATAGATTATAAACTACACATTTAGGTAATAATTATGTTTGTCAATCATTAGCATTCCAGAGTATTATGTAAATAAAAGTCTCAAGAAAACCAGTTATTATATAGGGAATAGCTTCTTAACGCAAATGGAATGCAAGGACTGTGACCTACTTAGTTTTAAAGCTGAACTTCTTAAAACTTATTTCATCCCGTTACCTACCGTTCAGTAACACCAAACTTCTAATATTATGGTAATTCCTAAAAGCAGTATCACTGTTTTTGTGCCATTATAAAAACAAGTCAGTCTCAAGTTTTAAAGTTGGTTTATTACAATAAAAATGCCATTAAAATATTATTTTTCATTTTAAGAAATTTTCTACAAAAATTCAGAAAAATATAGGAATACCATTCACAGGATTTAAACAATGGAGGGAGAAATAATCATGGTTGTAACGTTTATCTAAAGAATAATAAATTGTCTGCAGAGTTACTGCTCGTGTGTTTTCTCAGTTATTTAATACCTTCTACTACATGTACAATAGTGTTCTGGAACACTTATCGAGGTCGTTCTGACTAACTAAGGATCATCTCTCTCTGTCCCTTTCTCACACCCCCTCGCTTCCTCTCTTTCCTTTCCCATACAAAAGTAATCATTATACAAAATTAGATTTTTAACACACACTCACTTCCGAAAAACGCACACGCACATGCACACAACACGCGCGCGCTGGCATGCAAACACACACACGAAAAACTGACACTTGACCACCTACACTGTATCACTACTAAAATGCTTTTGCTCGATATCTGTTTTATTCCTATTTCAGTAAATATTCTCTCGTCGCTGATTGCTGGTACACATAGACTACCTATTTAATTTTAATGCTGCCACGGTTTTAACTACAAAAATATCTCTCTTAGAAAGGGTAGCCACCGTGAGAAAGTTTCCCTGGAACACAGTCAACTGGAAACACGGATTTACGTCCACCAGTAAATAAATTCTATCTCACCGTTTCAATATTATTTACTACAAAATGCAACAAATGTTTATTTTCTGTGGCGCCTACGTAATTCTTGTATACTTACTCATCTATATTTTATAAATTACGAACTGTACCCGTGCGCTTCGCTGCAGCCAAACAATTATCAATATTTAATTTAAAACTTATAATATACCTTATTGTGATCCGTCTTGCGATTTTCTAGTTATTATTTCACTACATGTTTCGGGAATAAATTCCCATCTTCAGGTAAAGAATTTTTCCATCCTCCTATTATATAGGAATCGTCGGCGAAAATATTACATACACATACACACACAAACAAATAACACAACCACAACTGTTATAAATAACATAATTAAAAGCGTAAACACACATTTGTTAAAACCGTTATTATGTTATTTGTAACCGTTGTGGTTGTATTATTTGTTTGTGTGTGTATGTGTATGTAATATTTTCGCCGAAGATTCCTATATAATAGGAGGATGGAAAAATTCTTTACCTGAAGATGGGAATTTATTCTCGAAACATGTAGTGAAATAATAACTAGAAGATCGCATGACGGATCACAATAAAGTATATTATAAATTTTAAATTAAATCTTAAATGCGATCTGAATACTCTATATAATAAATTATCAATACATCTGACACTTTTCTAAAGTTCATTTTTACTCAAATTAAAAATTTTGTTTACCACAATTAAAGTTCTTCTATAAAAATTTTTAGAGGTTTTTCTATGTTTAGCAAAAATATGAATTTCGAAAAGCAGATAACTTGAAAACAACACCGTTAAATTGTTAGATGATCTCCAGCAACTTGCACGGTTTGTCTTTAGGATTCATTAATGGACATAGCAGATGCTAGTTGTATGGGAAACTGAAAGCGTTTGAATTGAAACGGTAAATCTTTTAGAACGACAAGAATAATTGGTATAAATATTTACTGACCATGGATAGACTGCTTCCTGTTAATATCATAGCCTGGAGTATGTTATGCCCTAGGCCTATGATTCTTAATCGAGAGCCACTGCACAGTATGTGAGGATTTAATTTGCTCAGAAATATGACCGTAATACCTGTATTCTTAATTGCAATTGATGTAATGCGGTCCCCTGGCAATTCCGTTGATATGAAGTTTCTTGTGCATTCGTTGCCGTGTCTACAGAATATTATATATACTGATCACCAGGAATTAATTACAACATCAGTTCTTTTATATTTGTAACAATATTATTTGACAGAGCTAAAATGGCTGTACCACGTAACCGGCCGTCAGAAGAATAATTTTCAATAATGTTGGGCGACACTTATGATATTAATTCACCTACATTTTGTAACAACTGACAAACAGTTGTCACAACACAATTGGCGCCAATTGTGCATCGCATTATGTTTGCGGACCTTGAAAAGACCGTTAGGCGATGACGCTGATTGCTGCTGCTGCGGCAGCGACGAGTGCTGCGCCCAATCCGCGGTGTTAGATTCGGCGGCTGCCCTCGCTGTTGGTTCAGTGCCGCACTCCTTTTCAGTCGGCAGCGGAATGTAGAATCCGTTATCTTTTTGCTGTTATCACTGCAGGGTCGTTCTTACAAGCTCGGCACTCTTCGTCGTTTTTCATAACCCCATGCAACACACGATGAATGCCGAAATCCACGATTTCTTGAACTGGTGAGGTAGCTGCTTCGATACTACGAACAGCGCCCAACGAGCGTATTGAGCCGCCTAATTTCCCCTCCTCAAAGTTTTTTGTAACGTCTCCCTTGTTAAGACATTACAAAAGTCGGGAACCAGTTCAATTTGTTACCTGTTAATTAAACTAGCTGCCGTTGTTAGTAAACCTTACTTACCACCAATTGTAACACATTATTAATTAGGAAGTTAGTCAAGGATTGCATAAATTTATTCACTCACTGGGTGTTAGCAAAAACATCTCTTTATTATTATATTTATATCTCATAGTTTACTTTACTTTTAAAAGAAATACTCTAATAAATTCTGCATTTAATATTTTGAAAATCTTTTACATCTTATTCTTTTTTTATCTCAAAAGCATTCAGCTAGATACTGTTTCAAGTACCACGGATCCGGGTCTCAACTTAGTTATGATTTAATTTATCACAACTTCAACCAAATTATTTAAAGAATAATTTTGGGTGTAAATTTTGAAATTACCTTACATCTAAACATCGTAATGTTATTACTACTTCATTATAGAGATTACAAATATTTATATGTTAATATTTAAATTATCAAAAGCTCTTTACTGTTCTTTTATTACTTCTCTTGTTGAAACAAATTTTTTACAAATGTTATGATTTGATGTCACCTGAATATAATAGGAGTTCGCTGTGGGGTCCATGATGATCTTCTTCAGTCGTCTTCTAGGGTGTGAAATACTGTTCCTCTTGATGATCCATTAGGTTGGTTGTTTCCGAAAGGTAGTATAGTTCTAGACGATTGGATTTTGGTACTAGAAGTTCATACGGTTGTTGTCGTTGTTTTCTTCCTCTGGAGTCGGTTGTTCACATTTTACATTTAATTACAGTTCTTATTTTAGCAGCACTAAAATCTGGTAAGAAACATATCTTACCACTTACAGTTTGTTAAGAGATGTGTCGGCTAAGTTCCTTTTTTTTTATTTTTTTTTTTTACATATTTCTTCACGCACTATATTCTTTTTCTTTATTATTATTATTATTTCCACGCTACATTGGGTTAAATAGAAATCACTACAAACTTGATTGAATAGTTTTTAAGCGGTATACACCTACGTGTTAATTGACAACACAGTAGCGACATCCTTACATGTCGAAGTTTCTCCGGCGAATAGTAGCATAGTTTAGCGGCTAGGGGTCTGTAAGCTGGCGCGGTTTTACGCGCTGAGAAAGTAGTTCGTTCTTTTAAGTAGTATTAATTATTCATTAATTAAATCGTAATACTTTATTTTACCTTTTGGTTATGAATTAAGAATTTCCTTATTTATTTAGTACGTCTTTTATTTAATTAACGGAATTATTATTTTTAGCTAAATAATATCGTACTTTGCGTGTTGGTACTGGACAATTTGCACGTTGATGCAGGAATCTAGGTACAGGTAAGGGGTGGATAATACTCTTACTTGTTATAAAGAAAAATTTTATTTGTGCTATTTAAACATTTTTTTTAAATCGTCACATCCTCCTGCACCTAACGATGAAGACGGGGTGGTGGGGTAATAACAGAAAATCTAATAAACACAATTACATGTGGGCACAGAACTTCGTGCTGAAATTTCTCTCTCTCAGATTATTTCTATCCGTCAATTGATTATCTTACAACTTATACAAAATATTTAAATTCTAATACATCTACTACACATAAAATACACAAAAACATAAATCTACCTTATTTTTAATTCTTACATCTACTACCGGTTTTTTTGCTTGATTTCATCACTCGTTTTACGGAGTTATACTCATGAGTAGGTTACTAATAATAAGCACGTATTGTAATAACAATCTAATTACTTTTTAGTTTACTGCACTAGAGATTAGTTTTTTCCTTCACGTCAGCTGACTTCTCATTCTTTATTTCATTCTCGCAGGACATTAGCTAAGGTTGATCAGGCCTCGCTAGTATTCGTACGAGGAGTTTGAGTTTATACTCACTTATGATATAGGATGTTGCAAAATCTTATCGTGTTCCTGTATAAGTATATACAATATTTTTTATTCTCAATACTTAAGTAGTTTTTTCGGTTTACTATCTTTCTCGTTGTCGTGCTTCTTTATTTTGACACGAAAACAATTTTTTAATTTGAGACAGATGGCTTCTGCGAACGTAATTTTCTGTATTGGGTTCATACAGTGCTACAGTAACGGGGGTGATGAACTTATGAATTTTGTAGGGGCCACACCATCGGTATAATAGTTTGGAAGTGGTCCTATCAACGGCTTTACTCATAGGATGAGTTTTATACATTACTAAATCACGTACTTTATACTCTATTTGCCTATTATTCTGCTCATGATATTTCCGCGATTTTTGTAAATTCGCTCTCAAATTTGCACGAGCTTCGTTCCATATTTTTCTTATGTTATTCCCATTTATGTCGCGGAGCAATAACTCATAAATTTTCCACTTCGTGGTTAACGGATGGTTGGGTTTATACTTGTACAGTAAATCAAATGGTGTTGATTTATGTCCTTCATGATACGCTGAGTTGAAAGCAAATTGTATCCATGATACATTTTGATCCCAGGTTGTCTGGTCTTTAGCGTGATAAGATATTAAGGCTGATTTTAAGTTACGCAAGTATCTTTCTGCTAGGTTTCCTTGCGGTCGGTACTCGGTCACCGTAATATGATTTATCCCTAATTTAAAACACATGTCATTAAATTCTTTCGATTTAAACTGAGGTCCATTGTCAGATATTAGGTGTAAGGGTGTACCATAATCTTTAAATAGTCTGTCTTGTAGAATTTTTATTGTCGTAGATGCTAAGGCACGTCTCATAGGATACATCCATACGAATTTAGTGAAGGAGTCCACACAAATTAATAGCATAGTATTTCCAGATTTAGGACGAGGATAAGGTCCAGAATAGTCTATGTATATCTTCGAGAAGGGAGTTGTGGGTATTTCTGAGATTAATTTTCCGACTTGACTGATTCTTGCTGGCTTGCTTGGGGCACAGATTTCGCATTCTTTCACGAACTTTGTTATTTCACTGTTCATGTTTTCCCAATGGTATTCCTTGCGAATAAGATGTATAGTTTTCCTAATTCCCATATAAGCTCCAATGGTCGATGAATGGTAGTATTCCATTAGCATAGGTTTAATTATTTCCGGGGAGATTATTCTCAGTAATTTTCCGTTGGCTTTTTTAAAACAAAGTACTCGTTTACTCAAAGTATGTTTGTCAGAATAATTTCCTTTCTCTATTTGTTCTATTATTTTGCACAATTTAGGATCTTGTTGTTGGTGATATGCTATATCCTTAAATACAAGGGGAAAGTTAGTAATTAGCGTATTAACGGTAGTGGTTTCAACATTGTCTTCGCCAGATCTAGTATTGGGTAGTTGGAACATGCGGGATAGAGTATCGGCTACTACATTTTGAGTACAACGAATATGTTGTACTTTGAACTTGTAGCAATTTAATCTTAACACCCATCTTCCGATACGACCTAACGGTTTTGGGTGGTTCAATAACCACGACAAAGCTTGATTGTCGGTTTCTAGTAGAAATTCCTTGTGTTCCAAAAATGGTTTGAAGTTTTCGAAGGCGAATACTACGGCTAAACATTCAAGTTCGTAGGCTGAGAACTTCCTTTCTTGCTCGGTTAAAGTACGGGAAGCATAGCTGATCGGGAGTCTAGTATTATTGATTTCCTGGTATATTACGGCTCCTAATGCTACACTCGAACTGTCGGTCTGTACGACAAATGGTTTACTGAAATCTGCTAGCTGCAATACCGGTGGGGATATTATGCTTTCTTTGAGTGTTTCAAAAGCGTCTTGGTGTCGAGTAGTCAACTCGAATTTCGTTCCTTTCTTTCTTAGTGCATTCAATGGGGCTGCTATATCCGCTAGGTGGGGTATGTACTTGTGAAAATAATTAATCATACCTAAAAATCGAGCTATACCTTTGACATCTCTCGGTGGTAAGAATTCTCGGATTGCGCGTGTACGTTCGGGATCGATGCTAACCTTACCTTCGGCAGATACTATATGACCTAAGAAGGAGAATTGTTTTACTGCGAAGTTAACTTTACTCGGGTTTGCCGTTAGTCCAGGTTTCTTTAACCTGGATAATACTTCACGCAAGTGATCAGTATGTTGATCCATTGACTCACTATATACTACTATATCGTCAAGATAGTGATATACAAATTTAAATTTAACGTCATCAAAAATTGTTTCTAACAATCTGCTATATACTGAACTTCCTTGTGATATACCAAATGGTAATCTAGTAAATTGATATAGATTAAATGGGACAGCAAAAGCAGTTAGATGTTTTGATTCCTCAGCTAGTGGGATTTGGTGGAATGCCTGGTTGAGATCCATTATGGTGAAGATTTTCGCTTTTGTAAAATAGTGAAACGCACTGTGAATGTCGGGCAGGGGTATCGATTCAAATTCTATACTCTTATTCAGCTGTCTATAATCCACGACTAGTCTATGTTTGTCAGTTCCTTTTGGTACTAGGAATGCAGGTGATGAGTATGGAGAAGTTGACGGTTCTATGACGTGTTGCTCAATGAGTTTGTTAATGTGGTTTCTCATTATTTCCATCTTGGGCGATGATAATTTGTATGGGTGAAGGCGTCTTACCTTGTTGTCACTAAGATTTATTTTATAGTCGATCAAGTGGGTTAATCCTAACTTTGGTGTGAGTACAGTAGAAAATTCCCTTATTAACTTTTGAATTCTTTGTCGCTCATTTCCTTTTAAATGACTCAGACTAGATGCTTGATGCTCTAATTGAATAGTTGAGGTTTCACAATTAGCGTCGTTACTTAACTCGGAGTCGAACTGATATTTTCTAGTACGATCAAATCTGAAGAAATATTGTTTTGCATATATATCAAGGATTAAGCCAGTTTTACTTATGAAATCAGCGCCTAGTATTAAGTTTTGTCCTAACACTTCAGCTACTAGTAGGGGAAAATACAAAGTAAAATTCTTTATTTTTAATTTCACCGTAATACTGCGCGATATATTTAGGTTTTGTTTATTTGCGGTGGCACACTTTATTTTCACGTTTTGGCTACGTTTAATCAGATTATGATTAGCTAATATGGAGGCTAACTGTTGACTAATTATACTACGGGTAGATCCGGAATCAATTAAACCAAGGGTATTTGTTGCTCCAAGGTCTATCTGTACGTAGGGTAGTTGGCATATACTTGTTTTGCATGCACCAATAGAGTTGCACTTCTCAATAAATCTTGTTAAGTAAGAGTCTATGCGTTTATTTTTTTTACTTTTACTTTATAATTATTATTATTTTTACCTTTCCTTCTGGTGCTGCGGAAGATGTAGGATTTTTGTTCTTCCCGCTTCACATGTTTTTTTGACTGGTCGGTTTTCTGTTGGTAGCGCTTTTGTTTACAATTCTTGCTAATGTGTCCGGCCTTTCCACAGTTATAACATCTTCTTTCCTCATTGACTTCGCTCGCATGTTGTCGGGGTTTTGGTCTAGAGTATGAGACATGGGGATAGCTTTGGTTTTTAGATGTACTTACGAATCGCTTATCGCGGTAGGTTCGAGTATCAGTTCCAATTGGTAGAGGTTGGGATGAATCTCTGCGTTGAGTCTGGGACATAGAAACGCGTCTGTTCTGATCAATACCAGACGTTGGACGAATGTATACAACATAGTTCTAGTTCGGTGAAAGTGGTTGGTCGCTTCATGAGTGCTAGGCGAGATCGCTCCTCGGGAGATAGTCCTACTAGGATAGTGTCTACTAACTGTTGTTCACTCCATTTAACTTGTAGCAATAAAGCAGATTCCCTTATTTCAGATATATAATGAGCTAATCTCTCGTATGCTCCTTCTACACGAAGTACTAGGTTCCGCTTCAATTCTTCGTAGATACCGGTGGGAATGAAATGTCTTATTAGGGTGGTATGAAGTTCTTCTACAGGGTGATTATACCTTAGGGATTCTAACACACGATCTTTTAAAGGAGATCTACATTTTGGTAAAATTACTTGTAAAATCTGGTCATCTCTTAGTTGTCGCAGATCCTTTAATTGTAAAAGGTAATTGAGAAAATCTAGGAGCTTTGTAATATTCAGCCCATCAGTGGTTGGTATGTCAGACAAAATACGTTCTACAGGGTGGGTTATTTTTCCATAAAGCTCGGTAGTTAGATGTAATTGAGTCGTCGTTCTAGATTTTTCCGCAGATTGATTCGTCGGCAAGTGAAGAGGTAAATCGTAGGTACGAGTCATATTCTCTAGTTCATTTGGAAGTAACGTGACGTTTAAGGGTTGGATATTTACTCGTCTATCGGTTAACCGTTCTTTAAATGGATCTACATTGGATTCCTGCAGAAACTGAAATTTTACAGTACCGGTTTGCTGTTCTTGAGTAGGAGATTGGGTAGGGGAAATATTTAGTTTCGTCATTGCTTCTTCAATCTCTTCTAATCTAAACGATTTGGACCTTCGACGTAATTCGCGCATTATCTCGGGTAATTGTTGTAATGCTTCCCCCGCGAATTTTTGCGCATCCGGTGGAGTAACTTTATCACCGGGCCAATTCAACAAGTTGGTGATACGGTGGGTCAGATGTTCGATTCTTTGGGTGGTGCGTAAAATTACTGCGGGGGATTTTTCATCACGCAGGGTTTGTGCGATCGAAGTGAGTTCCGTATACTTGAGATAGCATGTTTCCTTTTCACTTTCAAAATCTAATACACTTAAACGATTTAATAATGAGGGTTTGTCCGGTTTATTTTCACGTAACGTTTTGCGAAGTTCCGCTACAGTTACATTTGCGTATGGGAGACCACGTAACAAGGCTTCATAGCTTAATTCGTCCTTCAACAACAAGTCGGGGTTAAATTGAGCCATTTTTGTTAACAATGACCTTTAAATAAACTAAGTATTACGTACGACAAATCTTATGTCATCTATTTTAAACACTTATAAAGCTTGAATTCATTTAAACACACACATATATCTCTTATTACACATAGAATCTTATACTAATTAATCAAATTAAACTTATCTCACAACAATTCAATTTTCTGTACTGTCAGATATAATCAGTCAAAACAAAACGCTAATATCATTTTATAGTGGAGAGAAATTTCACATACGAAGAGTTCATTGCTTTTACAATAGCACAAAGCGTCAGCTGTTTTGGGGAGTCTTATTGTTTGCATAGGGTGGTTTAACAAAGTAGGGTGATTCAGTCAGTCCTAAACACGATTCTTTCCTGTTCCGAACTGTCTGTTATGTGTGCGAGGGGAGTTTTGTATGGGATGCTCTATACGCACAAAGGGTAGAGTTTACATTTCTTGACACGCATTTAACATGAAACAGCCTGTCAATACCGACAGGTTTAAAATGGAATATTTACCAGCGATGACTTGTTTATTACTGGAAGTCCCAATACTAATATTATTATTTCTTAATTAAAACCTTACTCATTAATTTGCTCACGATGCTCAGAGTGAATAAATTTATATTCGACAAAATTACTGTTAACGAATTATAACAATGTACACAATTAATTAGTAAAACGACAGCACAATACACAATTCTTTTGTACAAAGCAGAAAAGTAGTGGAGCAATTTTGTATGTGACACTCTGTAAACAATTAACCTTTTTTTTTTTTTTAAAGCAGAGTGGCGCAATTTTGTAACGTCTCCCTTGTTAAGACATTACAAAAGTCGGGAACCAGTTCAATTATTTGTTACCTGTTAATTAAACTAGCTGCCGTTGTTAGTAAACCTTACTTACCAACAATTATAACACATTATTAATTAAGAAGTTAGTCAAGGATTGCATAAATTTATTCACTCACTGGGTGTTAGCAAAAACATCTCTTTATTATTATATTTATATCTCATAGTTTACTTTACTTTTAAAAGAAATACTCTAATAAATTCTGCATTTAATATTTTGAAAATCTTTTACATCTTATTCTTTTTTATCTCAAAAGAATTCAGCTAGATATTGTTTCAAGTACCACGGATCCGGGTCTCAACTTAGTTATGACTTAATTTATCACAACTTCAACCAAATTATTTAAAGAATAATTTTGGGTGTAAATTTTGAAATTACCTTACATCTAAACATCGTAATGTTATTACTACTTCATTACAGAGATTACAAATATTTATATGTTAATATTTAAATTATCAAAAGCTCTTTACTGTTCTTTTATTACTTCTCTTGTTGAAACAAATTTTTTACAAATGTTATGATTTGATGTCACCTGAGTATAATAGGAGTTCGCTGTGGGGTCCATGATGGTCTTCTTCAGTCGTCTTCTAGGGTGTGATATACTGTTCCTCTTGATGCTCCATTAGGTTGGTTGTTACCGAAAGGTAGTATAGTTCTAGACGATTGGATTTTGGTACTAGAAGTTCATACGGTTGTTGTCGTTGTTTTCTTCCTCTGGAGTCGGTTGTTCACATTTTACATTTAATTACAGTTCTTATTTTAGCAGCACTAAAATCTGGTAAGAAACATATCTTACCACTTACAGTTTGTTAAGAGATGTGTCGGCTAAGTTCCTTTTTTTATTTTTTTTTTTACATATTTCTTCACGCACTACATTCTTTTTCTTTATTATTATTATTTCCACCCTACATTGGGTTAAATAGAAATCACTACAAACTTGATTGAATAGTTTTTAAGCGGTATACACCTACGTGTTAATTGACAACACAGAAGCGACATCCTTACATGTCGAAGTTTCTCCGGCGAATAATAGCATAGTTTAGCGGCTAGGGGTCTGTAAGCTGGCGCGGTTTTACGCGCTGAGAAAGTAGTTCGTTCTTTTAAGTAGTATTAATTATTCATTAATTAAATCGTAATACTTTATTTTACCTTTTGGTTATGAATTAAGAATTTCCTTATTTATTCAGTACGTCTTTTATTTAATTAACGGAATTATTATTTTTAGCTAAATAACATCGTACTTTGCGTGTTGGTACTGGACAATTTGCACGTTGATGCAGGAATCTAGGTACAGGTAAGGGGTGGATAATACTCTTACTTTTTATAAAGAAAAATTTTATTTGTTCTATTTAAACATTTTTTTAATTCGTGACAAGTTTTGAGAATTTTTTTTTTTAAGTTTTTTTTTTTAAAAGGGGAAGGCGTCCCGTAAAATTTAAAAACTAGGCCGAAGACCTAGACGAAGCTTAAAATGTACCAGGGCCATTGTGACAGGACTTGGAAATGAAACAGCCTGATTAACAAGACAAATTTTATTAACGTTTGATTTAAAAACATCACAATACTGAGAAAATCACACAACCTCTGGTACAGCAAGTACCTAGTTTTCAAACTTTTTTCTAAATTTTATATTAACTTGATTTTATATCGTACCGGGTTGCCAAATTAATTACATGAACAAGAAAACTGCCTAAAAATATGCATAGCTCATCAGAAATATAGGATTCTATGATTGTAATAATCACATACGCAGAGTTTTAAACAATAAAAGTTACAAAGTGTGATCCACTATAATCAATAATGATATGTTATTTATATGAGTTCTATAACAGCATAGAAACAGATAAATTCTTTTTGTGTGCCCATTCATAACAGCCTAACATCTATTATATAAAATAAATTCATAATTATTAATGACCCTTGGTTCTGCATTAATAGGATTTGAAATACTTTCATTACATACTGCAGTGACACATGTGACCAGCAAGTCAGCTAGCATAACCAGCCCACTATCAACCGAAATCTTAAATTCGAACAATTACATAAAACAACTAAATAGAAATATAGACTAGACTAAAAATGGCAATTTACAATATGTAAGGTCACACAGAATTCAAAATGACCGGACCCCAGCCGTATGCCTAAGCCAAAAGAATCGAAAATAATAAATTTCAAAGTTAAAATAATAAGCGCAAGGGTTTAGCGAAATTCATCGCCCAACTGTAAGCCACTTCAAACATCATTAAAGGAAAAAATGTGAAACCCGACAATAGCATGTGCAAGGCTGACATGGTAATTCATGACTGTTCCAGCATGTAGTTCAGCCGGACTTGCTCGAATAAAAGTCATAAGGTATCATAAGGTACCCAAAATTAAGTTACAAAAAATTAAGGGAGCTGGCGATGCCCGCTAACCCGCATACAATTTATGACTCCTTATTAATCTATGGTGTAATACAAACAGTGCACAATTGAGCACATTTTCTACGCACACGTAGTTCTGTTCTGTCTATTCATATCACTTTACAAGTTAAGTTAAAAGAGAATGTAATTTGATTTGTAGAAGGTGTCAATCACGTGTGCATTCTGTTGCGAAACTCGAGCTTGAAATTATGGAAAATGGTCACCTTGTATTCCGTTGTTAGAAGGCGATCAGCTGCCTGCGTGTAGTTTCAGGTCACAGAAGTCCCCGTCACAGTTCATTGCAGATAGAGGGTGAAAGATTCGGGTTCCCAGGTTACATTCTCTCGACGGCGAAATTCAGGTTAAAGCTCAGCTGCTCAGCAGATGACCACGGATGGAATTGTAGTCATTCTCATCTCTCGAGCACTTCGACGAGTCAGGAACCCTAGGAGAACAGACTTATGTAGCAACCCTCACAATACTCACGCTTACAAAACTTCACTCGAGCTCTGACACACACACCACGAATCATATGGATTACAACCAGTTAGTATTCAGATTGAATAATCAAATTTAACTCACTAAATAAACATTCATCGATGCCACTGCATGATATTTCTTATTTAAATAGTTATTATTAACCTGTTATAACCACAATCGGTTTCGTATAAAGCTTCGCCACCTGGGCCGAATTACATAAGATATTAATTACGAATGCATTGCTGTTTTTACTAAAACTTCATCAGTATCTTGCTTTGTAATATTTAATTAGATAACAATTAACAACATAACCTCTATAATTACTTTCAAAGTTGAAAGTCATCATTAAAATTTACCACGTGGTCATTCATCCCTTTCAGAACAAGACAGCAATCACGCCCGCTTATGTAAAATAATCTCACATACGCCATAAACACATTTAAATCCTAATTCCTTTTTACAGACAGTTAGAATTATTAAATCAACTTACCAGAGGTACTTTATCGATTAGCGATCCATACGGATATAAAGATGAGCACACGTCAAAAATTTTCGCCGCCGAGAGATGGTGAATCAGCAGTAGCGGAAATGGAACTGTCCTGTGCTTGGCACAGTCGTCAGTGAACTCACATGCTCTTTTCAGTCACCAGAATGCGCGAGCATGTCTTCAACGCACACCGGGCGCCCGAGGCAATATAAATATGAAATTTACGAAACCTTAACGGCGCCGTGATTATATGCTTTGTGCCAATCACGGCACAGTATTTCGTCTTCTGCCCGGTCGCCTGCTTCAAACATTTTAGCGCCTTGTATACCGAGGGTGAGGTGTTGATCCTCCAAGTACAACCGGTTATTAGTAATGGCACATGCGATTTCCAAACACTCCATTTCGTTGAAATAATATTTCGTCTCTGCCTCGGTGAGCTTTGAGCTGGAGTACGAAGTAATGTGTCTCTCTCCTTCTATGGTGCGTTGGTAGAGCGCTGCCCCAAGGGCTCTCTGGCTGGTGTCTATTTTCAGGAACATCGGCAAGTTTTGCTCTGGCCGTGATAGCTTTAACGGTTGCCGGAAGCTTTAATAACTTTGACCACTTTGAAGGCTTGCTGTGACGACTGTGCCACTTCTTCGTATGCAACAGATCCGTTAAGGCATGTAGATTATGACTAACCGGGGAATATATTCTCGCAACCAGTTGCAGTTGCAGATCTTTCTTGAAAGTGGACGCCGGAAGTTCTTTAATTACTCTGAGGTGCTACGGCTGTGGAAGTTTGCCGTCCGGAGTTAACTTGTATCCCATAAATGAGACTTCTTCCCGGGGGCGAAATGATATTCACTGTGAGTGTGGTCAGCTGTTGCATTTGCGGCCTCTCCAGGACTTGATCATGTGAGCTTCCCAGTAGGGGGAGTAGATGGTGATATCATCCAGGTAGACGACATCCAAGAGCCCCGTTAGGAGACCCTGCATCATCCGTTGGAAGGTGCTGAGCGCGTTTTTGACTCCAACGCATATGATCCGAAACTAATAACGAACTCCGTCTGGCACCTAGAATGCCGTGTACTCCTTTGCTGCTTCGTCCAGCGGAATCTGCTAGACGATCCGGAGTCAAGAAGACTTCCTTAGACCTTAGCTAATGTACTTGATCATCTCGTATGTGAATAGCAGTGGTGAATCTATGTCCTCGGTCTGCTCATTCAGCCTCCGGAAGGCTATGCAGAATCGGGGTGTAGTCCCCTTCTTGTTTAAAATCACCACCGGAGATGTGGACATTCCATGATCCGCTGTCGAAACGTACCTTCTATTTCGTCTAGGGTGATCCGCTTCTTCTCGTCCGAGTTCCGTTACATTGGTAGCCGAAATGGTTAATAACGCTCCTTGAGCCGAAACTTGGTGCTTGGCTTGGAGGTGGTGTTGTGTATCATAACAAATATAGTGGTGTATTCCATAACATCTTTACTATATATAATTTTATACGCCCTTTATATCCACAGTGTGTGTGTGTGTGTGTGTGTGTGTGTGTGTGTGTGTGTGTGTGTGTGTGTGTGTGTGTGTGTGTTTCTGTGGTTGTGGTGATTGCATGAGGGCGACGGGGAGAGGAAGTCTAATAAATTGATTTTTTGAGAGAGAACGCATTGAGATGTTACACTTAACGCTTGTACTATAATTTTTATGGTATGATTGCTTTCTTTATTCTTTACAAAATGAAATTTAAGCTAAACTATTATTGCAATAATCTGAATATATAATTTAATAGCATTACGAGTACTGGTAGTATAGGCACGAAAAGGCAAGTCATACAAATTTCTTAATGAAAATTGTATAAGAATAGTTACCTGTAGATTAATTGCAGATGGTTTTAGATACATATTGTTTATAATTCAATAAGCAGTTTATTGATTTGAGACATACATGTCATGTAGACTTGTACCTGTCTTTACCTGCCCCTGTACCTATACCACGAAAACTATTGAATACCAGAATCCACGGGAAAAGACCAGTGGGAAGACAGAGGAGAAGATGGGAGGACGCAGTGGATGAGGATGCAAAAGAAATACTGAAAGTACGTTCCTGGAGGAGGATGGCTACCGACAGAAGGGAATGGGGCAAAACATTGAAGGAGGCTAGGGCCCAACAAGGACTGTAGTGGCAGAGTAGGAGGAGAAGGAGGAGGAGGAGTCTTGTACCTGTTCACATATAAAGTTTCAACTGTGCACATATAAATCTACTACTTTAGTAAAGTAAACAAAATGCTGTCACGGGCGGGTCTTTTGTTAAATATTATCTGCAAATAATGAACCAAATTTTCCTAGATGTTTGAAAATGAAAACTTTCCTTTACAAGTAGGGTAAGAATGAGAGTTCTAACGCGGAAGTGACGTCACAGCCCCCCCTTTTGGCGCGAAATTCAAAAATCCCTGTGGTGGGGGTAGACTTCCGGCGCAGCGTGTCGTCATGTGCAGAGGTTATGATGGACCGGGGGGGTAGTGGTGTGTCCCACGTGACCTCGATGGGCGTACCGAAGTTGTCGGCCATGTTGTCGGCGTTCGGCCATGTTGTCGTCGTCGTCCATTTTGCGTGGTTCCGTGTGCGTTGATTGGCGGAGGCGTGGCCGCCGTTCGGTGACAAAATGGACGACGACCCGGCCACGACTGGCGGGGATCAAGCCAGGCCGCCGCCCAGCGACGATGACGACGTCAACGACGACGGCGAAGGGCGAACGGCGAACATGGCCGCGGCTGGTGTCCATGTTGGGAAAGCTGTGATGTTGTCGGATTGTGCGTGTGTGCTGGTTAAGGTTGGGCCACGTTGTCGGATCGTGGTGTGTTATAGTGTATGGTTTGGGTATATGATTTGTTTTTCCGGCGGCCATGTTGGAAAAGCGTCGACGTTGTCAACTTGTGCCACGTTGTCGGCTCGTGCATGTGTTATAGTGTACGGGTTTTGTATATGTTTACACGTTGTCGGCTCGGTGTTATAGTGTACGGGTTTAGTATATGTTTACACTGCCACGTCGACGTTGTCAACGGCCACGGCTCGTTGTTATAGTGTACAGGTTTTGTATATGTTTCCACTGCCACCATTGTTGCCAACTCATGAACTGTAAATTTGAATGTGTGCTTTTGTGGTAAGTATATATTGTAAAAATACAAAAAATGTGCACAGCATCGATGTGAAACTCTTGTTGACTGGCTATTGTGCTGTCCGGAAGTTCGGCCATGTTGGAAAAGCGTCGTCGGTGTTGCCAACTTGTGCTGGGTTTAATCGACGTTGTCGGCTCGGTGTTATAGTGTACGGGTTGAATATATGTTTACACTGCCGCCATTGTTGCCAATTCGTGCGTGGTGTTATAGTGTACTGGTTTCGGATATATTTACACTGCCACAATTGTCTCGATATCGTCGATGTTGTGTCTATGTGTTAAGTAATTGCATTGTTGCCAACTCAGTCAAGTAGTGTAAGAGTGTGCTGGTTAAGGTTCGACCACGTTGGCGATTCGAGCGTGTGTTATAGTGTATGGGTTTGGATATATACTGTGTTTTCCGGAAGGGTGTCCACGTTGGAAAAGCGTCGACGTTGTCAACTTGTGCATGTGTGCTGGTTTAGCGTCGGCCACGTTGTCGGCTCGTGCATGTGTTATAGTGTACAGGTTTCAGATATATTTACACTGCCGCCATTGTCCGGATATCGTCGATGTGAAGAGGTGAATTGCATTGTTGCCGACTGGAGAACTCTACTGGCATCGGTCACGTTGTCGACTCATGCATGTGTTATAGTGTACGGGTTTCAGATATATTTACACTGCCACCCCATTGTCCGGATATCGTCGATGTGAAGAGGTGAATTGCATTGTTGCCAACTCGAGAACTGTACTGGCGTTGGTCACGTTGTCAACTTGTGCATGTGTTATAGTGTATGGGTTTAGATATTTTCACTGCTGCCGTTCGGATTTACCTACTGCGGTGCAAAATTGAATATCATTTCACTTGTAAAAATTGATTATCGTGCATTTGTGCAATTGATCTGATTGACATTTCACTTATGAAACATGCATGATGGAAGGAAAAAAGGATAGTTGAAAATAAACAACTAAGCAAAGCAAAATTTACATATATTGTAATCAAACACACATAAAAATATACAATAAACTACACACACACACACACACACACACACACACACACACACCACACAATAACAATATATGAAATCGTACGCGACAAATGAAGATGTCCATTCGGTCCTACTGTACAATTTCTACTATGTAAGCTCTATCCTTTTCTCCACGATAAATTAGTTGCAGCGAACACGGTACTAAATTTTTTAATTCCTCATCTTTGAAAACGCCTGCGTATCTCTTTGGTAGATATACACGATATTTTAGTTTAGGGTCTCTGTAATCTTGGAGAGTGACGAGTACAGCTTTCCCGTACTTTGCGTCTATATTCTGCATTTCTTCTATTGGATATTTTACGTCGATTATCAATTCCTTTATTTTTTTATACTCAATTGCGCTAATAGTTGCAAACTTTTCAGTGAATGACACCATTTTAAAATAAAGAATTTATAATTTTTCGTGCGTCTCTCAACGAATGAACGAATAACGCTCGTGCACAGCGAATAAATAGGGAGGTAGTTGTGGAGGTGGAAACCACTCAACGCACAGTAAGCGTTTATTTTTAACCGTGTGAACAGGATACGAGCTGATTTCTCACGGTTCAATGGGTAGGTGGGGAAGAGGGGAGTCGGTTATTTTTTATACGTCTAGACAGCACTCGTGCTTGTTCGAACATGTCGTCGACGCTAATTTATTTTTAGACAGGTGATGTATTTAACTGTGTGAACAGGATACGACTTGATTTCTCACGGTTCGATGGGTAGGTGAGGAAGAGGGGTGTCGGTTATTTTTATACGACTAGACAGCACATGTGCTTGTTTGAACATGTCGTCGACGCTAATTTATTTTTAGACAGATGATGTACTCGATAGAAAGGCGACGACTGTTATTTTTTTACGTAAGCGCTAAACAATAATGTTAGTAATTTATCAGAAACATATTGATTATTCTAAAATCTGATACAACCCACTCGCGTAAAGCGTGAACTCTAGTATTTGTACATGTTAAAAGGAAACGTGTACTTTACTAATATCGACACAAGATGTTCATCTCAAGGATGTACACGAAAGAGATGGTAACAACAAAAAAAAAGCTACCACACACAAAGTCACGGACGCGCACTTAGTTTGGCTTGCGTTCTGTTTCCCACACGCTGTGATAACAGATGGTGTCAGACAGCTTGTGTGTTCTGTTATTTAAAAAAATTTATGTACGACTACGTTCACACGCCGCGATAAACAGACGGCCAGACAGACGGAGTCGATTACATCATCATAACAACTAATGCACACTCATCAACAAAAAATGTAACAGCTGCCACACACACACACAAAGTCAAAGACGCACACTTAGCTTGGCTTGTGTTCTATTTCACACAATAATTTATGTACGTCGCTAACTTTTCGTTCACACGCAACGATAACATATTTTCTGGAAATAAGCGGTACACGAGACAGGCTTTTCCGTGTATTGAACGTAATCGAGTTTAGGAGAAACTGAAAAATTCTAAATTTATAATAATGAAATGTACAATACGCTTCTCCATAAATCTTTTTTTCTGTAATCCTTTTACGAACATAAAGTTAAAAGCAAACGTGTACTTTACTAATATCGCAACAAGATGTTCGAACGATGTGTCCCCGTCCGTCCACTCTAATCTATAATAATGCTCCGTTAACCAACGGTTTGTCCGTACGTGATTGTGATTCGAAACGATTGTGTTTACTAGAGGTGCAAATATCAAATGCCTGCTGGCATATGCGATGATGTCCATAATGGCTAGTTACTTGCCGAGTTCGTTTCCATCGTCGTCAACAAAACAGTGAAAGTCGTCTAATTCATTGAAAGCTGTCAGACCAAGGTACAGCATGCCATAACCGATCGTAACGATATACCCATAACCGCAATGTCAACCTGCCTATCGTTAAAGAAAACATTGCCACGTTCATTGACAGCTGTCAGACCAAGGTACTGCTTGCCATGCCACGTTCATTGAAAGCTGTCAGACCAAGGTATTGCATGCCATAACTGATCGTAACGATATACCCATAACCGCAATTTCAACATGCCTATCGTTAACGAAACCATTGCCACGTTCATTGGAAGCTGTTAGACCAAGGTACAGCATGCCATAACCGATCGTAACGATATACCAACATCCGCAATGTCAACCTGTCTATCGTTAACGAAACCATTGCCAAGATCATTGAAAGCTGTCAGACCAAGGTACTGCATGCTATATCCGATCGCATCGATATAACCATAACCGCAATATCAACCTGCCTATCGTTACGAAACCATTGTCAAGTACATTGAAAGCTGTCAGACCAAGGTACTTGATGCCATAACCGATCGTAACGATATACCCATAATAGCAATATCAACCTGCCTATCGATAATGAAACCATTGCCAAGTTCATTGAAAGCTGTAAGAACATGATACTGCATGCCATAACCGATCATAACGATATACCCATAACCTCAATATCAACCTGCCTATCTTTAACGAAACCATTGCCAAGTTCATTGAAAACTGTCAGCACAAGCTACTGCATGGCATAACGGATCGTAACGATATACCCATAACCGCAATCTCAACCTGCCTATCGTTAAAGAAATCGTTGCCAAGTTCATTGAAAGCTGTCAGACCAAAGTATTGCATTCCATAAGGGATCGTAACGATATACCCATAACCGCAAAGTCAACCAGCCTATCGTTAACGAAACCATTGCCAAGTTCATTGAAAGCTGTCAGACCAAGGTACTGCATGCCATAACCGATCGTAACGATATACCCATAACCGCAATGTCAACCTGCCTATCGTTAACGAAACCATTGCCAAATTCATTGAAAGCTGTCAGACCAAGGTACTGCATGCCATAACCGATCGTAACTATATACCCATAACTCCAATGTCAACCTGCCTATCGTTAATGAAACCATTGCTGCGTTCATTGAAAACTGTCAGACACCAAGGTACTGCATGCCATATCCGAACGTAACGATATACCCATAACCGCAATGTCAACCTGCGTATCGTTAACGAAACCATTGCCAAGTTCATTGAAAGCTGTCAGACCAAAGTATTGCATGCCATAACCGATCGTAACGATATACCCATAACGGCAATATCAACCTGCCTATCGTTAACGAAACCATTGCCACGTTCACTGAAAGCTGTCAGACCAAAGTACTGCATGTCATAACCGATCGTAACGATATACCCATAACCGCAATCTCAATCTGCCTATGGTTAACGAAACCATTGCCAAGTTCATTGAAAGCTGTCAGACCAAGGTACTGCATGCCATAACCGAACGTAACGATATACCCATAACCGCAATGTCAACCTGCCTATCGTTAACGAAACCATTGCCAAGTTCATTGAAAGCTGTCAGCCCAAGCTACTGCATGCCATAACCGGTCGTAACGATATACCCATAACCGCAATGACAACCTAAATATCATTAACGAAACCATTGCCACGTTCATTGAAAGCTGTTAGACCAAGGTACTCCATGCCATAACAGATCGTAACGATATACCCATAACCGCAATCTCATCCTGCCTATCGTTAACGAAATCATTGCCAAGTTCATTGAAAGCTGTCAGATCAAGGTACTGCATGCCATAGCTGATCGTAACGATATACCCATAACAGCAATTTCAACCTGCCTATCGTTAACGAAACAATTGCCAAGTTCATTGAAAGCTGTCAGACCAAGGTACTCCATGCCATAACCGATCGTAAAGATATACCCATAACCGCAATGTCAACCTGCCTATCGTTAACGAAACCATTGCCAAGTTCATTGAAAGCTGTCAGACCAAGGTACTCCATGCCATAACCGATCGTAAAGATATACCCATAACCGCAATGCCAACCTGCCTATCGTTAACGAAACCATTGCCAAGTTCATTGAAAGCTGTCAGACCAAGGTACTCCATGCCATAACCGATCGTAACGATATACCCATAACCGCAATCTCATCCTGCCTATCGTTAACGAAATCATTGCCAAGTTCATTGAAAGCTGTCAGATCAAGGTACTGCATGCCATAGCCGATCGTAACGATATACCCATAACAGCAATTTCAACCTGCCTATCGTTAACGAAACAATTGCCAAGTTCATTGAAAGCTGTCAGACCAAGGTACTCCATGCCATAACCGTTCGCAACGACATACCCATAACCGCAATGTCAACCTGCCTAACGTTAACGAAACCATTGCCAAGTTCATTGAAAGCTGTCAGACCAAGGTACTGCATGCCATAACCGATCGTAACGATATACCCATAACCGCAATCTCAACCAGCCTATCGTTAACGAAACCATTGCCACGTTCATTGAAAGCTCTCAGACCAAGGTACTGCATGCCATACCCGATAGTAACGATATACCCATAACCGCAATTTCAACCTGCCTATCGTTAACGAAACCATTGCCAAGTTCATTGAAAGCTGTCAAACCAAGGTACTACATGCCATAACCGATCGTAACGATATACCCATAACCGCAATGTCAACCTGCCTAACATTAACGAAACCATTGCCAAGTTCATTGAAAACTCTCAGACCTAGGTACTGCATGCCATAACTGATACTAACGATATACCCATAACCGCAATCTCAACCTGCCTATCGTTAACGAAATCATTGCCAAGTTCATTGAAAGCCGTACAGAACAAGGTACTGCATGCCATAACCAATCGTAAAGATATACCCATAACCGCAAAATCAACCTGCCTATCGTTAACGAAACCATTGTCACGTTTATTGAAACCTGTCAGACCAAGGTAGTGCATGCCATAACCGATCGTAATGATATACCCATAACCGCAATCTCAACCTGCCTATCGTTAACGAAACCATTGCCAGTTCATGGAAAGCTGTCAGACCAAGGTATTGCATGACATAACCGATCGTAACGTTATACCCATAACCGCAATGTCAGCCTGCCTATCGTTAACGAAACCACTGCCAGTTCATGGAAAGCTGTCAGACCAAGGTAGTGCATGCCATAACCGATCGTAACGATATACCCATAACCGCAATGTCAACCTGCTTATCGTTAACGAAACCATTGCCAGTTCATGGAAAGCTGTCAGACCAAGGTATTGCATGACATAACCGATCGTAACGATATACCCATAACCGCAATGTCAACCAGCCTAACGTTAACGAAACCATTGCCAAGTTCATTGAAAGCTGTCAGACCAAGGTATAGCATGCCATAACCTATCGTAACGATATACCCATAACCGCAATATCAACCGGCCTATCGTTAACGAAACCATTGCCAGTTCATGGAAAGCTGTCAGACCAAGGTATTGCATGACATAACCGATCGTAACGATATACCCATAACCGCAATGTCAACCTGCCTATCGTTAACGAAACCATTGCCAGTTCATGGAAAGCTGTCAGACCAAGGTATTGCATGACATAACCGATCGTAATGATATACCCATAACCGCAATGTCAACCTGCCTATCGTTAACGAAACCATTGCCAGTTCATGGAAAGCTGTCAGACCAAGGTATTGCATGACATAAACGATCGTAACGGTATACCCATAACCGCAATGTCAACCTGCCTAACGTTAAAGAAACCAATGCCAAGTTCATTGAAAGCTGTCAGACCAAGGTATAGCATGCCATAATCTATCGTAACGATATACCCATAACCGCAATATCAACCGGCCTATCGTTAACGAAACCATTGCCACGTTCATTGAAAACTCTCAGACCAAGGTACTGCATGCCATAACTGATACTAACGATATACCCATAACCGCAATCTCAACCTGCCTATCGTTCAGACCAAGGTACTGCATGCCATAACCGATCGTAACGATATACCCATAACCGCAATGTCAACCTGCCTATCGTTAACGAAACCATTGCCAAATTCATTGAAAGCTGTCAGACCATGGTACTGCATGCCATAACCGATCGTAACTATATACCCATAACCCCAATGTCAACCTGCCTATCGTTAATGAAACCATTGCTGCGTTCATTGAAAACTGTCAGACCAAGGTACTGCATGCCATATCCGAGCGTAAAGATATACCCATAACCGCAATGTCAACCTGCGTATCGTTAACGAAACCATTGCCAAGTTCATTGAAAGCTGTCAGACCAAAGTATTGCATGCCATAACCGATCGTAACGATATACCCATAACCGCAATATCAACCTGCCTATCGTTAACGAAACCATTGCCACGTTCACTGAAAGCTGTCAGACCAAAGTACTGCATGTCATAACCGATCGTAACGATATACCCATAACCGCAATCTCAATCTGCCTATGGTTAACGAAACCATTGCCAAGTTCATTGAAAGCTGTCAGACCAAGGTACTGCATGCCATAACCGAACGTAACGATATACCCATAACCGCAATGTCAACCTGCCTATCGTTAACGAAACCATTGCCAAGTTCATTGAAAGCTCTCAGACCAAAGTACTGCATGTCATAACCGATCGCAACGATATACCCATAACCGCAATCTCAATCTGCCTATGGTTAACGAAACCATTGCAACGTTCACTGAAAGCTGTCAGCCGAAGCTACTGCATGACATAACCGGTCGTAACGATATACCCATAACCGCAATGACAACCCAAATATCATTAACGAAACCATTGCCACGTTCATTGAAAGCTGTTAGACCAAGGTACTCCATGCCATAACAGATCGTAACGATATACCCATAACCGCAATCTCATCCTGCCTATCGTTAACGAAATCATTGCCAAGTTCATTGAAAGCTGTCAGATCAAGGTACTGCATGCCATAGCCGATCGTAACGATATACCCATAACAGCAATTTCAACCTGCCTATCGTTAACGAAACAATTGCCAAGTTCATTGAAAGCTGTCAGACCAAGGTACTCCATGCCATAACCGATCGTAAAGATATACCCATAACCGCAATGTCAACCTGCCTATCGTTAACGAAACCATTGCCAAGTTCATTGAAAGCTGTCAGACCAAGGTACTCCATGCCATAACCGATCGTAAAGATATACCCATAACCGCAATGTCAACCTGCCTATCGTTAACGAAACCATTGCCAAGTTCATTGAAAGTTGTCAGACCAAGGTACTCCATGCCATAACCGATCGTAACGATATACCTATAACCGCAATCTCATCCTGCCTATCGTTAACGAAATCATTGCCAAGTTCATTGAAAGCTGTCAGATCAAGGTACTGCATGCCATAGCCGATCGTAACGATATACCCATAACAGCAATTTCAACCTGCCTATCGTTAACGAAACAATTGCCAAGTTCATTGAAAGCTGTCAGACCAAGGTACTCCATGCCATAACCGTTCGTAACGACATACCCATAACCGCAATGTCAACCTGCCTAACGTTAACGAAACCATTGCCAAGTTCATTGAAAGCTGTCAGACCAAGGTATTGCATGCCATTACCGATCGTAACGATATACCCATAACCGCAATATCAACCGGCCTATCGTTAACGAAACCATTACCACGTTCATTGAAAACACTCAGACCAAGGTATTGCATGCCATAACCGATAGTAACGATTTACCCATAACCGAAAACTCAACCTGCCTATCATTAACCAAACCATTGCCAAGTTCATTGCAAGCCGTCAGAACAAGGTACTGCATGCCATAACCGATCGTAATGATATACCCATAACCGCAATGTCAACCGGCCTATCGTTAACGAAACCATTGCCACGTTCATTGAAAACTCTCAGACCAAGGTACTGCATGCCATAACTGATACTAACGATATACCCATAACCGCAATCTCAACCTGCCTATCGTTAACGAAACCATTGCCAAGTTCATTGAAAGCCGTCAGAACAAGGTACTGCATGCCATAACCAATCGTAAAGATATACCCATAACCGCAAAATCAACCTGCCTATCGTTAACGAAACCATTGTCACGTTTATTGAAACCTGTCAGACCAAGGTAGTGCATGCCATAACCGATCGTAATGATATACCCATAACCGCAATCTCAACCTGGCTATCGTTAACGAAACCATTGCCAGTTCATGGAAAGCTGTCAGACCAAGGTATTGCATGACATAACCGATCGTAACGTTATACCCATAACCGCAATGTCAGCCTGCCTATCGTTAACGAAACCATTGCCAGTTCATGGAAAGCTGTCAGACCAAGGTAGTGCATGTCATAACCGATCGTAACGATATACCCATAACCGCAATGCCAACCTGCTTATCGTTAACGAAACCATTGCCAGTTCATGGAAAGCTGTCAGACCAAGGTATTGCATGACATAACCGATCGTAACGATATACCCATAACCGCAATGTCAACCTGCCTAACGTTAACGAAACCATTGCCAAGTTCATTGAAAGCTGTCAGACCAAGGTATAGCATGCCATAACCTATCGTAACGATATACCCATAACCGCAATATCAACCGGCCTATCGTTAACGAAACCATTGCCAGTTCATGGAAAGCTGTCAGACCAAGGTATTGCATGACATAACCGATCGTAACGATATACCCATAACCGCAATGTCAACCTGCCTATCGTTAACGAAACCATTGACAGTTCATGGAAAGCTGCCAGACCAAGGTATTGCATGACATAACCGATCGTAAAGATATACCCATAACCGCAATGTCTACCTGCCTATCGTTAACGAAACCATTGCCAGTTCATGGAAAGCTGTCAGACCAAGGTATTGCATAACATAAACGATCGTAACGGTATACCCATAACCGCAATGTCAACCTGCCTAACGTTAAAGAAACCATTGCCAAGTTCATTGAAAGCTGTCAGACCAAGGTATAGCATGCCATATCCTATCGTAACGATATACCCATAACCGCAATATCAACCGGCCTATCGTTAACGAAACCATTGCCACGTTCATTGAAAACTCTCAGACCAAGGTACTGCATGCCATAACTGATACTAACGATATACCCATAACCGCAATCTCAACCTGCCTATCGTTAACGAAACCATTGCCAAGTTAATTGAAAGCCGTCAGAACAAGGTACTGCATGCCATAACCAATCGTAAAGATATACCCATAACCGCAAAATCAACCTGCCTATCGTTAACGAAACCATTGTCACGTTTATTGAAACCTGTCAGACCAAGGTAGTGCATGCCATAACCGATCGTAACGATATACCTATACCCATAACCGCAATGTCAACCTGCCTATCGTTAACGAAACCATTGCCACGTTCGTTGAAATCTGTCAGACCAAGTTACTGCATGCCATAACCGATCGTAACGATATACCCATAACCGCAATGTCAACCTGCCTATCGTTAACAAAACCATTGCCAATTTCGTTGAAAGCCGCCAGACCAAGGTACTGCATCACATAACAGATTGTAACGATATACCAATAACCGCAATGTCAACATCCCTATCGTTAACGAAATCATAGCCAAGTTCATTGAAAGCCGTCAGACCAAGTTACTGCATGCCGTAACCAATTGTAACGATATGCCAATAACCGCAATGACAACCTGCCTATCGTTAACGAAACCATTGCTACGTTCTTTAAAAGCTGCCAGACGAAGGTTCTGCATGCCATAACCGATCGTAACGATATACCCACAACCGCAATGTCAACCTGCCTATCGTTAAAGATACCATTGCCAAGTTCATTGAATGCCGCCAGACCATGTTACTGCATGCCATAACCGATCGTAACGATACACCCTTAACCGCAATGTCATCCTGCCTATCGTTAACGAAACCATTGCCAAGTTCATTTAAAGCCGCCAGACCAAGTTACTGCATGTCGTAACCGTTCGTAACGATATACTCATAACCGCAAAGTTATCTGCCTAGAACGAAAGCATTGACATGTTCATTGAAAGCTGTCAGACCAAAGTACTGCATGACATAACCGATTTTAACGATATAACCACAACCGCAATGTCAATATTCCTAACGTTAACGAAACCATTGCCTCGTTCATTGAAATCTGTCAGACCAAGGTACTGCATGCCATAACCGATCTTAACGATATACCCACAACCGCAATGTCAACCTGCCTATCGTTAAAGAAACCATTCTAAAGAAACCGTTCATTGAAATCTGTCAGAGAAAGTTATTGCATGTCATAACCGATCTTAACGATATACCCATATCCGCATTGTCAACCTGCTTATCGTTAACGAAACCATTGCCACGTTCATTGAAAGCTGTCAGACCAAGTTACTGCATGCCATATCCGATCGTAACGATATACCCATAACCGCAATGTCAACCTGCCTATCTTTAACAAAACCATTGCCAATTTCGTTGAAAGCCGCCAGACCAAGGTACTGCATCACATAACAGATTGTAACGATATACCCATAACCGCAATGTCAACATCCCTATCGTTAACGAAATCATAGCCAAGTTCATTGAAAGCCGTCAGACCAAGTTACTGCATGCCGTAACCAATTGTAACGATATGCCAATAACCGCAATGACAACCTGCCTATCGTTATCGAAACCATTGCTACGTTCATTAAAAGCTGCCATGGCGTAACCGTTCGTAACGACGTGGCAATGGTTTCTTTAACGATAGGAAGGTTGACATTGCGGTTGACGGTATATCGTTAAAATCGGTTATGTCATGCAGTACTTTGGTCTGACAGCTTTCAATGAACATGTCAATGCTTTCGTTAACGATAGCCAGGATGACATTGCGGTTATGGGTATATCGTTACGATCGGTTATGGCATGCAGTAACATGGTCTGGCGGCATTCAATGAACTTGGCAATGGTATCTTTAACGATAGGCCGGTTGACATTGCGGTTGTGGGTATATCGTTACGATCGGTTATGGCATGCAGTATCTCCGTCTGGCAGCTTTTAATGAACGTAGCAATGGTTTCGTTAACGATAGGCAGGTTGTCATTGCGGTTATTGGCATATCGTTACAATTGGTTACGGCATGCAGTAACTTGGTCTGACGGCTTTCAATGAACTTGGCTATGATTTCGTTAACGATAGGGATGTTGACATTGCGGTTATGGGTATATAGTTACAATCTGTTATGTGATGCAGTACCTTGGTCTGGCGGCTTTCAACGAAATTGGCAATGGTTTTGTTAACGATAGGCAGGTTGACATTGCGGTTATGGGTATGTCGTTACGATCGGTTATGGCATGCAGTAACTTGGTCTGACAGATTTCAACGAACGTGGCAATGACTTCGTTAACGATAGGTAGGCTGAGATTGTGTTTAGGGGTATATCGTTACGATCGGTTATGACATGCAGTACCTTGGTCTGACAGCTTTCAATGAACGTGGCAATGGTTTCGTTAACGATAAGCAGGTTGACAATGCGGATATGGGTATATCGTTACGATCGGTTATGACATGCAATAACTTGCTCTGACAGATTTCAATGAACGTGGGAATGGTTTCGTTAACGATATGCAGGTTGACATTGTGGTTATGGGTATATCGTTACGATCGGTTATGGCGTGCAGTACCTTGGTCTGACATCTATCAATGAACGAGGCAATGGTTTCGTTAACGTTAGGAAGGTTGACATTGCGGTTGTGGGTATATCGTTAAAATCGGTTATGTCATGCAGTACTTTGGTCTGACAGCTTTCAATGAACATGTCAATGCTTTCGTTAACGATAGGCAGAATAACTTTGCGGTTATGAGTGTATCGTTACGAACGGTTACGACATGCAGTAACTTGGTCTGGCGGCTTTAAATGAACTTGGCAATGGTTTCTTTAACGATAGGCAGGATGACATTGCGGTTAAGGGTATATCGTTACGATCGGTTATGGCATGCAGTAACATGGTCTGGTGGCATTCAATGAACTTGGCAATGGTATCTTTAACGATAGGCAGGTTGACATTGCGGTTGTGGGTATATCGTTACGATCGGTTATGGCATGCAGAACCTTCGTCTGGCAGCTTTTAATGAACGTAGCAATGGTTTCGTTAACGATAGGCAGGTTGTCATTGCGGTTATTGGCATATCGTTACAATTGGTTACGGCATGCAGTAACTTGGTCTGACGGCTTTCAATGAACTTGGCTATGATTTCGTTAACGATAGGGATGTTGACATTGCGGTTATGGGTATATCGTTACAATCTGTTATGTGATGCAGTACCTTGGTCTGGCGGCTTTCAACGAAATTGGCAATGGTCTTGTTAACGATAGGCAGGTTGACATTGCGGTTATGGGTATATCGTTACGATCGGTTATGGCATGCAGTAACTTGGTCTGACAGATTTCAACGAACGTGGCAATGGTTTCGTTAACGATAGGCAGGTTGACATTGCGATTATGGGTATATCTTTACGATTGGTTATGGCATGCAGTACCTTGTTCTGACGGCTTTCAATTAACTTGGCAATGGTTTCGTTAACGATAGGCAGGTTGAGATTGCGGTTATGGGTATATCGTTAGTATCAGTTATGGCATGCAGTACCTTGGTCTGAGAGTTTTCAATGAACGTGGCAATGGTTTCGTTAACGATAGGCCGGTTGATATTGCGGTTATGGGTATATCGTTACGATAGATTATGGCATGCTATACCTTGGTCTGACAGCTTTCAATGAACTTGGCAATGGTTTCTTTAACGTTAGGCAGGTTGACATTGCGGTTATGGGTATACCGTTACGATCGTTTATGTCATGCAATACCTTGGTCTGACAGCTTTCCATGAACTGACAATGGTTTCGTTAACGATAGGCAGGTTGACATTGCGGTTATGGGTATATCATTACGATCGGTTATGTCATGCAATACCTTGGTCTGACAGCTTTCCATGAACTGGCAATGGTTTCGTTAACGATAGGCAGGTTGACATTGCGGTTATGGGTATATCGTTACGATCGGTTATGTCATGCAATACCTTGGTCTGACAGCTTTCCATGAACTGGCAATGGTTTCGTTAACGATAGGCCGGTTGATATTGCGGTTATGGGTATATCGTTACGATAGGTTATGGCATGCTATACCTTGGTCTGACAGCTTTCAATGAACTTGGCAATGGTTTCGTTAACGTTAGGCTGGTTGACATTGCGGTTATGGGTATATCGTTACGATCGGTTATGTCATGCAATACCTTGGTCTGACAGCTTTCCATGAACTGGCAATGGTTTCGTTAACGATAAGCAGGTTGACATTGCGGTTATGGGTATATCGTTACGATCGGTTATGGCATGCACTACCTTGGTCTGACAGCTTTCCATGAACTGGCAGTGGTTTCGTAAACGATAGGCAGGCTGACATTGCGGTTATGGGTATAACGTTACGATCGGTTATGTCATGCAATACCTTGGTCTGACAGCGTTCCATGAACTGGCAATGGTTTCGTTAACGATAGGCAGGTTGAGATTGCGGTTATGGGTATATCATTACGATCGGTTATGGCATGCACTACCTTGGTCTGACAGGTTTCAATAAACGTGACAATGGTTTCGTTAACGATAGGCCGGTTGACATTGCGGTTATGGGTATATCATTACGATCGGTTATGGCATGCAGTACCTTGTTCTGACGGCTTGCAATGAACTTGGCAATGGTTTGGTTAACGATAGGCAGGTTGAGTTTTCGGTTATGGGTAAATCGTTACTATCGGTTATGGCATGCAATACCTTGGTCTGAGTGTTTTCAATGAACGTGGTAATGGTTTCGTTAACGATAGGCCGGTTGATATTGCGGTTATGGGTATATCGTTACGATCGGTTATGGCATGCAATACCTTGGTCTGACAGCTTTCAATGAACTTGGCAATGGTTTCGTTAACGTTAGGCAAGTTGACATTGCGGTTATGGGTATATCGTTACGATCGGTTATGGCATGTAGTACCTTGGTTTGACAGCTTTCAATGAACTTGGCAATGGTTTCGTTAACGATAGGCAGGTTGAAATTGCGGTTATGGGTATATCGTTACTATCGGTTATGGCATGCAGTACCTTGGTCTGAGAGAACGTGGCAATGGTTTCGTTAACGATAGGCTGGTTGAGATTGCGGTTATGGGTATATCGTTACGATCGGTTATGGCATGCAGTACCTTGGTCTGACAGCTTTCAATGAACTTGGCAATGGTTTCGTTAACGTTAGGCAGGTTGACATTGCGGTTATGGGTATGTCGTTGCGAACGGTTATGGCATGGAGTACCTTGGTCTGACAGCTTTCAATGAACTTGGCAATTGTTTCGTTAACGATAGGCAGGTTGAAATTGCTGTTATGGGTATATCGTTACGATCGGCTATGGCATGCAGTACCTTGATCTGACAGCTTTCAATGAACTTGGCAATGATTTCGTTAACGATAGGCAGGATGAGATTGCGGTTATGGGTATATCGTTACGATCGGTTATGGCATGGAGTACCTTGGTCTGACAGCTTTCAATGAACTTGGCAATGGTTTCGTTAACGATAGGCAGGTTGACATTGCGGTTATGGGTATATCTTTACGATCGGTTATGGCATGGAGTACCTTGGTCTGACAGCTTTCAATGAACTTGGCAATGGTTTCGTTAACGATAGGCAGGTTGACATTGCGGTTATGGGTATATCTTTACGATCGGTTATGGCATGGAGTACCTTGGTCTGACAGCTTTCAATGAACTTGGCAATTGTTTCGTTAACGATAGGCAGGTTGAAATTGCTGTTATGGGTATATCGTTACGATCGGCTATGGCATGCAGTACATTGATCTGACAGCTTTCAATGAACTTGGCAATGATTTCGTTAACGATAGGCAGGATGAGATTGCGGTTATGGGTATATCGTTACGATCTGTTATGGCATGGAGTACCTTGGTCTAACAGCTTTCAATGAACGTGGCAATGGTTTCGTTAATGATATTTAGGTTGTCATTGCGGTTATGGGTATATCGTTACGATCGGTTATGACATACAGTACTTTTGTCTGACAGCTTTCAATGAACTTGGCAATGGTTTCGTTAACGATAGGCAGGTTGACATTGCGGTTATGGGTATATCGTTACGTTCGGTTATGGCATGCAGTACCTTGGTCTGACAGCTTTCAATGAACTTGGCAATGGTTTCGTTAACCATAGGCAGATTGAGATTGCGGTTATGGGTATATCGTTACGATCGGTTATGACATGCAGTACTTTGGTCTGACAGCTTTCAGTGAACGTGGCAATGGTTTCGTTAACGATAGGCAGGTTGATATTGCCGTTATGGGTATATCGTTACGATCGGTTATGGCATGCAATACTTTGGTCTGACAGCTTTCAATGAACTTGGCAATGGTTTCGTTAACGATACGCAGGTTGACATTGCGGTTATGGGTATATCGTTACGTTCGGATATGGCATGCAGTACCTTGGTGTCTGACAGTTTTCAATGAACGCAGCAATGGTTTCATTAACGATAGGCAGGTTGACATTGGAGTTATGGGTATATAGTTACGATCGGTTATGGCCTGCAGTACCTTGGTCTGACAGCTTTCAATGAATTTGGCAATGGTTTCGTTAACGATAGGCAGGTTGACATTGCGGTTATGGGTATATCGTTACGATCGGTTATGGCATGCAGTACCTTGGTCTGATAGCTTTCAATGAACTTGGCAATGGTTTCGTTAACGATAGGCTGGTTGACTTTGCGGTTATGGGTATATCGTTACGATCCCTTATGGAATGCAATACTTTGGTCTGACAGCTTTCAATGAACTTGGCAACGATTTCTTTAACGATAGGCCGGTTGAGATTGCGGTTATGGGTATATCGTTACGATCCGTTATGCCATGCAGTAGCTTGTGCTGACAGTTTTCAATGAACTTGTCAATGGTTTCGTTAAAGATAGGCAGGTTGATATTGAGGTTATGGGTATATCGTTATGATCGGTTATGGCATGCAGTATCATGTTCTTACAGCTTTCAATGAACTTGGCAATGGTTTCATTATCGATAGGCAGGTTGATATTGCTATTATGGGTATATCGTTACGATCGGTTATGGCATGAAGTACCTTGGTCTGACAGCTTTCAATGTACTTGACAATGGTTTCGTAACGATAGGCAGGTTGATATTGCGGTTATGGTTATATCGATGCGATCGGATATAGCATGCAGTACCTTGGTCTGACAGCTTTCAATGATCTTGGCAATGGTTTCGTTAACGATAGACAGGTTGACATTGCGGATGTTGGTATATCGTTACGATCGGTTATGGCATGCTGTACCTTGGTCTAACAGCTTCCAATGAACGTGGCAATGGTTTCGTTAACGATAGGCATGTTGAAATTGCGGTTGTGGGTATATCGTTACGATCAGTTATGGCATGCAATACCTTGGTCTGACAGCTTTCAATGAACGTGGCATGGCAAGCAGTACCTTGGTCTGACAGCTGTCAATGAACGTGGCAATGTTTTCTTTAACGATAGGCAGGTTGACATTGCGGTTATGGGTATATCGTTACGATCGGTTATGGCATGCTGTACCTTGGTCTGACAGCTTTCAATGAACTTGACGACTTTCACTGTTTTGTTGACGACGATTATTGGTTAACGGAGCATTATTATAGATTAGAGTGGACGGACGGGGACACATCGTTCGAACATCTTGTTGCGATATTAGTAAAGTACACGTTTGCTTTTAACTTTATGTTCGTAAAAGGATTACAGAAAAAAAGATTTATGGAGAAGCGTATTGTACATTTCATTATTATAAATTTAGAATTTTTCAGTTTCTCCTAAACTCGATTACGTTCAATACACGGAAAAGCCTGTCTCGTGTACCGCTTATTTCCAGAAAATATGTTATCGTTGCGTGTGAACGAAAAGTTAGCGACGTACATAAATTATTGTGTGAAATAGAACACAAGCCAAGCTAAGTGTGCGTCTTTGACTTTGTGTGTGTGTGTGGCAGCTGTTACATTTTTTGTTGATGAGTGTGCATTAGTTGTTATGATGATGTAATCGACTCCGTCTGTCTGGCCGTCTGTTTATCGCGGCGTGTGAACGTAGTCGTACATAAATTTTTTTAAATAACAGAACACACAAGCTGTCTGACACCATCTGTTATCACAGCGTGTGGGAAACAGAACGCAAGCCAAACTAAGTGCGCGTCCGTGACTTTGTGTGTGGTAGCTTTTTTTTTGTTGTTACCATCTCTTTCGTGTACATCCTTGAGATGAACATCTTGTGTCGATATTAGTAAAGTACACGTTTCCTTTTAACATGTACAAATACTAGAGTTCACGCTTTACGCGAGTGGGTTGTATCAGATTTTAGAATAATCAATATGTTTCTGATAAATTACTAACATTATTGTTTAGCGCTTACGTAAAAAAATAACAGTCGTCGCCTTTCTATCGAGTACATCATCTGTCTAAAAATAAATTAGCGTCGACGACATGTTCAAACAAGCACATGTGCTGTCTAGTCGTATAAAAATAACCGACACCCCTCTTCCTCACCTACCCATCGAACCGTGAGAAATCAAGTCGTATCCTGTTCACACAGTTAAATACATCACCTGTCTAAAAATAAATTAGCGTCGACGACATGTTCGAACAAGCACGAGTGCTGTCTAGACGTATAAAAAATAACCGACTCCCCTCTTCCCCACCTACCCATTGAACCGTGAGAAATCAGCTCGTATCCTGTTCACACGGTTAAAAATAAACGCTTACTGTGCGTTGAGTGGTTTCCACCTCCACAACTACCTCCCTATTTATTCGCTGTGCACGAGCGTTATTCGTTCATTCGTTGAGAGACGCACGAAAAATTATAAATTCTTTATTTTAAAATGGTGTCATTCACTGAAAAGTTTGCAACTATTAGCGCAATTGAGTATAAAAAAATAAAGGAATTGATAATCGACGTAAAATATCCAATAGAAGAAATGCAGAATATAGACGCAAAGTACGGGAAAGCTGTACTCGTCACTCTCCAAGATTACAGAGACCCTAAACTAAAATATCGTGTATATCTACCAAAGAGATACGCAGGCGTTTTCAAAGATGAGGAATTAAAAAATTTAGTACCGTGTTCGCTGCAACTAATTTATCGTGGAGAAAAGGATAGAGCTTACATAGTAGAAATTGTACAGTAGGACCGAATGGACATCTTCATTTGTCGCGTACGATTTCATATATTGTTATTGTGTGGTGTGTGTGTGTGTGTGTGTGTGTGTGTGTGTGTGTGTGTGTGTGTGTGTAGTTTATTGTATATTTTTATGTGTGTTTGATTACAATATATGTAAATTTTGCTTTGCTTAGTTGTTTATTTTCAACTATCCTTTTTTCCTTCCATCATGCATGTTTCATAAGTGAAATGTCAATCAGATCAATTGCACAAATGCACGATAATCAATTTTTACAAGTGAAATGATATTCAATTTTGCACCGCAGTAGGTAAATCCGAACGGCAGCAGTGAAAATATCTAAACCCATACACTATAACACATGCACAAGTTGACAACGTGACCAACGCCAGTACAGTTCTCGAGTTGGCAACAATGCAATTCACCTCTTCACATCGACGATATCCGGACAATGGGGTGGCAGTGTAAATATATCTGAAACCCGTACACTATAACACATGCATGAGTCGACAACGTGACCGATGCCAGTAGAGTTCTCCAGTCGGCAACAATGCAATTCACCTCTTCACATCGACGATATCCGGACAATGGCGGCAGTGTAAATATATCTGAAACCTGTACACTATAACACATGCACGAGCCGACAACGTGGCCGACGCTAAACCAGCACACATGCACAAGTTGACAACGTCGACGCTTTTCCAACGTGGACACCCTTCCGGAAAACACAGTATATATCCAAACCCATACACTATAACACACGCTCGAATCGCCAACGTGGTCGAACCTTAACCAGCACACTCTTACACTACTTGACTGAGTTGGCAACAATGCAATTACTTAACACATAGACACAACATCGACGATATCGAGACAATTGTGGCAGTGTAAATATATCCGAAACCAGTACACTATAACACCACGCACGAATTGGCAACAATGGCGGCAGTGTAAACATATATTCAACCCGTACACTATAACACCGAGCCGACAACGTCGATTAAACCCAGCACAAGTTGGCAACACCGACGACGCTTTTCCAACATGGCCGAACTTCCGGACAGCACAATAGCCAGTCAACAAGAGTTTCACATCGATGCTGTGCACATTTTTTGTATTTTTACAATATATACTTACCACAAAAGCACACATTCAAATTTACAGTTCATGAGTTGGCAACAATGGTGGCAGTGGAAACATATACAAAACCTGTACACTATAACAACGAGCCGTGGCCGTTGACAACGTCGACGTGGCAGTGTAAACATATACTAAACCCGTACACTATAACACCGAGCCGACAACGTGTAAACATATACAAAACCCGTACACTATAACACATGCACGAGCCGACAACGTGGCACAAGTTGACAACGTCGACGCTTTTCCAACATGGCCGCCGGAAAAACAAATCATATACCCAAACCATACACTATAACACACCACGATCCGACAACGTGGCCCAACCTTAACCAGCACACACGCACAATCCGACAACATCACAGCTTTCCCAACATGGACACCAGCCGCGGCCATGTTCGCCGTTCGCCCTTCGCCGTCGTCGTTGACGTCGTCATCGTCGCTGGGCGGCGGCCTGGCTTGATCCCCGCCAGTCGTGGCCGGGTCGTCGTCCATTTTGTCACCGAACGGCGGCCACGCCTCCGCCAATCAACGCACACGGAACCACGCAAAATGGACGACGACGACAACATGGCCGAACGCCGACAACATGGCCGACAACTTCGGTACGCCCATCGAGGTCACGTGGGACACACCACTACCCCCCCGGTCCATCATAACCTCTGCACATGACGACACGCTGCGCCGGAAGTCTACCCCCACCACAGGGATTTTTGAATTTCGCGCCAAAAGGGGGGGCTGTGACGTCACTTCCGCGTTAGAACTCTCATTCTTACCCTACTTTTACAGTTACATCTGCCAACACTTTATCCAAATAGCAGTAATTAAATTGACCTGTTTGGCGTGCTAAGTATCAATTAATTAATGCAATAGTTAATTGTATCAAATCGATTAAACATTATTAAGCAGAGATACTAAGCAATGATGAAGGTTATACCATTTGTCTGGCATAAAACTACTATTAGTTACAGAACAAAATACTTTTATTAATTAATAAAATTTCTCTGAAAAGCAACAGTAAAGGGAAGAACTGTAAATAGCAAATTATTCAAATAATAGTAATAACAATCTTTTCTTTGTCACTGCTTAGTAATTTGTCGCACATAATCCTCAATACACTGAAATATTTGTTAATTGCCAGGACTGTAATGAAGGATTCTACTTTAAAATATAACCAATTTTCTCTGCTAACTTGTTGTACAATATTATTATTATAAGAAAAAATACAAAATTTTTATAAATTAACATACAGTTCTTTTATTATATTTCACGTGCAGAAATTAGTGTTGCGTAATACATTTTTTTATTCAGTTTTTTTACGCTTGTATCTTAAGAATGTTTATAACGCGCCGATATAATGTGCATAAGCCTATAACTGTGTCTTCTTTTACATCAACCCAAACAGTTTACTCATTCGTGTACTCTATCAGGTTTTTTGTTTACAGGAATAAAGTCTTCTGTAATTTAGACTAAGACTGCATTCTTATCTTATTCATCACTCCTAATATATCGCTACTAACAGTAACTATAACGTGACAGAAAGCAGCCGTAGACATGGTCTAGACATCAATGGTAATAAAACGAAACCAATGATTGTATCTAAGAACAAGCTCACAAACTGCTTCCTTAATATAAACCAAAGGCCCGTTGAACGTGTAAGCAAATTTACATATCTTGTTACTATAGTGAATGAACAATGGAACCATTCTCAAGAAATAAAGAGCAGAATTTAAAAGGCAAGAGCAGTGTACACTAGAATGAGCAGTTTATTCAAAAGACGATTTAACAATAAACACAAAGATGAGACTTTTATGCTGCTATGTATTTTCGGTCCACTTCTACGGTGTACAATCTTGGACTTTGACTATAGCCACAACTAAAAAATTGGAATCCTTCGAAATATGGCTTTACCGTAGAATACTGAGCATTTCATGGACAGCACATCTAACTAATGTTGGAAGTCCTTAGAAAGGTGAAGAAAGAAAGGAAAGTTATTAATACAGTGAAGATTAGAAAGCTCCTGTATCTGGGACATCTCACGAGAAATGAACAGAGATTTTACTTATTGCACTCCATACTACAGGGGAAAGTGCTTGGGAAGAGAGGAGTTGGGCGACCGAGAATATCATGGCTGAGAAACTTAAGGACCTGGTTCGGTATGAATACAACTGACATTTTCCGTGCAGCAGTGCAGAAAGTTAAAATAGTCTGTATTTCCGAACACAGACACAGTTAAAATAATCCAACATCCGAAACGGATAGGATGTCAGAAGAAGAAGAACATTAACTAATCCTGGTTTTGTTCTTCGATGTTTAAATCAAAGAGACAAAATAGATCTTCTGTAGTTAGATACTAGTTAAATGCAACATGTGACGAGTCAAGGTGTCCTTTATCTTTAAATCCATTCATTGGGGATCACGTGTCAAGTAGCTTACTCGATCACATTTTTCCTGATTTCCCAGTATCTACTACATCCTTGTCAAGCAACAGATGTCAAAAGACAAAGTATTGCATACAAAAAATTCTCTGAATGGACGGACGGCGGTATCCCCTTGCCGTCACGACACGATTGGCTGTAGTCGGAGTCACAATGTTGACCCCGCCCTTCAATGAGTACAAAGTATGGGTCTGCTGGTAAACCCGTCAACACTATCACCGTTTGCGATACTGTACTGAATTCTTACCGCTGTCTATTCTTTATGCAACAGCGAAGGTCAACTACGATGCACGTACATTCTTTGAGCAATCTGTGTTTGCTCAACTTTTTTAGAATGATGAGTAACATGATGTTCACTAATTTGAATAAGTCATTATGCATCATGTAGTTCAGTTAACATACATACTTTAAAAAGGGATACTAAAGTTTACCGAAGTACGTGAATAGAAACTTTCAGATAGGCTAAGTATCAATTTTACAAGAATCATATGGTATTACCAAATTGAGTTTAACGTAACGTACTCTAAGAAGACTTGGTGTAGTTTGAACTAGGGATTATGGGTAGTCTTAAGTAACTTTGTAACTATGCATTTTATTACAATATGTAATAAATCGTTTTTGTAGCAATTACGTAAAATTTCTTTAATTCGATTATTTCCTTGATTAAATATTATTATATTTCAGCGCGATAGTGTGAAGAAAACAAGCTTTTTCTAATTTACATAAAAAACTGGTATCTTATCAAAGGTTTTCATAAGACATTTTTTTGCGGTAAATTATCTTTAATTTGTTTTTTTTATTTTTTGCGTCAAGGCACTAGTTACCTAGTCAGGCAGTTTTAACTTTGCCGTAAGAGAGTACTGACTGTGATGTTGTGTAACTGTATTATATATTGCAGGCAAAATCCAATAAACTATTGTTACGACATCACAGAACAATCTACGTGTTTGTCGAATGTGCCAGAAGAATCTCGCTCTAATGTGAGTAGCATACGTGACTCTAGACGCATTCGCGAGAGTTTTCTCGAAGCCGCCAGCCGCGCGGACTGTGTCAAGTCCGCAATTAGTTACGTAGTTCACACTGGCGCTAAGACGTATTTTGGAACGTTCTGGTCTGTGAGTAGAGGTATAAATATATGGCGGCAGCGGCCTTAGTTTTCAGTATTAGTCGCGATATAGGGTATTTACTGTGCGGTCCGAGTTTATTGTCGGGCGATATTACTCAGTGTGTTAAGTTAAGTGGTTATTAGTTAAGTGTTGTGTTTTATAATCGGACGGTATATTGTAATACAATTGTGTTTTAATATTAGTTGACATTCATTTGCGTGTGAACAGTTTTTATTTGATTTGTTATAAGAGACTGTGTTGTTAATTACGAACTGTTTAACTGTGAAAATTAAATCTGGTGATTAGTGACTTAATCGGTGTCTTCTATTCTGTTTTGACTGTATCTACGACGATCAAGTTGACCGTCATAACACTATTTTTTATATTTTTCATGTTAAACAATGTACATATAACCATAAAATTTTATTTTTAATTAAAAATTATTTTTTTTTATAATGTTTGGTCCTAGTTTCGACCTACTCAAGTCTGTAGACTCACATGATTCTACTCGTATTAAGAACTTTCTACCTTTTTCCATTAAGAAAGCTAATTTAAACATGAATTAAGCTAAAAATGTGAACTGAACTATATCACATATGGATTAATAATTTATTGTTGCTGAATGAGTCATCACAGTACACTATGCTAAAGTACAACGCGCTCGACGTCCGCTGATATTTTATTATGATTTCTGTCTTAACATTCGGCTATACATGCTAGATGATAAACGTTTGGTAACTGTTACAATAAATGTTCCTATAATAATTCATATGAATTTTATCATTTTTAATTATATGTTTCAATATAGACATTTTTAAATAAATACAATAATATACATGACGTTCAGAGATTTTATAAAGGCTGTGAGACAACATTTTTAGAACTTACGTTATAGGGAATATTACAAAGTCTTAGTATAAATGAACATCTCTTACAAATAACAAGAAAAATATTTAGAAATATTTTGACGATGTTAAAAGAATATTTTCAACACTTGGAAATAACTTACTGGCACAGTTTATCGACTTTATATTTCAGGCTTTTAGAGGACTGTATATTATACACCTTATACTGTATATTATATTGAGACCGTTAAACTGAATTCTATTTACGTCATTACTATATTTATGTTTAATTAAGTTGGTAGCAAATTACTTCTTTTAACATCAGGCTCTACTTAGCAGCCTCATATACTCATCTCAGTGGCCATTTAAAATTATTTACTCCCAGTCAAATTTAATTTGATATTTAACAGAAAATAGAGATATAAACTTCCGAATAAGTGCAGATATCAAAAAAATAAAAATTGTTTTGAGAATAAACATTGAAATCAGTACTCCCTTCCAGCACTAATCTCCCTTTAATTAATAATAGAGTACTCCCTACTTCTAATAACTCCAGTAATGGGTAAGGATGGGAGAGAGGATAGAAAATGTGGTTTAGTCATGTGTACCAATGCACATGATTGTATGTACAGGATATTGAATGTCGTGCTGCGACTGAAACCCATGACAATTTCTGCAAGATAGATGTATTGTCTACTTTGAATAATTTGGTTCCTTTCATAAGATATCAAAATAAAACAAAGTCTAAAATCATTTTCAAAGTAGCCACCTTCAAACTTTTGAAACTGAAAAGTTTCATTAAGATCGTCTCAGTAGTTTCTAAGATTAGAGCAACCCAAGTTTCTCTCTACAGACTTGTTGATACAGATTAATGACATATGCAATTTATTAAAATGCTGAGTAGAAAATATTTAATATTTGCATCAGCTGTAATTTTGACGTAATCTACAGACGTGTACAGAAAATTCTGAAGCCCATAGTCTTCAGAAGAATTTTAAGAATGTCTTCCCGTTTCCAAACACACATAAAACACTACATATGAGTATTGGTAAACGGATACAAAAATAAGGATTTGCTAAAATAAACATATCTTTACCAGACAACTAAATAAAAACCGGGATTTTAACAATTGGTTCATCAACAGCAAATGACTATGCATTCCAACGTGTTGTTTACGGATGCTAACAGAGGTATAGATTGTAACTAATTTTATCTTTACTATAAAATAAAGAAAATATTCATTATTATTTTGATTAAAAATTACATTTCAAATTTAAAATATACTTTGTTTATGGTAAACATTTTAGCAACATTTATAGTGTATGTGACTCAGTCCTAATCTGGAATTATAAGATGCATACCTGGAAGTGACGGTATACAAGATTTATTCAATAATCATATGTGAAACACATACAAATGTATTTTTTATAAAGGCCACCCATGTCGAATCTGTTTCCTGTTCGTACTTGTAACTGCAACGATAAAAAGATAATTTCTAAAATAAATGGTTAAATATTTTTACAGGTAAATATTATGTTGACTGTTGAGAAAGTGTTAGCAGAAATGTTGCGTTCAAATAAGTTAGCTGTTCATTTACCCTTCAGTTAATGTAAATAGAACATGTTACTCTTATTATCTCATTAAATCAACTGATTGTTGCTAATGTAACTAGTTTGTGTGCTTCATTTTACGGACTTTGCTAATAAAAATATTTTTAGTACACAAAAATTGTATACAACAGTATGATAAAAAAACTGTTCCCTGCATCGTTTTCGGTATTCGCTGTATTATTTTTATTCCATATAGCCAGCTGGCTATAGACTTTCTGCGACCATCAGTTTTGAATACGCAAATTTTCAAGGTAATCGTGGCTATTCGGCAGTACGTTTAACACACTAACACACTCTCTTTTATAGTCTTCCATTCTTGTATAAAAATATTTGTATAGTTTTGTATAGTCTTCCATATTTGTATTTATACGCATATCTTCATTGTCTGTATTCCTTTAACCCCTCAAGTAATGTAATGTTATCACTGTAGCCTCTATATGATCACTGGGTCACCACACAACTTCAGTACCACATTAGATGTCAGCTAAAATTTCATCCTAAATTATGGTCGGATCCTAAACTTTTTAAAAGCTTGTTTATTTTTCCACACTTATTTACTAAATTTATTTAAACGTATTTAGTTTATTTCACAATCACTTATTTTTTAACAATAAGAGAAACTGACACCAAACAGAATTTAAACTATGCAAATGCTAAATTTTTAACAAACTGAGGTTTGTAGAGTTTCAGAATGAAGCTGTTCAGTTTAAGGTTTATAGAAACCATAAAGTAATACAAACGAATATTAATAATAAAGATAAATAAAATTTATAATAATACAAATGATGAATGTAAAAATACTTTTGTACGTACAGTCACGTTGAAGGAAGTGAAAGTTCTGAATAAAAAACGGTAAATTGAAATACAACCTGAAGAGATGAAATGTAGTATAGAAAATACAGATGCGGTTGAATTTAAATAAAAAATATAATTGCTTTATGGGATTACATACAGCATATGGGAGACAAGGATAAGCAAACAAGTTTTTAAAGCAAATATTGAGAAAAATAATACAAGTAAAAGACCCATATAAGCTTGGTATAAAATAGTGTGATTACAGCAAGGTTATATTTATCATTTAGGTTTTATCAAATTGTTGTTTTTTAAAGAGAAGGAACAGAAATGACATATAGTAACAGCTATATGTAAATAAATTATTCATCTTTTTGGACAGGGAATTAGTCAGCGTTGTCTTGGGTAGTAGGATTACTGAGAAGCAAAATAACTGATCTGAATCAATTAGCGGAAATATTCTCGGCTCTGGTTGTCCCATTAATCCTGTAGTTTATGCTGAAGTGCTACAGAAATATGTTAATATATTTTGTGATGATAGGAAATATTTATTGGACGCAAACTTCCTTTTGAAGTTTCTGCAAGTTTCTGTAATTGCAGTTCTCGTTAGTTGCCTTCAAGTACCGTAATCGTATAGAAAGCAAAAGAAAACAACAGTCATTCTCATTACTAATATTCAGTCAAGTTTCGTTTTAATTTAAAGTTTACTTCCCTTTATTTGAAAATTCCCTATCCAAGATCGTTTACGAAATTTTTACTGAAATTAACAAATTATATTACACTTATTATTTTACTAGAAGTAAGTAAATAATCTCTTTCAAACTAGGATTCTTTTCTCCTAGTTTTAAAAAAGTCGTACGTTTTATAAAACTCATATTGTATGGAGTTGACACAGAGGAGAGTAGTACATAAATCTTTCGACATTGTCAAGCCTGAACGTTTGCACGTTTTGAAAAAAGGTATCTTTGAAGTACGTTGAGAATTCCAAATTTTCTGAAACTAATTACATTAATTTTAAGAACATAATTATTATTTCTAATAGTTGTAAGCATACTACATACAATGGTGGCTTCAGTTATGTTGTTAAATGTGTTAAATAAAATTACGATTTTTTTTGCTTCATCAACAACAAAATAAATGATACTTGGGGATTTTATTCAACAACAATTCTATTTGATAACGCATTGTATGATACCGGCTTGCCCATAAAATTAAAAATGTTTTATGTGGAGAAGAACACACTGAAGTAATGATGATCATCTTCGTTTGCATACAAATAAAAAATCAATTTGTATATAATGTGCCGGGGTTTGAATTTTCCCGCCACAGTTTGAATGCTACCAGTGCCACCAACATGCGTGGCAGATGGGCTCGCCACAGCTAACTCGATTATTAAGATGCGATTGCCAAGGCGGTGTCTGCGCTACGGCGATGCAATCTAGCAGGCCTAGGCAACTGTATCAGCTGTTCCTTGTACGTTGTTAATAAGGAAGTTACCAAAGTTATGATCGGCAAATCGGAACAGGTCGCTTTTATGCATGATAGTGGGACCGACTAATCCAGGCCTCATTCTCATTCCTTTGCCAACCTTCAAGGAGAGTGTCCGATAGTCTGACGGCCCTGGGTTAAAAGCAGATCTTTCTACATGAGGTCGTAATCCAGTTAAGTTTTTCAGGTTAGACTCCAATTATATTATTCTATGTTCATTTAATGATGGATTATGTGTTATGTTTGTATAAGTGTGTGTGTGGCTCAGACGTCTGTAAAGCTTATTTGATTTTAAAACCTTTGTATTGTAAAATTGATTTACACGTTACTTCCGGTCTGGAAACACGTGGTGACATTGTGTTGGATTGTCTTTTGATAAAATTAATTAAAAAGTAATTACTATAACTGAATAAAATTAACCATGCTAAATTAATAAGAGCAAATAAAATGTTCATAAAAATTGTGACAGTGTGTGTAATGTCTGTGTTCCGAGGCGAGAGAGTATATGGGTGTGTGTATTGACTGACGGCTAATCTCCAAATAAAAATGTTATAGGGTCCCCGCACCAGCCGGGAGAAAGGAGAAGTAGCGGTAGTAACATCAACACCTGTCACTATCCGCAGAGCAGTGCACCAGGATGCTCCCCGAAGCCGTCAGGCCCAGGAATACTCATCCAACAGAACACCGAAGGATCCACATCTGCCCAGAACGAGACACGCTGGAGATTCACCACACTCTAAGGACAGTCAGCAGCACTCATTGCACACTGGTCATCATGGTACCCTTTGAGTTCTTCAACAAAAGTACAGGTGGGAGCGTTCTAATTATTACCCTTCATTCAACATCAGCTCAATAGACTGGCCCACTGGTGTTTACGTTAAACATCTTGTTAATGCTCTTAAAGAAAATGGTACAAGAACTGCAGCTTTAAAAAATAAACTTGTAACTGAATATTTTGTAATAACGTAAATTAATGCTCTTAAACAAAATGGTACAAGAACTCTAGCTGTTTAAAAAAAACTTGTAACTGAATATTTTGTAATGACGTAAATTCATGTTCTTAAAGAAAATGGTACATGATTATAACAGTGTGTCACATGTTAGCACTAATAAAAATTGTTACTTGTTACAAGAGTGTTGATTGCAAATTCTGTCACTCTGTTTTGGCTTCAGTACACCTTTCGCTTCCTCTAGGCCAAGTAGCCTAGTTATTAAATTTTGCGTAACGGCCTAAGTGGCCGTTACAATAACTTCTAATAAATAATAATTAAAGTTTCATGTTGACATGTGTTTATAATTGTGACAATAAGTTATTATTTCAATGGCATGTTATTATAAATAACTATCCGTATACTTATTATATCCAAATCTAGACGTAAATAGGATTTTTTTAGTTAATTAAAGTTTGATAGAATTAAATTTCGAAAGTTTGCATTTTTTACTTTTTCATATTTTACAACAGATTTCTACGTAATAAATATTTTTAGTTTCTACTACATCTATACTTAGAGTTTTATCAGATGTTAGAGGCAAGAGTAATTTCTGCCTTCATAAGAAGTGCAACAGGGTGAGGATGAATCATGTAGTTTCTGTGTGACCGTCTTTCCAGAGCGTTTCACGTTGCCAATTTACGTTGAAAATCTCCACAGCTTGAGTGTTTTCAAAAAATCTCTAGATATTGAATGTACACCGATTACATATTTGAAACAGCACAAGCCCACTACTTCTGACAGTTTTAATTTCCTGCTCATCGTAGTCTCAACCGTAAAGTGATCATACAAAATCTGACGTAGGCAGCGGTTTGAGCTCTAAAAACGTTCCGTGTTTTCTGCCAGTAAGTTGTTGATCATTATTGTATATGCATTTGATTCGTTTTTAAAATAAAATAATTAAAATCATATTTTAAAGTTATACGCAGGGAAAGACTGTAACTTTAATTATAGTGAACAACACTCAGTTTTAATATAAGTTGTACTTCAAGTCATGGTGCACTATATTTCGTAGCAGTTTTACACCAAAATGACTACAACACACTTCGGAGTACGCCACAAACAAATTATTTGTCTCAATTAAATACCAGAGAATTTTTAGAGTACGGAATTCGAGGTAGGGTTAAAATAACAAAACTAAATCTCTCCCTCTCCCTCACTCTATTTATGCACCTAAGCACTCAAAGAATTTCGACAAAACCGAAACATCGAAGCATGATAATGTTTTTAGACTTTTGAAACGTATAATGTGGATTACGTTTGGTGGATTACGTAAATCATTTCCAAACCACAGACGATCACAAACAGAGCATGTAAAACCAAATTTTATTCTCACTAAAAAGTTTGCTAACCTCAATGTCAGCAGCGATTATTTCTGTCTTGAAGCGTTTACATATCAAATTCTAGACGGTGGGTAATCGAAACTGTGGAAGTGTCACGTTTTTTGATGACGTTTTTGTGGTATGTCCCGCAGCCTAAAAACATTATCATGTTAAAAAAATTAATTTGTATACTGACAAAATTGATGACATCTCCATACTCTTGATATAGAGATGATATATCTATTGAGGATAATTGTTTGTTATACCAAGCAAGACAAACAAGAGTGTATTTAGTGTAAAGCGATTAGAGTATATAAGCATGTAGAAAATAGTATATATTACTGTCTAAAGTTGAACGCAATATTTACGTTTGAAATCAAATGCCATTGCTTTTCTTCAAAACAAAGTGAGTAAGCATAAACGAAGATTATCATTATATTAATGTTTTATTGCTCTTGATGTTCATGACAGTGATTCAAAGATGATTATGGCAAAGATGATAGTGATATGATGACGATGATGATGGTGATGGTGATGATTGTTATTATAACCGTCTTATTATTATAATTAAGTTATTCATAAGCTTTCCAGAAGTAATCTACTTAACAAAACTGGGATTGTGTGGGCCGTTTAATATACCAGTCCAAAAAGATTTGTTTCTATAAGCAGCTTAAATATACAAATTTCTTTTAAAATACTGTGTATTTCAGTAATTACTACCTAACCGCATTTATATAAAACAGTTATTTCCTAAGAAAATATTTCAAAAGTTGAATGAGGCACTTTTGTTAAGATTTGCGTTTTACAGGGAAGAAATTAAACTACAAAATCCTACCGAAGTAATTTGAGCCGGAAAGTAAACACGTGGAAACTAAATAGGAAAAATGTCGCCGCCTATTACTAACTTGAATGTACAAAATGTAAATAATTTCGAAAAATTATTTTCCAGTTGAATGTAAGATTGCCCTAATACGAAGTACATACCGTACCGTACCGTACTGTGAGAAATTGTCCTCACTATAAGGAACTTATTCTTTCTTTAATAGGAACATGTAATTATAATAGGCCTAAAATAATTATGGTTGGTACGTTTGCCAACAGTCAATACTTAACACGATTTTCACATGTCTAGTGTTCCTCAAATGTTTCTGTTACGTAACATTTTTTCCTGTACCCTCTGTTCCTCTGTTTCCTCAAATTTTTCTGTACAATATTTGTCCGGTCCTCTACTGTACAATTCACTTTTCCAATATTCCAGCGTTCCCAATTTTGATTTTTCCACATACCTTTTTTTCTAGTGGTAAGATATAAAAAAAATTTAATTTGTTTTTATTTTATTATATTTATACTTACACGTATAAATGTACTACGGCTGTCGCCCTATAATATTTTACTTCTCTTATTGTAAATGTATAAGCAAAGTTATACTTTCAGAAAATTAGAAACCAGTGAACACATATTAATAACAAATATTTTGTACCGGTAGAAGGTAGAATTCAGTAAACTGAAGCGATTATGGGCTGACAAAATCTTTTGAACTTTGATAATTTCATAACCTGTAAAATATTCTATTTTTATGAAAGTAAAATATTTATAATTGTAATTTTTATCATATACAAATCACATTATTTATTACGAAATCCTTGTGTTTAATTTAACGACGATGTAAAAATCAAAGACAATGATTGATTGTTAGTAGTAAAGGAAAAATTTCTTTATAAGGTGTGTTGTTACTTTTTTAAAAATGATAAATTATTATATTACATACTCAATATAACGAGTAATATTTTATTACAGATGTGTCGCTCTGTGGTAAAGGTGTAAAAGTAAAGTACTCCAAAATTTTACAAGCCCTAACATATGACAATTGTAGGTCTATTGTGAATTGAAAAAGCAAGCACACACACACTCACAAACACACGTTCGCGCGTACCGCCATTAAGCAATCTGCTATTCGCACAATTTAAACAAAGTTTTACTTTGGCAAAAGCTGAATACTAGGTGGAAGTATTTAATCGTATTCATAATTTTTCTCTAACTACGCACAGTTGCTCATGTTATTAATCTCGTTCTAATGAACATATCCATAAAACGTAATTTATAAGTAATGATCATTTGCGTTTGCAGTATCCACATATGAATAATTATGGCAATGATAATTATATTATTAATGGTACATATTGCTCTACATACATTTTAGAATAGGAACCTAACAAGATTACTTGAAACCTGTATTATTTAGTTAAAAAATAACAAATACAAAATTGATAAAAGTACTCGTGATTGGCAGATATGATGGGAAATCTTGTTGAATAATATAAAATAAATAGTAGCAGTAAAACATCTAGGTATATAATAAGCAAACAAATTTAATTATTTTTTTTACTTTGATATTTACACAAGGTACAGTAACTTTATTATACCATATGGTTCGTTTGCTGAGAACGTCATTAACTTTTCATACGTTATGCCACTCTTTATAAATTTCCATTGGATTGCGAAAGTTTTAGTGTTAAGATAATGACATCCTTTTACTTTTTGTAGTCCCTGCATCAAACAACGTAGTGCTCTGATCATTCTGCACAAAAATCATAAAATTTATAATTATTTAGACTTACAAAACTAACGTAATTTTTCTTCCATATTCTTTAATTCAAATTAATTTTGTTGTATATACGCGTCTATAATTTACGATTATTTACAAAATTTTTCATATTTTATATCTTCTTCTTTTTTGTTCTTTCTTTCGCACTAAACGTTTCGTACATGTGTAAAAATTGTTATCATTCCTCATCGAAAAATGGTGAGAAAAATAATAAGTTAAGGGGTTTACGAAATAATAGGAGAAATTGGAGTTTGTAGAGTAGTAAAACAAGAAGACGAGTCAAGATGGTTGGATACTGTTTGAGATTAACGATAACTAATGAGATAGGTGAAGGAAAATACAATAAATGAAAATAACTCCGAAGAAATACAGATTACAGTACATGAGGTAGATTGTTGAGAATATGAAATATCATAAGTACTCGGAAATGAAGTGGATAAATCGTTATAGAAGGAATCAAATCAGTCAGGACATTTACGAGAGAGAGTGAGAGAGTGAGTGAGAGAGAGAGAGAGAGAGAGAGAGAGAGAGAGAGAGAGAGAGAGAGAGAGAGAGAGAGAGAGAGAGAGAGAGAGAGAGAGAGAGAGAGAGAGAGAGAGAGAGAGAGAGAGAGAGAGAGAGAGAGAGAGAGAGGAAAACAACATTGTTCGAAACAACATCGAAACTGAAAAATAATTTTTATATTAAAATAAACTTAAATTTCACACTGTTATGGAAGACTGCAGGAAAATACAGAAAGCATAGAAAATCGATAGTGTAACCAGAACACTCTCGAACAACTAAGCGCGTCTTCCACCCATCCCCACCGATAGTCAAGCAGGTGTTGCCTCAGTCAAGGTCACACACAAGCACGCTCCAGTGTGCTCTGGAGAGCACTTTAAATATGCATTATGCGACACGCCGTATTAAGGATGGACGATTCTAGAACACAAGCGCTACGTATATAAGGAACAGGGGCTGGCTTTGTGGATCAGTTCGTTGAGCGATTTTCCTTATTGCGGATCGAGTAGTGGTTCAAGTATTGTGGCAAAGTGTTATTGTGTTATAATTAGTGTGGAACTCTATTATGTGATATTATTATTGCGTGTGGACAAATTTAACTGTAATAGTTGCACGAGTTGATTACAAATTGTTATTTGTGATTAATTAAAGCTGGTTATTAGTGATTTCATTGGGTGTCTAATTTTGTTTTCCATTGCACCATACGACGATCAGTAAGACTCTCGTAACAGTATGTTAGGAAAATAATTTTAAGAATCACGGAAAGCACTTCTTACTGAATCATGGGGAATGCATTAAAACAATTGTAACTGATAAACATAGCCGGCAGACCATTCACTTTACACAATGAAACACTTTAGTAGTAAGATGTTTGTGTATTCACTCACTTTATAAAATGGAAAAATATTGTGACAATTTATAACTTGCCAACTCACGAGGCAGTTAGAGTGTTTTCATTTCATTGCAATCTGTATACACGCTAATGTAGAAAGCATGTTGTTTAATCTAGCAGGCAAATGCTAAGAAGTTAGTATTCTCTGAGTGAGTGTAGAATTCGCTTTACGTAACTTTAGAAACTTCAATTCCAGAAGTACAGAAGTGATTACTGTTTCATAGCATACTATTATCTTCTGATACCCATAACAAAAAGGAAACAAAAATTCATGCCAAAAGAAATATTTGTTCATAATTTTTTAAACTGATCAACATGAAAGTAGTCGATATCGTAGCTTTGCTCCAAATTTCTTTTTTCGTGAAGAGAGCGTTAGTTTTCCAAACGTTACACAATATTTTACGACTCCATCCATCTGAAAAAGTTTAAGGCAAAGTTTACTTTAGGTGTTATCCAAGTCTTGTATTTTACGGCAATAGAGCACATATATAGGTGGTAGGAGGAGGGAAACAGAGACACAATAAATCAGAACGAAAAAACAAGGCTGTAGGCCAAATAACAGTAAATCACTAATATGTGTAAAGTGTTAGAAACAGATTTCAGCATGCTCCAAGGAAAGTGCACAATTGATTTAGGTAGTACTATATATGTAACACAATTACTGTCAACATAATATAATAGTAACCGAACTTCCAAAACTGCATTTCTGTATTTGAGGGGGGCAACACACAGTAGTTTCCCACCAGCATTTGGAAGAGAACGCTTTTTTAAATATGATTACCACTACATACTACAACTATATGTAATATTATTTTATAGACTTGTCTTAGAATAGGGGAATAAATTAGTTAAGGCTCACTCTATGTTTCACAAGATTTTAATAATTATTACAATTTTTAATGTAATAATTCTATATTAATTCAGGTGTTTGCATGCACTATACAAACATTACTCCTAGTGATATTCATATACTCTTTGATTGTTTCATATTTAACATTTGAACAGTATGAAATGTGTTTATTATAGTAGTCACAGAGTTCTTTAATTCGAATACTTTTTTGTCACTGTAATCCTTAAGAAACGTTGTAGGAAATCGGGCTCGCATGCATCCTGTTTGCAATTTTATTCTTCTGCAATAGGATGCATAATTTACGCATATTATGCATAATAGGCTCTGTGAGAATATAACAGTTCCTATTGTGTATTAACTTAATTAAATTATTTCTAGACTTACAATGAATGTGAAAGTTACGTATAATTTAAAAATATTTCAATAAACTTTGAACATCTTGATGATTGTTTCATGAATAATTGGTGCTGATGAAGAATGCAAATAATTAATCAAAACTGTTATTTTGTCCTGAGTAAAATCAAGTTTTCCATAATTTACTTTGTAAAGATATTTTTTACAATTTTCTTTTATGTTCTTTCATTTTATTTAATATCATTTAATCAAAATCTGCTAAAATATCAATGATTTTATTAAGCATTGAGACGATTTTTTTAACTTTCCATAAAGCTAGGATTTTAAATACACTTCATCACACAATTTACACACTTATTCCATTGTCAGTAGCTTCAATCGCCAAGTCCATATTTTATCAATTGCAATCGTATTTTCAAGGACAAGATACTTTGAAACCCGTAAACTAAATCATTACAGAAAATATTGTTACACCACGTTTTTCGCGTCTAGTTCAGTGTCAGCAAATGTAAAAGTATATAAGCCAAACTCGACATACTTAGCTAAACTCGGTAAGAATTTGAAATTATTCTTACGTTAAGAATAGATTTACTATCCGACAGAAACGCGCATGTGCACGTCAGCACTAAAAAATAATGAAAATTCTGTCGACTGTTGTGCAAACTTGCAAGCGTACTCATTTGAGAGCGAAGGCTATTTATAAGTGCTTATGATCCGACGTCTGTACTACGGGCACTTAATAAAACTTTATGTTTACTCTCAAATTAACAAGCGGTTCCACAGAATTCGCTTTATTGTATAGGCATACTGTGTAGGTCTATACAATTTCAACGTTTTTTTATAAGTGTATTTGCTGAACACAAGTTCTGAGCACTCTCTCGCAAAACGGCATCGGCTATGTTTCTTAGAGATTTTGGTTTTGAATCTGAGACAGACGCATCGAAACCTGTCCAGACTAGCTGATTGTTCTGCCTTTGAGTTCAAGTTGTTCAATACAGTTGTGTATACGGCAACTCTGTCCAGAGTATGAAGTGAAATAGTATTCAGCACAGATTATGAAACATAAAAGCCTAAAGGATTATAAATCTGTTACTTTTAACTACAACTACTTCCGTATATTAGACGGCTACAAGAAACATATTATAACATCTGTTCTGTGAACTTGTCTTTGTGTGGCTTCCAGTTATGGGTCATTGTTAAAAAAAACATTGAATAGTAATAGGTTTTAAGAGACAAGTACGAAACCACGCAAAGAGCTTTTTAGAGATACAGTGAAACGCTTAGAAAGTTTTTATACAAAAATAATTGCTACGTTGACTTTGAAATACCTGCTCGTTTTCCGCCGATTTGAGGGCATCATCTATTTTGGTGATGCACGTATTCCCAGGTGACGTACCGGAAAATCGTCAGAAAAACTCCTTGGTGTTTTAAAACGGCGCAGTTTTAAAACGAACAAAAAATATAAAAAATAACATAATCAATTCAGTTGTCTAGACGATATTTTAGATAAACATACATTTTTTAATAACTTGTTTGATTTACAATGGTTTCCGACATAATGATATTGACTGCAAAAATTACAAGTGCCTTGTAGCTATAGAGAAGAAGAGAATACATTAAACAAACAAAGTTACCACGAAAATTACGTCGTACTTTTAATAAGAAGTATATCTAATACCTAAGACATTATAACTATCAGGCACATTCTTATTAAGCGCCATAAGTTAAATTATTTTGATTGTAATGTTTTTCTATCTCTCACCTTGATTAGCTTAATTACGCACTGCTAAGAATTGTTGTTCTTCAAAGATTATTCTTTGAGTTTAGAAATAGTACTAAGGAAAAGAGTTGATATTGTTGGTACCTGTTTTAAAAAAAAAAAATTAACATAATCCACTTATTTATACATTCCTAAAACTAAATATCAATTTACTAGTTTAATGAAAGCTTCCATAATATACAAAAGAATACTAAAAAATAATGCGTGTCAAACATAAGCCAAAATGAAGGGATACCCTCATCCCACTCAGATTCTAATATCTTATTGCAAATTATATCAGTCTTTCACTATTTTTAATGTCATAGGTTTTTCACATTATCATAAGAGACAAGGCAGACAATTCAAAACGAATAATTTTCATATTTTTATATAAGTTCTTTATATTTATATTTCTTTTAAACGCCAGTAATTCAACCATGCAGCAGATAATAAATCACTAAACTATACAAACGATAGAAGCATCGGTCGTGCTAAATGTGGCTTTCTGCCCGAGTGCTACATACACTAATACATACGTATCCATGCTGGCATATAAACAGACAATTTACAGTAATGTAGTATTAACAAAAAAATATCGTAAGTGTTTTCAATTAAAATTTGTATTCTTGTCATTAATTTATAATACGTAACCATAAACATTTATTCACTCGATAAGACGCAATTTGCATTCATTGTTATGTGTTTGGGCCTAATAGTGTGGATCGTTTTCTACATATACTACGTATAGGCTAAATAAATGTTATCACCTCTGTGTAGGGGAGGTTTCTATGTCCACAGCACCGTTTAGGAGACAAGTAGGAAACCATGCAGAGAGCTTTATAGAGATATAGCGTAACACAAAGTTTTTATACAAAAATAATGCCTAGGGTGACCTCAAATTACCTGCTCGTTTTCCGTATATTTGAGGGCATCAACCAATTTGGTGATGTACGTGTTCCTAGGTGGCGTACTGACAAATCGTTAGAAAAATCCTTGGTGTTTTTAAGAACGCGCAGTTTAAAAAAGTGAATAAATAAAATTAATCAATTCAGTTGTCTGGAGGAAATTTTAGAATTGTTTAACCATAATTTTTATAATTAACCATACATTTTGTAATTACTTGTGTGATTCACAAGTGGTTTAGTAAATAGCAAGACCAGATTGTAATAATATCTTGTCAATTGTTATCACGTCGTTTCTGATTGTAATTTTAGTACAACGTAAAGAAGCGTATATGTATACCTAATTCAGAGGTAGCGACTTGGTGAGTGATGTAATTCTGTGGAAGTTGATGATTCCCCGTTAGTGTTGTTTAGCTGATAAATATCAAACAAGAGTAGGTTACGTATTTAAAAAACATTTTTTGAACTCATATGGCCTTATAGAACTCAGTTTCAGTTATCCAGTGTCTAAGACTAAAACGTTTTTTAACAATTCTATTTTTATTCAACCAAAAATACGTAATGTTATCCATGTGGATATGAAGTTAGCTACAGTACTTAAGACACAAGATAAAGTTGCGGAGCAAAAAGTATTTATTGCGTAAAGTAGGAAATCACAAAAATATTCTGATTATATAACAGCGAAAATGTTAACACACGTAAGAGACACACAGTACAGGATTTAAGAAACTCGATATAAGTATTGTAAGGTGCCCTATATAAGAATCAACGTCTCCTCGGAGGGCGGTTGAGCTTGGAGACCTTACAGCATTGTATTACTCTTGAGACTGATACCTTCCCCGTAAAGTCCCAACAACTATTAATTGACTCACCATACTGTACGGTATTAGAGTACAGAAGACAACAGACAATTACTGCATTAAAAATATTCCTATTTCCAGTCGATGATTGGTATTCTTTGACTTACACTGCTCATGTTTCTCAAACGAAATGATTACGTTGTAGTGTCTGATACCTTTTGACATCATTAAGAATTCATTTTAAACCATAAATTGTTATACAGAAGGTGTAAGTTGAAGGTATTTTACGCTATCCATATGTCAGTGCTTGGTACTAAGAGTTCGGAAATGATAATCCGATTAACAGAGCCCCTAGCATTGGACTCATATACGCATGTAAATCAAGCTCTCTGTTCCTCTCTCTCTCTCTCTCTCTCTCTCTCTCTCTCTCTCTCTCTCTCTCTCTCTCTCTCTCTCTCTCTCTCTCTCTCTCTCTCTCTCTCTCTCTCTCTCTCTCTCTCCCTCCTACCCATATATCTCCAGTTTGAATTATTATAAACGTCTAACATGAACACCGTTATCTAGGGCAAACAAACTTTACAAAGAACTTTGCTAATACATCGTATGTCGTACTTTTCAAGCCGTTATGAAAGATATAAGATATAATCATTCAATCCTACTGAATAAAGTAAAATTTAATTGAGTTTATAAAGTTTATGTACGGTATTTATTTTATTATATTTTTAAAATAATAGTCACAACTTTTAGTAGTATGAGTTGGCAAATCAATTGTTAATTAGGTATTAAATAAAGCTGTAATTGGGACATAAACGATCATATGTTTATTTGTCTTTTTGTCTTTTAGGAGTGAGTTAAAAGTCGTAAGATTTCAATTCTTCTAAAGAAAGAAATTAGAAACAATTTACCTTTTATTGTGAAGAAAATATAAGCTAAGTTTACAAGTAACTTTTCATACAAAAGTCGAAGTGATCACAGTTACTATTTGTTTGTGTACCAACCTAAATGTGTACCATCTGTGGACACTAAGAAATGTCTACAAAAACTCCTTGGTCTGACGAAAACAAGGATCAATTTTCCTGGTGGTAGCGTAATGGATCTATCATTTAACCTGCTGTGTACTAATGTCTTTCCAAGGTTAAACGTACCGTGGGTAATACTGCGATATTAACGTTTTAAAAAACAACACAAAAGTTGCATACAAATTGCAGTAACAATTAATCAAATACAGAAGTGGACAAAAATTTTGGTTATTAAACTTAATGGTTCAAAACGCGTCTCACATAAATAGGCCACTACACACACGAAAGAGTATCGTCACCGCACTCAAAAATATCTTGACATACTACAGAAAAAGCCAAGGACATAAAGTCTATATAAAAAAACTGTAAATTAAATACAAAATATGTAGTTGTCTACCGAAAGACGCTCCTCCCTGTCATGAGCCAATAACATCTACAGTACATTGTAAACAGCTTGTAAAACCTCTTTGGGCGTATGATACTCTACTTTAAGGTATAAAAGAAACAAAAATAAACAAAAATAATACACTAAGCGATTTTACAACAAAGTATTAACATACACCTCGTTGCATCTACGACAGGAACAATGGCAGCTACAACACTTGCGTATTTTAAAGAGTTTCCGTAATGGGAGTGTTATTTACTAATATTTTATATGGTGGGGGGGAATTACAGACGTTATTAGGTTGGTGGCAATAACTTATGCACCCCCACTGTTTATATTATTATATAAGGTGCGCTAGACAGTTGCCACTCCCTCATGCAGATTTTAACTGTACGACTCAACTAGTGGCTTTCCAAATGGAGACGCTTTTCATTCCTCCCGTCATTCTTGAAAGGAAAGAATATTGCAAATTTCGAGTTGGAAACACAGATATGGTGCAAATAACTGTATAGTGAAAAACAGTTTAAGTTACTATAAATCGTTAAGTGTTAATAATTGTAAAGTTTACAGTGGGCGGTCATGTTCGCGAGAGCCCGTTCATGTGGGCGTTCAAGTCGGCTTTGTTCACGAGAAAAAGTGCATTATATGCATATATTAAGCTAAAAGCGGAGAGACCATTTACAATTACTGGACTATGCCAAATGGTTACAGGATAGATTAAAGTTTCTTATTATTAAAACTTGACTGGAACCGAAGAAAACAAATATATAGGGTAACTGATGCGAATATCGCCATGCAGACAATATCGCCACCGTTGTACAAAATATAAGTTAGCAAAATAACCAAAATAACCAAAAGAGCGGGTGAGCTACTACTTTGCAGGACTGTAAGTAGTTTGTGTGGGAACGTTGTCACGCCATTGCAGAAACTTCCGGTTACGCCAGATCGTCTGTGACTTCATTGAGTGAGGACGCGCTACGCAGTTACAGCAACAAAATCAGCCGAAATTTTCAACTTACCTTATTGTAAGTTTCTCTATTAACTCTGTATTTCCTCAAAATTAATTTCTATTATATTTTGTTCATAGATAAGGCCATATAGATGTTTTAAAGCAGTACGAGAATTTGATCTCTTTTGTTGTAGTTATGCACAGTCGTATTTAATTAAATATAGGTTATGTTGACAATATCGCCACCCACAGCTGTTTGCAATACCGCCACATGGCGATATTACCTTCACTGTGGAGTTGCGTGACAAATCACTGTTAAAATTTTTTTGTGATACTTTTAGATGCTCAATAACTGTATACTGATCAAACATTTTTTAAATTTGCACTCTAACTGGCTGAGAAATTCAACATCGTCATGCCCTGTCTACCGTCCCACTGCAGCCATGAATTACAGCCGCTTGATACCAGCTTCTTCAAATCTCTTAAAAGTGGGTGGGATGACGCTACAGATTCATTCCACCGAATGTATCCAGGCACACCTTTAAATAAGCAACAGTTCCCAATACTTTTTTCAAGAGGCATGGTTCAAAGCTGCAACACCTCAAAACACTGTTCAGGTGTCCTCAATGCCTTCAGGATTCAAGGCATCTGGAATATACCCTTTCAACCCGGACGTGTTTTCAGAAACAGCGTTTGCTCCGAGTTCAGTTTCTGAAAGACAAGCTGACAATCCGAAACATCTACACGGAAATATTGGGTCTCCATGTGTGTTAGCTCTAAATCCAGCTGTAACCGGAGATGGTGACGACTCAACAACAGCTCCAAGATATTTACTTCCTGCCTTCGGAACATCTGACCATAACGAGGTCATGAAGAAATATTATTGTCTCCTAAGCGTAGTAGGTCTTCGGAGAAGTGTGTTACCGAGATCTTATCTACCCCAAAAATTCAACGAAAGATTTTGTAAGGAAATCACTAAACAGTAAATCAGTAGTTTTGAAACGAGATTTGCTTCTGCAGTTTGAAGCAACTAAGACAAAGGGGAAGACAGAAATTAAGCCAAAACAACAAGCAAACCCATCAAAAAAATTCCACAAAAAGGAAAAAGGAACGAGTGTGAAGCAGAGATAGGAAAAGGATGTTTTTTGTGGTGATTGTCGAGTCTTTTATCATGAAGAGAAAGATAACAGAAATTGGATACAATGCGTTGAATGCATGATTTGGTTTCACGAAAACTGTGAATCCGGGAAATGTGTGTCTGTCGGTGGATTGTGCCAAGAATGTGAGGACCGTTGTGCAATGCTGGATGAATGAATGAATCACAATATCTTAATATTTTTAAATGTGTTACAGAAACTCGATTTTAAGCATTTTTTTAAATTCTACTCAGTTTTATATTGTATTTTATAATGTACTTATTTTGTAATTAAAAACAATTTTAATGTTAATTGTTTTAAAATTATTCTTTAAATAACCAAATGTGGCGATAATACCTTCACGTGTTTGCAATATCGCCATTTTGCACCTTGTTCAAAAATATAAAATTTTTATTTAATTGGTAGATTTTTTAAACGATTATTTCATGGAGCGTTTAGGCAACAGCCACACGTAACACACACTGTAAAAACCTTTAGAATGTAACTGAATATTAGATGGTTAACTTTGAAAATACTGAATTGGTGGCGATATTCCCATCACTTACCCTATTGAATGACGTGTCTAACAGCTAAAATGTGTCAACTACGACAATACGGAAACCGTGTACTGTTATTAATTATTATCATGTACAAACGGATTATAAACTGCATAACACAGTTAACACTTTCCAAGTACTGGCGACTTGACTTCCTGTACAATTAATCACAGAAAAACAAATTGGATAGAATGCACTATGTTATAAAATATGGAGATCACGAAAACGTTTTTACCGCAAAAAAATGTTATTTTTATAATGTTGACAATTAATATCATTTGTAACAGAGGAAACTATTCGAATCAGAAAACAAAATGGGAGTATACATTTTAATTGTTACTTTAATTTACGGAAGCTATATGATCGTGACTGTAAGTTTGTGAAGTCTGCGTAACCGCAGTTGGCCTCATTAGTATAGAGTAATTACATTTCTCTCAACACGAAACACAGCTGAAGTCAAGAACTTTCTGTTTCACACACTCACATAAGAACCAAGATTTTACAATATTAGAACATCTGACAGCTAACCACAAAACTAAACCAGTATATTAGTTTCGGCCGGTACAAAAAACGCTGACAAATAAGCAAATATAATTACGTTTGTAACGACTGTTACGATATATACAAGACTGTAGTCTCAGATTATATGTACGGGCATTTATCTTATATTACGAATACAAAAATACTTCTGTATTTTGTTGACGTTTTAAGGAAGATAGACGAAACTCTTCACTAATTTTATACTTTAATCCGTGGCATATACTTACAGAACATAGACTATTGTCCAAGTATTAGGAAGCAAAATTGTCTTTTAACTATGTGAAAAAGTGTAAACAAAAAAGTAGGGATCTGTGAAGACTTTTTTTTAATTCGGGGCCAAAACGTCCTACGGCGTTGTCCGACGACTAACGTTCATTGTTGTCTGTCGTAGTTTTTATCGTTTAGTCCTCTATCGCTCATTGATCTCTTTGTACCCATGTTTTCTTGGGTCTTCCTTCCTTTCTCCGCTCTCTAGGAATCCATCTCTTCGTTTTCGTAGTCGGTCTTGTCCCATTCTATTTACGTGTCCATCCTAGATTAGTTGTTTTTCTTCACTGCAGTCGATGATTGTCTTTTGTACGCCCATTTCTTCTTTGATCGTTTCATTACGTATTCGCTCTAGCCTTGAAGGTCTAGCAGCTTGTATCAAAAGATTCACATCTGTAGCTTCTAACTTTCTTTATACCTGTTCTTTTATTTTCCATGATTCGGATCTGTACATTAACGTGCTTTTAACCATAATATCATATATTACTTTCTTTCAATTCTTTTCCAATTTCTGTGCTCCGTAGAATCTCATTCAATGGTTTAATTATTTGTTTTGATTTGTTTATTCTACATTTTATGTCAACATCATCTGATCCTTCCTCATTAAAGTTTATTCCTAAGTATTTTAAGTTGTTGCATTTTTTACACCTTTGTTGTTTTCTAAGATTAATTCGTGATCTGTTCTGTTGTTTCTTCTCCGAGACACAGATACTCCGTGTTTTCTATGTTCATCAGTAATCCTCATTTTTCATACTCTTCCTTCAATTTGCGTGTCATAAATTCCATATCTTCTTTTTCATTTGCACATATCACTTGATAGTCTGCAAAATGCAGGGTGTACAAACATATGTTTTTGTCACTTTCATTGTCTATCTCTTTGCATTTTTTCTTCCAATAGGTTAGAGCTTTTGCAACGTGAATTTTGAAAAGCGTTAGGGAGATGCAACAGCCCTGGCGCAATTCCTTATTTACTCTGATCAGTTTTGATACTCTTTTTCCCCCTTTTATTGTGGACTTTATATCCTTGTACAAGTTTTGCACAGCCTATGTGGTTGATGTTGGTATATTGAAGCACCTCCCACAGTTTTATGATATGTGTAATATCGTAAGCTTTTTGTAAGTCTATAAATATTAAGTGAGTTGCTTTATTTCTTTCTAATTTCTTTTCAATGACTTGTATTAGACAAAACACGTTGTCTGTACAGGACCTACCCGCTCTAAAGCCGCACTGCTCTTCTCCTTCATAGCCCTTATATTCACTGTCTATTTTATCTCTTATAATTCTTCCGTATACTCTGTTAATTCTACTCGTTATCGATAGTCCACGATAGATGTTGGAATCTAGATTGTTGCCTTTCTTGTATATTAGTATAATGTAGGCTATTTTCCATTCCTGTGGTAAATTAATGTATTTTGTAAAATTTACGCGATTGATTCGTACAACGTTGGACACTACGTTTATACCACTGGAACCCGGGGATTTTCCATTTTTGAGTTGTTTTATAGAGTTCTTCACTGTTGTTGCATCTAATTTCACTACTTCTCCTTCTCTCTGAATATCATCTTATTCATCTGCTTGTTGTCTATACTCAGGTCTATGCTATGTTAGTAAAGTTGTAAAATGTTTAACCCATTTTCCTGATAGTATAAGCTGCAGTGGGTTATTTGATTTCTCGTTAGATTTTATTCGATTTATGAACTTCCAGGCTGCGCTACATTTCCTTCCACCAATGCACGTGCCTATTTCTCTACATTCTTTATCCCATATTTCTCTTTTTCTTCCCACGATCCTGCGTTTTGTTTCTCTTTGTCTTGTCTTTAAAGTTTTATAATCTTCTTTACATTTAGTGTTCAACCATTTATGGTATAGAATTCTTTTTTCACTTACCAGCTGTTCTAATTCTAAATTCCATCAGTATTTCTTGCTCTTGGGTGTCTGCCTAGAGCTTCTTTTGCTGGTTTTTCAATGTTGTATATAATATTTTTATAACCTCGCTTGGTGTTCTGTTTTCAGTTGTTTTAAGGTAACTAACTAATCTTCTTTGATACAGATACTTATTACTCTCATACTGTAAAGACTATAGGTTATATTTTTCTTCTACAATGTCAGGCTGGTGTTCTTTCTCTTGTTTTATTTCATCTGTTCTACGGCGTACTGGGAAAAATATTCTAACGTTGAGAAGATGATGGTGAGATGGTCTGTGAAGAGTGAAAGTTAAATATGTGCGGGGTTTAAATTTACTTTCATATTCTTCAGATAAATTTCTAATTCAAATATCGTTAGCACAGAGAATTTAATGAATTGTGAAAACAACGTGAAAAATTGTTTGTGTGCTAGAAAAATGTTCTCGTCTTATTAACTATCTGCAAACTACATCAATCAATAACTTACTAACCAAGGCAAAGGTTACTGTAATTTTGTAGTTTTGTCTCCAGAGTTGTCTGTTATCTTGATGATTTTATTAAACTGCATATATAATAAGGTATTACTTTTCTCCCTTTCATTCGATTCATTTTTTATTTTCAAACATCATTCATGTAGAACATTCTGTCACCATTTACCGCCTGAAAACAAGAAAAAAATTAAAAATATACTTAATAAAGTAAGCCTATATTGTTTTATTAATATCTGTTATTAGTCCCAAAGTTCAAAATGTTACAAAGATTTTCTTCCTTTACTGCCAGAACGATAAAATGTGTTGTAGAATAAAAATAAACACAGTACTTAAACATATACTAGGCAAAACAAAAATATATAATACACAGATCCCCCCCCCCCGTGCAAACCTTTCTACGTCTGTAGTTTTTCAGTTAAAGTACTTTATAAGACCCACGATTTAAAAAAAAGACAAAGAATTAATTGATACTAATAAATCGTAGTCAAGGATGAAGATGTCACGCATTACTTTTATTAACCGCCTCTCATCGAAAGAACGTAGAGAGTTTTAGCAACAACGTGGGGATAAACTACATAACAGTTCTATAGATGCGTTATTATATGTCAATAAATGAAATCGCATCTACAATACTTAATACAAGTGAATCACGTTAATTCACGCACTTATATCGATATACACAAAATAATCATACAACCACACTCGCGAGTGCATCTTATGTTGGTGACACAAAACGGTGCGTAAGTTTCTTCATAAGTTCGTCATACTAACTGGCGTAATATACGCAGTAATATTATTCCAAAGCTGCAAATCATTTGCCCTCCAAGAATTAAACAATATGTTTTATTCAAAAGTGACTTAGAAACAGTTTAAATGTGTTCAATGAATGTTATTCAAAAATACATTATTCAGAATCAGAATTTAAATTTTGTCGTAATTTCGAACTTGATATTATTCTTTCAAAATAAGGGATTTCATCTTATTCTGCGAATTCTTAACTTTACAATAAAGAGCATTTAGCTATGTTAGACATTTATTAACGTCTTATTTTACGTGTCAATTCTGCTTTACTTTATAAATCTGATGTAAAAAATAATTGAAATTAATTGAATGTATTAAGTAAACAGTAGTCTCTAATGTAGAATAATAATGTATAATTATATGAAATGACAAGGACATGGTAAACTAACATTAACTTGAAAATATTAACTAATAATAAATATATTTACCTTATTTCCTGTCTCGTGACCACATGTATGGGAGACTAGGGTAATGGAGGTCACTTAAGGAAATGTTGATATTATTCTTATAAATAAAAAGATATTTTGATGTTACCACTTCATTTTCATAAACAATCATGTACTTGTTCAAGTGAAAATTTTTAAATATTTTCAACTTGTTTATTTTACCAGTAAAACATTTTTTCACAAACATATACCTTTGACCAGCATAACCCACACCTTGGGGTAATGGCAGTCAGTAGTTAAAGTCATGTTAAATTTCATCATTTATGTAAAAGTCATTAAAAACACAGTTATATCATTGTATTGTATTTATTTTACAATGGTAGGCTACAACATCGTTGTTACTAAAATATAAACTTATGTAATGTAGTGTAAGCAAAAAGGGTCCAATAAAATTTAATTTCTTTGTTTCCTATCGCACGAATCACATTTGTAGCCATCAGCACTGTCCCATCCGCTGCATGCTTGGTGAGCCCATATTCCACAAAACGTGCACCGAAACCAGACTTCTCCATCTATTCCAAACTCATCACAGTAAAAACAAACTTCTTCCTTTTCTCCTAAATCGTCATTTTCAGATTCGTCTTGACACAGTAGTTCTCCTTCATTGGAGTCGTCAGAATCTGAATCAAACAGTTTCTTCGAGGTTAGTTTCTTTGCTTGTCTTCTCTTTTCAGTTTTGGTGTTGGTTTCAACTATTTTACGCTTGTTTGGCTTCTTTGACTTAGCTTCTTGTTTTTTATTCCTTTTTTCTTTTATTTGTTGTTTTATTTCAAGTTTTTCCTTCATTGGTGTCGATGTGAGAACTTCTGAGTGCTGTTTAGGTCTTGATACTTTGGAAGTTACTTTATCTGGCCAAGTGCTACAACCAGGTAATGGTGACAGTACTTCTATTGGTACTGCAATGCAGCTGCTAACAACTGGGCTATTTTGTTCAAACTCTAATTGAGACTGGGGATTAGGTGAGGTGATCTGGTCAGTATATGGATCAGTTACCAGTGGTGCATTATTAAGCCTAGATGAGGTGTTGACAGAATCATCAATGGTAACTGGTAGGTCAGTTGACTTTTCGAACATCGTCTCCACTAAGAAGTCCTCATATGTGAAATTTTCTGGATTGAAGGGGTGGATCCCAGTTATTTCAAAACCCTTGGTAGCCTTAGAAATAGTGGCGGCTGTTGAATAGGCCTTGTAGAAAATCTCAGCTACATCATAGGGAACTATTTTTACCAGGTTTTTAGATTTTAAGAAAAGGTCGCATTCTCTGCGAAAAGCAGCCTTTAGTGGAGAGTAGAACATGACATCTAAATGGCTGAAGCCTATGGGAAGTATGTGGAGGGAGTGAGAGCATTACAGTGCCTCTCTCTATGCAAACGCTGTAGGCTTCTAAAGTACAATGTGCGGCATGGTTGTCTAGGATCAAGAGCATTTTGTTCACAGTACTTGCATGTACAGGAAAATGCTGAAGCCAAATCATAAATAGTTCTTCTGTAATCCAACCTGATTTGGAGCAATGGTAAATAGAGCCTGGTGGACCATTTTTTCCCAACAAAGGAGACATTCGCTGCCGTGGAAAAATAAACTTTGGTGGTACATACTGCCCCCCAGTGCTCATAGCGCAGACAACAGTAATATTCTTGCCTCTCTCCCAACTAGTAACAGAGCCAACTCGCTTCTGCCCCTTCTCTGCTAAAACTGATCCTGGATCTTGGACGGTTGAAATTCCAGTTTCATCAACATTCCACAAATTTGTATCCTTAAATTTGTGTTTGTCAATAACTCCTTCTAAGTTTTCAAAAAATGTTGACACCTCTTGTTTATTAAACCCAGTTGCTCTGCCAATACTAACAGCTTCTGGTTTTCTTACGCTGATGTGATGCCTCTTTAAAAAGCCATAAAGCCAATCAAGTCCTGCCATTTATTGTCATGGTTGAATCTATGTTTGATATTGTTCCGTGTAGCATACTCGTAGGCAGTTCGCCTCAACTGAACAGTTGTCATACCATAAAAAGCTTTTGACAACATTTTGACATGCTCAGCTAATTCTTGCTCGTGGTTTGGAGGAAAATCGCACTTTCTTCCTAAGGTAGGAGCATCAACAATGCCACTTTTAAGTCGTTCTTGTAATGTACTAAAGGGTATTCCGTATTGTTTTGAAGCCTTCCGTATAGAAGTTCCTTCATTAACAGCTTTCATAGCCTGCTGTAGCTGTTCTGACGTCCACTTAGCTTTATCAGTTGTTCTAATGCGATTTCTAGGCATCTGGAACAAAGACAGAAGAGATCTGTCAAGTTGGGGTAATGCCGGTCGGAAAAGAAACTGACTGCCATTACCCCGAGTCAAATGACCGCTATTACCCCCACAGCTACCGATATATTGGAACATTCGTACAAACTAAGGAAATAATCTACAAAGGAAAACAAATATACTACTGAATAGTGCACTTATTACAGTTTAGTTCACGGTAGTTGGAATGATTATCTCAGTAAAATTTGAGCACTTACCTTGGTGTAAAAACTGTGATTTCTTATATGAAAACTCTCGGAATACAACTTAACTGCACTACAACTGCAGAGAGACTGCCAATATAGGAGCAAGTGCTCCTACTACATAGCAGTTTGTTTATACCTTAGTGACCGCCATTACCCGACGACCGTCATTACCCCAGTGTCCCCTATTTAACACAATGAATATAATTTACGCGTTTCCATACATAGGCTATGTCTCGTCATCAGAATATATATTAAAATTTAAATCACTCAATGAGGTCGTTAAAAATTAAAAACATCAAAATCACAAAATCGAAAACCAAACGTATAAGTATTTATGTGATTCTCAATAATTGAATCTTAACGTTTTGATATTTAAATACCGATTTAGCTTGACTAGCTTCCAACTTGAATAACATGTCTGTCGGTATCCATGCCACTTATAATGACTAATAATAAATATATTTACCTTATTTCCTGTCTCGTGACCACATGTAATTAACGCATAATGCATCACATAAATACTTATATGTTTGGTTTTCGATTTTGTGATTTTGATGTTTTTAATTTTTAACGACCCCATTGAGTGATTTAAATTTTAATATATATTCTGATGACGAGACATATGTCTCGAAACACATAAATTATATTCATTGCGTTAAATACATGTGGTCACGAGACAGGAAATAAGGTAAATATATTTATTATTAGTCATTATAAGTGGCCTGGATACCGACAGACATGTTATTCATGAAAATATTATCTTGCATACTTACAGCCAATCAAAAGGCTAAAGCACAAAAATTAAGTGAGTTTAAATTTACTATATTTATAGCGATAGGACACCTGCTTGACAAAATTAAACAGGTGACTGACATTAACGATTCAATTTTTTAGATCAATTTACCATGTTGAATATTAAACTGTTAATTATTTTTAAAAATCACAAATGTGGCTTGATTCAGTGTAGTCAATCGTTTTCAAACATTTTAATATTGGCAATTATTTAACAAAGTGTTTTCTTCAACGGGTAGCAGATATTGACAAGTAATTAACAGTATCTATAGTATTTATTGACAAAAACTTTAGTAACGAAGCGGTTTGATGTGTTGTGTACGAAGAATGGCAGAAACTTTTATAAGCTACTAACGGTTCACTTAATTTCCTGTTTTACATTTTTTGCTAATTCCCGCGTTAAATTATTAACAGGTCTGTCAGAGTTTTAAATTACCTATTTGGTCCGTCAAATTGTCTAAAGAATAAGACATCCACGTTAATTTAAATATAGTTTTATATATTTTTCAAAAAGGAACACAATTTTTAGAAAAGAAGAATCTCTGCATTCATAAAATAAAAAATATTCGTATGGATAAAATGTGATCACATACAATGGAAAAGTTGATAACAGTGTGAAGTATTAGAATCCACAACAGTTTATACTGTAATGTTAACTATGACTCATTACTATAAAGTGAAAACTGATGACTTTGACGAATTTTGTTGCTTCTCTGGTATATACACTTTTCCCTCGAACGAGGCCTTTCGGTATCGCAACAATTATCAAGTTCTTCCTACAACAACCTAGGAACCTATGAAGACTGCTAACATAGAGAAAATAACTGATGAAAACTGATGGGTTACTGAAACAGTATGAATCGACGTAAGCATCTAACACCGTTTGAGTATGACTGGAGACGTAGCTGCGCGTCCTGTGTATTGTGTAACTGTAGAGTATCATTAATTAATGCCCTATGAATAAACGAGATACAACACAATAGTACTGTTGTATCTATACATTATTTTAGAGGCGAAAACAGTTGTTTGCAATATGCATTTTTGCAGTAGATTGCAAAGTTCCTATTGCCGACAACTGCTTAATGCAATGCATGATGTTATATGTAGTCAAACAGTACATTTATTTCTTATTATCGTACAAATATTAATGTCGTGATAGTTAAAGCGATGTAATTTATAATAATTCTAACATTGTCCAAAAATACATTATTAATTTGTCATTGGTATAATAATAAATTGTAAGTTTTTGTAATTTCATAATTTCTTTAATAAACACATATTTATCTTGGCAAATCTTTGACAGGCTGGTTATCTGAAAAATCTTTATCACGTTATTAGTGTGTGTTGAAAATTTATGCTACCAGTCATACTACTATATAATTACTGTGTATGTTGTAATTGAGTGTTTAACATGTCCAGTAGTTATACGTTAAAATGATGTTGGACTGCTGACTTTAGTGCTGAATCTGTTCCTGAAAGTGTTACATATTTAAAAGTATTATATTTAATATTTATACTGAAATTACCTCAAGATATGTTATTTTCGTTATTAGGAACATGTTTCGAGAACCCGTGTGTTCTCATCCTCAGCCTTCGTGATATTGCGTCTGGTGAAGTATTTGTGTGTTGGCTGGACGCTATCTTGGTTTCTTGTTGGTCTCTGGTATTTTAAAGTGGTATTATTGTGTGTGATTGTGGTGTATATATTAGTATTTTGTGTATTTTCGATGTTGAGTGCTTTGAATATTGTGTCATGTTTTGTATTGATTTGTATTTGTTCAGGTATTAGTTTGTTTTGTGTTTTGTGTTTTATGTTTGTATATTTGTAAATTTTCCCAAATGTTCATTATGGTGTCTTTGTGTGATATGTGTTTTATTAGTGTCATGTTGGTTATGTCTGGGAATTCATGTCCAGTGTTTATTGCATGTGTGGCCAAATTAAATTTGCATATTTCTGGTTTTTTGTATGCGTTTAGGTGTTCAAAATAACGTTTCTTTAGTTGTTTTTTTGTTTGTCCTATGTAACATTTATAGCAATCTTGGCATTCAATTTTGTATATACCATTGGTTGTTGTATTATCTTTGTTGTGTGGGTTATTTAGTTTTTGTAAATAATTTTGTAGATTATTTGTAGATGAATTCCATTATTATTCTTATTCATCTCCATTATTTTCTCTTCTCGCACCTCATTTAATTTTTTCCTCCATTCGCAAATATCTTCTCTGGATTGTTGAAACATAACCCTTATCCATGCTCTTAACGCTGCATTGTCCTTTTGTATTGGTTCCTCTGAGTGTCTGATTAATTGTCTCCATTGTTCATACTCCTCTTGTGTATATTGCTCTGTCACATGTGCGTATATTCCCGTTCCTGTACATTAAAAACCGTTAAAATAACTGGACCGTCAAACGTTGCATATAGAGATAAAATATTTGCGTAAGCGCATATCGCACATATTGCATGTAAATGCTCTTTCCGTATTTGATTATAACACACACTTATTATGCAGAGCAGGGTCAGATATAGTTTCTGCATTCGTGATAGCTGTGGTCAGTTTCTTATCTAAATGCAGACATCAGAATACTGGTGTAATGTAGTATTGTGCAAACAATTGAAGTGCCAGGTTCATGAAGTAATTCTCCTGCTACTCCAAATTTATACTTAATGGTAGCTTAGGATATTTAAAAAATGAATAATAAACAAGCTCTTCAAGATGCACTTTATCGACTGGACTGTAATACGTTTCATCAGTCGGGTAATGCTATTACACTGTTATCTTCATTATATAAAAAATAAAACGAAAATGAAAACAGTGTCAGTGATCAAATGCAAAACAAAATAACCAAAAAGTGATTGTTTTCAATTTGTTTTGGAACAAACACTTTATGACGCTACATCAATTACATTATGCATTAAAAACGGAATATCAATTAAAGGGATTGATTCAATTACGTTCAATTTTAAAGGATTTGGGGAGATAATTGAAATTATCAGACATTTAGAGTTTAGTGACATCAATTTTAATAGTTGCATTATCAGTTTATCACGTTTTGAAACAAATTTTAACTATTTATCATTGATTTTAGTTTACTATAGAGGATATTTTTATAATTCAATACAGGAAAAAATAATATAAATGCACTGGAACTTGCTAAACAATTGTGTATATGTTTGTGGTCTCTCGGGAAAATCATTAAGTGTTATAAACTAATAATAATAGGCGTAAATATTCCTTGTTGTAAACAATAAAACTGTAACAGCGAGACGTACAGAATAATATTGCTAAAATTGGATCTTTCATGGAAAAAAATGAAGACATTCATACAAAATTTCAGATAAGATTTGACAAAATAAAAATGTTGTTTTATGGTATAAATTCTAAAAATGGTGTAACATTCACTTTCCCATTCAAGCTGTTATATCCTTACATCCTTATATCCTTATCCTCGTAGTTCCATTTGTAACTCCCTTTAGAAAATACAGACAAAATAAATTAAATTAAATTAACGATAACTTAAATAAAGTTATTTACACATATTGTAACGTTACCAAATATGGCAGTTACATAAAATAAGTTAAAATAACGTCAAGTAAGAGAAAAGCATGAAAGTATGTCTAGATAAATAAACCTATATATATAAAAGTGTGTATCTACAAATATATTAGTATAAAAATCCAACGATGAGGAAGATAGTATTAACATAGCAACATCAAATAGGAAATGAAGAAAGAAAATAACCATGAGCCAAAACAAAAGTATCAGTAACCAGACCCAATAGGATCCAACAGTGAGGGGAAACAACAAAATCAGGACCAATAAACTCCAACAGCGAGGGAAACAACTGAAGATAATGACTACAATGAAAATATTGAAGAAGAAGAAAGAAGAAGGACAAGGAAACGTAGCATGAAGAGAGAAGAAAATGGATAGACCATGCAAGGACTCAACATAAACCAAGTGTACTAGAAACTATAATAGTAACCAAAGGAATAGTGATTATCAAATATGAAAGGAAAAACAGTGTTTAACATTTAAGGAACCACAAACAATTACAGTGAGTACTTAATATAGATGGGAAAACCTGTGAACAGTTAACTAATTTCAACCGAATAAACCACACAAACAATTCCAGTGATAAGGTTTATAGTGTAAGAAAATGTGTTAATTTCATAGTGAAAACAGCAAGAATTAAATAGTCAAATATACACAGACAATTAGTGTGACTGATTTAATAAAGATTGTGATCAATATAGATAATCATAAGACCACCAGAATAGAACAAAATCGAACAATTATAACATTGGTCATAGAGAACTGACAATAAAAAACCCTGTGATATGTCAAACAAAAGTGAGAGGAATTAAATTCAACCAATGACAAGAAAGATATTGTAATTAGTACAGAAAGATTTGTATTATTGTTTAGGAAGAAGTTGTGTAAACATGTGTATCAAAACAATTAAAATATTGTAGTAAGATACCATACTGAAGTGATGTTAGTAGTAACAAAATGCTGCATTAGAAGATGTAGTACATTGTTACATAACCCCATAGGAAAGACACCTATGAAACAGAAAATCATACATGTTAATGTAAATAAATAACCATCAACTATGATATCAATCAAGGATTTGTTATAAATAATAATACATCCTAATAGACAGTGTATTATATTGCAACACAATGAAAATAAAACAGATCAAATATGATGGCACAGAGATAGGAGAAATAGAACCTAGTATGCCAAATATTTAGACAAAATACAATATCAAAACAAGTAACAATGTTAAGGAAAGTATTACCAGTAGTTAGATAAACATCTGGTACTACTGTGAGAACAGATTCTAAACATAATGATAACAGTTTTGTAACCAAAATATTGTAAACTAACTAACTATGTACACATAGCCAGAAGTAAGCAGAAACATTGTATAACCAAATAGTTAAGCAAAATACTGTATTAAAGCTTGAACAAAGATTGTTAAGAATATTACCAGTAGTAAGGGGGAAACCTAAAGCTACTTTGAGAACAGACTATGACCATGAAAATAGTCATTTTATATATAAATAATTAAAAACCAAATGACCATAATGGAGGAATCCAAATGTAAACAAACGATGAGAAACAAGTTATTTATGCAAAATGTAACATATAAACTTGTTTATAAGTAGATGAAAATGTTATCAAGAATCAGAATAATGTCTGATACTACTTTGGAAACCCAAATTAAGTGTAGTGATAACAATTCAATTATTATTTTAACAAAAATAAATGACTACCATGCTATGACACAATGTAAGCAGACACATTACTAAAAAATTGAAGGGTTCTGAGATAGCTAAAAGCTAACCATTATATGTAGGGAATTACGTACAATGAGTGTACACTAATTACAATTATTACATAATCTAAATAGTATAGAGAAAACCAGAAGTGAAATAACAATTGTATAAAGAGCGATAGGAGGGGACTAAAATAATGTAAATAGTAGATTAAATATAGCCATGTACATATATTCAAGTGTAAAATTATGTAAATAGACGTTTCTATCATGATTAGATTGCAGTATTACTGTTAGTAGATAAGAAAAATTAGTTTTAAGTATATTTATGAAAAATCAAATATGGACGCCCAAAGACGCCATAACGAGATATTGTTTAGGAAACAATTATTCCCAAGTTTTGAATTAAACCAATTGAGATATGGACTCAGAGTGTTTAATTGAAAGTGTTTTAATATAAATAATAAAATTTGGTGTAATATACTTATAAATATAAGATGCACCATAAATAATTAATAAAATCGTTATAGTGATAGAAGTAATGGACGGAAAATAATCTTGTTTGGACTTAAATAAAAGCGCAGGATGTCCGCAATTTACTGACACTAACCATTTAACGATAAGACATAGATTAAGAAAGTTATTGCAATTTTAAACTTTTCAATTATTTTTTGTACCAGTGCTGACGTCACGTAGCCTCAACGCAAAGGCCAAAATTGGTAAAAAGTTAAATATTTTAAGAAAATAAAGTGTTTTGGGTTAGAGAGTATAGTTTTTTCAACCAATCGAATGAATGAATATTGGCAGACGAGCCACAGACGCTTCGATGGAGCGTTACAGTTCACGATCAGTCATCAGACGGAAAGGTCATGTCACTCTCCGGTATGAAGAAGTTTAATTTTTTGAATTGTGCGCGACAGACACATTAGTAAATCAACATACACATAACCTGTAAACTACACCAGCATAAACGAGTGAAACGTGCGGAGTGCATACTATTTAAGTACGATTAGTGTATAATATCAATCGTACTTACGAGTGTTGTGTAGAAGATAAAAAAACAGGGAGTACAATTCTTTTTATTTAATTAACATTGAGACAGAAATAAATTTTTCTGTAAATACGTAAAGTTGATTACTACGCAAGTCAGTAAAAAGCGAAGTATCAAAAACGATGATGGAATTTATCAGAATTAATGAAAGTATTAATTCGCAATTATTAATATGTTAAACAAATATGTTAATTATTTGTCATGATTAAAAGAATTATATTTGAAGCATTTATTACAAAATACTAGTAATACCAATAGTCGCTCAATTGACTAAAATTGTTTTCTTGATTTTTTCGATATTTTAAAAATAAATATTTTAACTTTCATGCGAAAGAATATATATGATACTGATAATGACACATCAAACTATTAAGAATAATGTGTTTATACTTAAATTAAGAAGGAATAAATATTAAAAGATAATTAACCATAACAACCATACACGTTATAGAATAACCTTAAAGTCGTAACGGTAACTTGCCCATTTCTCTGGTACAAGTCTGTTCTCAAGTAAAATCCAAACCAGATGGAAATAATAACAAGAGTTTTTTTGTTAATAAATTTTTCTCTTGTAAGTAAATAATTCTCAACGTGAATTATTAAAATAAAGTAATACATTTTAGCTGTGCAAGCCAACTTGCTTGTTAATTGTCAAATAAACACTGTACTGCGTGCGCATTCCGCGTACGATAATACCATAACTATCAGTTATATGGTATTAATTTTTGATTTTTATATTTGTTTGTTTGTATTTAATTATCGTTCATTTAATATCATTATTAATATTACATCTTGCACCTGGTATCATGCTACCTAAAAGAACCATACGAACATGGTAATTCACTGATACAAGAGGACATAACCTCTTAAAATTAAACTATTGTATAACTAACAGGTTTACCAGCCTTGAGACTAAGCAGAGTCTTATTTTAAAGTTTATTAATTGTAATTATTATCCGAAAGGTTATTAGCAACTGATTGTTAATTGTTCAAAAATTTTATAATATCTTTAATCGTTAATAAACCTCTACTTTTTATTACCAGTGAAAACAAAAAGAGTATTATTTCAAATTTAAATTAACTCATTTATTCTTAGTCAGTTCTACCAAAAGGTGGCGGAAGAGTTTAAATAGTTCTAATAATTCAGAACATTATTTAGATATTATATCATTTATATTGTGTATGATAGCCATATTGAATATTCAAACAGAATATTTGTTTGTATATGCAGTGTATGTATTTCAGCTGAACCGTCACTGAACAGGACTATAATATCCACTTGTGGTAAGTGAGGGAGGTTAATAACGGAGTGCGAAATATTTTAAACTAAAGAAGTGAACCATTGCTACGCACATATTCGACAATACAATCAAACTAATAACAATAATAATTATAATTAGAACATTTTATAAAACAACATTATCGTAGATACCGGTGCGTATCTGCACTCACACTATCACACCACTATATAAATACACATCTATAAAGGTTACTTTATAGATTGGTGCTCCATCGCGGGGCAGAAGTGATTGAAGATAACACATCTTGATTACTTTATAGATTGGCGCCCAACGTCTGAGCGCGGATTAGGGAAAAACAATACTATAAATAATAATCTAATAACCCCAATCCGTCAGGAGACAGCAGGTACATTGCCAGCATATCAAGATGTACACAAGGAGATCAAAGTCGAGGTCAACGTCGAGAAAGAGGGCAACAGAAGCGGAGAAGGAGGCCAGAATGGAAGAAAAGGAGGCTACGTCAACGGAGGACGTCGAAGAAATTTTATTGGAAGGAAAGGACAAACCACCTGAACCGGCGGAGGAGGTTCAACAACCAGACGAGGAGGAACCGGAAGTGATACCTCAAGAAGCTCTACCGGGAACAAGCCAGCCTGAAAAAACAACGTCACTAGGAGAGCCAGCATTTCAAGAGTGGATGAGGAAAATGATGGAATCACTGAAGACAGACTTGAATAGCAAGCTGGACGAAAATAGTCAATCCACCAAGGAGTTAAGCAAGAAGATAGAGGAAGGCCTGAAATCCACTAAGGAGGACAATCAGACTTTGAAGGAGGGTTTAAACAAGCAGATAGAGTCACTAAAAGAAGGCCAGAAATCCACTGACAAGAAAATAGAAGAAGGCCAGAAAGAGAGCCAGAAAAATATGGAGTTATTGAAGGAAGAATTCAATAAGAAAATAAATGAAACCAATAGGAGGATGGAAGACGGGCAAAAGAAAACTGAAGAACTATTAGAGAAGAAAATGGCCATAATGAAGGAAGACTTATCTGCAGAGTTGGGAGTAAAAATTGATCAGACCAACCATAAGATCGATGAAATTAATGCTAAATTTAATCGAGATGTCGAAACCATACAAACTGACCACGAAAGAATATGGCAACAAATAAATATCAACAGTGACAATGTGGAAGAGACTGCTAAGGAGACGGTAGAAATGATCGAAAGAAGATTGGGAGAAAATGTTGAGGAAACCGAAAAACAAATTGCCATATTGACAACAGAAATTAATGTCGAAATTTCTGAAGTACGAAAGGAGGGAGAAAACACCAGCCTGAAATTAGTACAGACAGAAATAGACATCAACCGGCGTATTAGCGAGGTGGAGAAGACACACAGTGCACAACTAGGAGTGATAGCACAGGAACAAACGGAGATGAAGGTAGTGCAATCGACGCTAAATGAAAAGTGCGAAGAAGTCTCGGTGAAAGTGGACGCTATTAAGCAGCAAGTGCATAACGACAAAACCCAACTAACAGAACGTCAACGGAGAGAGTTAGATGACATCAGAGACGAGATGGTTCGTCTGCGAACCATACCAAACATCCTATCCGGACTAAGTCACTTGGAAGGTAGGGACCAGATTGAATTCCGAACATATTCTAAAAACCGATTAGAATTCTTAGAAAGGATAGAAGAGGTAATACACAGAGACCGAGAGAGCAGGTGGTCCATCATTAAGGGGATGTTGGATGAATCTTTTAAAAATACATTCGACAATTGGTGGACAGCAACCCGTCACGAAGTGGGGAGCTATGACACTTTTAAAACGGCTTTTAAACAAAAGTACTGGTCGGAAGCCACCCAAAACATCATCAGAGACGACATTAAAAATGGGAAATTCGATGTGAATGGAAGGCAATCGATGACTACCTATTTCTTAGGCAAAATTTGTCTGGCTAGAAATTTGGAGCCAGCAATTCCAGAAGAATGCTTGGTTACAAAACTAGCGTACCATTTTAATCAAGGTATTTCGCAAGGGAGACTGAACTCACAAATAAAAACGATTCAAGGGATGTGCGACCTGCTAGAAAGTCACGAAAGAGAAAGGTATTATCAGCGAAACCGCCAAGTACCTAGCCAAGCATATGATCGGGGAGGGCCTGGAAATAATAACCCCACCATTCACAATGACAGAAATAGCCCAGGAAGAAATTTTAACAATCCACCAAGATTCCAAAACCAACCAGTACCACGCCAAGACGGAGGTGGCAATAACGTGAACAGAGGGAATTATAACAACCATCGTCCAGGTGGGTACCAGAGGGACACACATTACCAAAGAGGTAATAATTACTATAGACCATATCAAAACCAATCTCCCAATAATCAACCACGACAAGGCAACGGTAATCAAAATAACAATCACTTCCTTAGGGTAAACTACACCCATGCCAGCCGAGGTGGGAATCGCAGGAATTATTACCAAGGACGGAGGAGTTTCCCAAACCAACACAGTAACTCCAGTCATAGTGATAGAGAAGAACGAGAGTCCGGATATCGATCCAATGGAAGCGACAGCAGTGGTGGTCACAGAACAGTCACACAGACTACGGAAGCTTATTACAACGGACACGGGCCTGGAAACCAGGAACCCATAGCATCAACGTCACAAGACAGGCACGAAAACGGTGACCTGCCTTTAAATGCCAACCGGCAGTGAAAAGACCAACCACACCCTCACTGAACCGGACTATTGGGTCTGATATTTTGGCGAAACATTTGTATCATCATGAAACATATCATAACAATTACCTCAAGAACATAAGAAAGGATTTAATGGAAGAGAAAGAAAGTATTATCGGAGATGCGAGCAACAGTGAAATCGCGTATATATCTGTGAAAGTCAACAGCACAAATGCCACAGCAATGGTAGATACCGGGGCCAACGTATCATTAATTGATAAACTGGAATTGGACAGAATACAATCAGAAAATAAAACTACCATACCAACCTTACCAATTAACAACCTAATACTTATCGGAGCCACCGGACGTCATAATAAAACTATTCGCCAACAGGTGCAACTGGACGTATCAAGCAATGGAAAAACAATCCCAATGGTATTCCTGGTAGCCAGCGGACTACCATTCACCATACTCATTGGTTGCGATATATTACGAAAATACACAGCAATAATTAATATGGATGCAAATACTGTAGTAATGAAGGCAGAGGCAGTTGAATGGACCGCCAATTTAACAGAATATAGGAAGGCACCCTCAGAACATGTGATATATTACATCAGGGAAGGCCATGAACCAAGAATAAAGGCGCCATCAACCAAGAACTTCACAGCAGTCCAGAGGAAGCTTTATGGTTGGAAAAAATTAATGAAATCAGAGAATTTAAAACCAACCAGAATAGCCATGAGTTGACTTGGGAACAGCGTGACCAGCTAATTAATATATACTATCAATACCGTCACGTATTTTCCGATACGCCTGGGAAAATAAAGAATTTCCAGTGTGAATTAAAATTCAAGGACCAGACAGAATTCAAGCGAAAATCCTACCCAATCGCCTTTTCACTCAAAGAAGCCGTTAGAGAGGAAATCCAAAGATTAATAGAAAACGATATAATTGAAGTAAGCAATTCCCCGTACACTAATCCAATTGTAGCTGTACCCAAGAAAAACGGTGCAGTGAGAATTTGTTTGGATGCACGTGAAATCAATAAGTCCATAATCAATGACAGGACGTCGCCTGGAGAAATCGACGAAATACTAAAGAGATTTTATGGCACCAAATATTACAGTATATGGGATACGGTCTGCGGATATTGGCAGGTCGAATTGCACCCGAATAGCAGAAAGTTCACAGCATTTATTTTTGAAGGCCGTAATTACCATTTTAAGAGATTACCATTCGGCTTAGTGAACTCAGTGGCCATCTTTGTCAAATGTATGGACGAAATACTGGGCCACAGCACATTACAATTTACAACAGTATATGTTGATGACCTTTTAATCGCATCTAATAATTGGGAAGAGCACTGTAACCGGGTGGCACAAGTATTACAAAAGTTGGAAGACAACCATATTACACTCAAATTAGACAAATCACAATTGATCGCAAAGGAAGTGCAATTTTTGGGGTTTAACTTGTCAGAGTATGGAATTACACCATCCCAAGAAAAGATGGAAGCAATCCAGCGTTTCCCCGTACCAAAAAATAAAAAGCAATTACAATCGTTCCTCGGAATCTGTAATTATTATCGAAAATTCCAAAACAATTATTCTGAACTGACAGCTCGATTTTCGTCACAACTATCCTCAAAGGAAAAATGGAAGTGGGGGTCAGATCAAGACTCTACCTTTGAATTAATTAAAGAGAAGTTTCTCGAAACTGTTATGCTGCATCACCCTAATTTTGAGAAGCAGTTTTTCATGAACTGCGACGCTAGCGACCTAAGCCTTGGTTCCGTGTTATACCAAGAGGACCAAGAAGGTAATCACCAAGTGATCAGTTTCGCAAGCCGAACTTTAAATAAATGTGAACGGAACTACCATACAACGGAAAAGGAGTTGTTGAGTATAGTGTTTGCTTGCGAAAAATTTAGAACTTTCATATTGGGATATCCAGTAACAGTGAGGACAGACCACAAATCTATTTCATTTCTTAAGAATTGCAAGTTAAAGCACGGTAGATTAACGAGATGGACTCTTACGCTCCAGGAATACAACATACAGTGGGAGTACATACCAGGGAAGAGCAACATAGCTGCAGACGTGTTGTCCCGAATAAACATCAACGCCCAGACATTTGAAGGAGAAAGGGAAACCATTGCGAAAGTCTACCACCTACTGAAAAGCATATCTCAACTCACTAACATATTATCGGATATAACCAATCATCAAAACCAGGATCCCAAAGTATCACTGATTATTCAAAAATTAGAAAACAATGATGAGAACATAAAACAATTCTACTGTACTCATAATCAATTATTATTCACCAAAAACAACAAAGATGGTGAAAAATGGAAGGTAGTAATACCAAAAGCCTTAGAAAAAGAACTGACCATCGATTACCACATACGCTATGGTCACATGGGCGCAGTAAAGGTCGTAAAAGCATTACAGGAACATGTGCATTTCAAGGACATGAATAGAAAAGTTAGAAAGTATGTCCAGAATTGTCATATTTGCCAACTGGTAAAATGCAGCAATGAGAAACGAGAAGGGGTAATGATACCAATTACATCGACAGCAAAACTAGAGAAAATTTTCTTAGACATTTGTGGACCATTTCCACGAAGTAGTGGAAGGCACCAATATAAGTATATAATCATCATATTTGACCACTACACCAAATTCACTAAGCTGTACCCACTAAATCGAGCTACGACAAATAAAATATTGGAAATAGTGATAAACAAGTATATACCCGAAGTGGGTAAACCATTATCGATAATTACAGACCATGGGACGCAGTTCGGAGGACGAAAGTGGCGGGAAACATTAATCCATCTGGGAATAAAGACATACAAAACATCGGTGTATCACCCCAACAGCAACCCTGCTGAGAGAGTGTTGAGAGAAGTAGGAAGGATTTTAAGAACCTACTGTCACAGCCAGCAGAGGAAATGGGAGGAGTATCTATCCCCGGCTGAAGACTTCCTAAACCTAGCCTATCATCAATCGACTGACGGAACACCCTACATGGCTATGTATGAGCAAAGACCACCCCGGGAAATTACAGAGATCATTAATTTTCCAATAGAAACAGAGGTCAAATTTAACAGAACAAAATTCTATAATAAAGCAGTTGAACGAGCTGACAAACTTAGGCTCAAATATAAAAAATCGCAACCCAAAGTTATCAAATATGAAGTGGAAGACAGAGTACTTATAAAAAATAGAGAACTCCCAAGTACAGTTGAGGGTATTGCGAAAAAACTGCTACTGCTATTCACCGGACCATATACTGTAACTAAGAACAATTTCAATAACACTTATGAATTGCAAGACCCTATAACCAAAAAGATAAAGGGTACTTACAACCAAGCTTCAATGAAAAGATATATCGACAATTAAAATATGGGACTAAAAGTGAAAAGATAGCGATAAGAATTATTTTATTGTGAATATTATGTAAAGGATGAAAATATTTGTTATGAAGAATGAAAATATACTTATGAATATAACTGTTGACTATATCAAGATGAAAAATGAAATGTGGCCATGAAGATTATTGTTTATTAAAAAGTGAAAAATGAAAATATAATTATAAGAATAGATGTTGACTAAAGAAGAAAAGATGTATTATTGCTATGAAGATTATTATGTGTTTATATTAAATGAGAAATAACTGTATAACTATGTAATGAACATTGAATATATTGTAATTTTATAATGTGAAAAAACATGCTCCCAAAGAATTTATGTAAAGGATTCAGAACATTGTATTTATGAATAATAGAGTACGAATAAAAGAAAAATAACATACGAGAAAGACAAATTACATCCCTGGCACAACAAAATTTCCAAGAGCCAAGTCAACCAGTAATAATCAACATCATACCCGTACTATAAAAAAAAAAATACAATACGAGACAGACAAACAACATCTACGGCAAGAAAATTTCCAAGAGCCAAGTCAACAAGTAAAAAGAACATCCTACCCGTACTATAATAGAAAAATACAATACGAGACTGACAAATTCCATCTTTGGCACGACTATTTCCAAGAGCCACGTCAACAAGTAAAAAGAACATCTTACCCGTACTATAAGAGAAAAGTAACATACGAGACTGACGGATTCCATCTTAGGCACATATGATTTCCAAGAGCCAAGTCAACAAGTAAAAAGAACATCTTACCCGTACTATAAGAGAAAAAAGTACAATACGAGAACGACACACACCATCCACGGCATATATGAAGTAAAATCATTAATTCCAAGAGCCACGTCAACAAGTAAAAAGAACATCTTACCCGTACTATAAATAAAAGAGAAATACAATACGAGGCCGACACACTACAACTATGGCACAACTATTTCCTAGAGCCACGTCAACAAGTAATAATTAGCATCATACCCGTACTATGAATAAAGACAATAATAACATACGAGAAAGACAAATTAGATCCCTGGCACAACAAAATTTCCAAGAGCCAAGTCAACCAGTAATAATCAACATCATACCCGTACTATAAATAAAAGGAAAATAACATACGAGAAAGACGACTTACATCCATGGCACAATTATTTCCAAGAGCCACGTCAACATGTAGAAAATGAACATCTCACCCGTACTATAAAAGAAAAGTAATTTACGAGAACGACAAATTACATCCTAGGCACAACTAATTCCAAGAGCCAAGTCAACAAGTAAATATTAACATCATACCCGTACTATTGAAAAAGGAAGAAGGAGCAAATGAGAAGTTGGAAGAATAAACCCAAAGAAATGTATTAATGTAGACAAACCACCACACACAACCACATTGTTTCTAGTGTATTTTACTAGAGAAAGGCCAATACCACATGGAATCTATATATACCAACTAAAACTATGAGAAAGGAGAAAAAAAATAAATGTACTTATGAATTATATCTAGAAGAATAAAACCTGAAATAAAGAATATGACGAGATGACGTTTAATGCGATACAAAATGAAGAGATTAATCAATGATGAAGCAGAATGAAAAGTAATATACTAACGAAGATAATCATGAGAGTATACCAGTGATGAAGTGTAAAACAAACTATCCCTATAATATGTGAAGAATTTAGTTGAGTTGAATCAAGAAAAAGAGAGTATAACAATGTATAAACCGCAGATGCGTGAATTAATCCCAAGGATATTTATTATTTGTCGGAAGAACGACCACTATTATTATTTTTGATGATTTGAGATGAATTGACTGATGAATAATGCCAGCAATCATTTATTATTATTGAAGGAGATGATTTGCCTCCATATTTATTGATGTTAGTATGGCCAGTAGAGTTGAATAGCCAAAGTGAGCCGCTCTAAACTGCCCCACCTAAGCTTATGTTAGGGAATTAGGGAACTAAATAAACAAGGGAGATGATTACATAGAGAAGAAATAATTATGATTCAAATAGAAGAAAGTGAAGGGATATATGTAAAAAACATGTGAATCGACATGGAAACGTACAACAATTGATGAATTCTTCAATGAAAAATAAAGTATAATGATTCAGAATTAATCAATTCTTATAGGAAGGCATATGTAACGTTACCAAATATGGCAGTTACATAAAATAAGTTAATATAACGTCAAGTAAGAGAAAAGCATGAAAGTATGTCTAGATAAATAAACCTATATATATAAAAGTGTGTATCTACAAATATATTAGTATAAAAATCCAACGATGAGGAAGATAGTATTAACATAGCAACATCAAATAGGAAATGAAGAAAGAAAATAACCATGAGCCAAAACAAAAGTATCAGTAACCAGACCCAATAGGATCCAACAGTGAGGGGAAACAACAAAATCAGGACCAATAAACTCCAACAGCGAGGGAAACAACTGAAGATAATGACTACAATGAAAATATTGAAGAAGAAGAAAGAAGAAGGACAAGGAAACGTAGCATGAAGAGAGAAGAAAATGGATAGACCATGCAAGGACTCAGCATAAACCAAGTGTACTAGAAACTATAATAGTAACCAAAGGAATAGTGATTATCAAATATGAAAGGAAAAACAGTGTTTAACATTTAAGGAACCACAAACAATTACAGTGAGTACTTAATATAGATGGGAAAACCTGTGAACAGTTAACTAATTTCAACCGAATAAACCACACAAACAATTCCAGTGATAAGGTTTATAGTGTAAGAAAATGTGTTAATTTCATAGTGAAAACAGCAAGAATTAAATAGTCAAATATACACAGACAATTAGTGTGACTGATTTAATAAAGATTGTGATCAATATAGATAATCATAAGACCACCAGAATAGAACAAAATCGAACAATTATAACATTGGTCATAGAGAACTGACAATAAAAAACCCTGTGATATGTCAAACAAAAGTGAGAGGAATTAAATTCAACCAATGACAAGAAAGATATTGTAATTAGTACAGAAAGATTTGTATTATTGTTTAGGAAGAAGTTGTGTAAACATGTGTATCAAAACAATTAAAATATTGTAGTAAGATACCATACTGAAGTGATGTTAGTAGTAACAAAATGCTGCATTAGAAGATGTAGTACATTGTTACATAACCCCATAGGAAAGACACCTATGAAACAGAAAATCATACATGTTAATGTAAATAAATAACCATCAACTATGATATCAATCAAGGATTTGTTATAAATAATAATACATCCTAATAGACAGTGTATTATATTGCAACACAATGAAAATAAAACAGATCAAATATGATGGCACAGAGATAGGAGAAATAGAACCTAGTATGCCAAATATTTAGACAAAATACAATATCAAAACAAGTAACAATGTTAAGGAAAGTATTACCAGTAGTTAGATAAACATCTGGTACTACTGTGAGAACAGATTCTAAACATAATGATAACAGTTTTGTAACCAAAATATTGTAAACTAACTAACTATGTACACATAGCCAGAAGTAAGCAGAAACATTGTATAACCAAATAGTTAAGCAAAATACTGTATTAAAGCTTGAACAAAGATTGTTAAGAATATTACCAGTAGTAAGGGGGAAACCTAAAGCTACTTTGAGAACAACTATGACCATGAAAATAGTCATTTTATATATAAATAATTAAAAACCAAATGACCATAATGGAGGAATCCAAATGTAAACAAACGATGAGAAACAAGTTATTTATGCAAAATGTAACATATAAACTTGTTTATAAGTAGATGAAAATGTTATCAAGAATCAGAATAATGTCTGATACTACTTTGGAAACCCAAATTAAGTGTAGTGATAACAATTCAATTATTATTTTAACAAAAATAAATGACTACCATGCTATGACACAATGTAAGCAGACACATTACTAAAAAATTGAAGGGTTCTGAGATAGCTAAAAGCTAACCATTATATGTAGGGAATTACGTACAATGAGTGTACACTAATTACAATTATTACATAATCTAAATAGTATAGAGAAAACCAGAAGTGAAATAACAATTGTATAAAGAGCGATAGGAGGGGACTAAAATAATGTAAATAGTAGATTAAATATAGCCATGTACATATATTCAAGTGTAAAATTATGTAAATAGACGTTTCTATCATGATTAGATTGCAGTATTACTGTTAGTAGATAAGAAAAATTAGTTTTAAGTATATTTATGAAAAATCAAATATGGACGCCCAAAGACGCCATAACGAGATATTGTTTAGGAAACAATTATTCCCAAGTTTTGAATTAAACCAATTGAGATATGGACTCAGAGTGTTTAATTGAAAGTGTTTTAATATAAATAATAAAATTTGGTGTAATAAACTTATAAATATAAGATGCACCATAAATAATTAATAAAATCGTTATAGTGATAGAAGTAATGGACGGAAAATAATCTTGTTTGGACTTAAATAAAAGCGCAGGATGTCCGCAATTTACTGACACTAACCATTTAACGATAAGACATAGATTAAGAAAGTTATTGCAATTTTAAACTTTTCAATTATTTTTTGTACCAGTGCTGACGTCACGTAGCCTCAAACGCAAAGGCCAAAATTGGTAAAAAGTTAAATATTTTAAGAAAATAAAGTGTTTTGGGTTAGAGAGTATAGTTTTTTCAACCAATCGAATGAATGAATATTGGCAGACGAGCCACAGACGCTTCGATGGAGCGTTACAGTTCACGATCAGTCATCAGACGGAAAGGTCATGTCACTCTCCGGTATGAAGAAGTTTAATTTTTTGAATTGTGCGCGACAGACACATTAGTAAATCAACATACACATAACCTGTAAACTACACCAGCATAAGCGAGTGAAATGTGCGGAGTGTATACTATTTAAGTACGATTAGTGTATAATATCAATCGTACATACGAGTGTTGTGTAATAGATAAAAACAGGGAGTACAATTCTTTTTATTTAATTAACATTGAAACAGAAATAAATTTTTCTGTAAATACGTAAAGTTGATTACTACGCAAGTCAGTAAAAAGCGAAGTATCAAAAACGATGATGGAATTTATCAGAATTAATGAAAGTATTAATTCGCAATAATTAATATGTTGAATAAATATTTTAATTATTTGTCATGATTAAAAGAATTATATTTGAAGCATTTATTACAAAATACTAGTAATACCAATAGTCGCTCAATTGACTAAAATTGTTTTCTTGATTTTTTTCGATATTTTAAAAATAAATATTTTAACTTTCATGCGAAAGAATATATATGATACTGATAATGACACATCAAAACTATTAAGAATAATGTGTTTATACTTAAATTAAGAAGAAATAAATATTAAAAGATAATTAACCATAATAACCATACACGTTATAGAATAACCTTAATGTCGTAACGGTAACTTGCCAATTTCTCTGTTACAAGTCTGTTCTCAAGTAAAATCCAAACCAGATGGAAATAATAACAAGAGTTTTTTTTTAATAATAAATTTTTCTCTTGTAAGTAAATAATTCTCAAAGTGAATTATTAAAATAAAGTAATACATTTTAGCTGTGCAAGCCAACGTGCTTGTTAATTGTCGAATTAACACTGTAGACTGCGTGCGCATTCCCGCGTACGATAATACCATAACTATCAGTTATATGGTATTAATTTTTTATTTTTATATTTGTGTGTTTGTATTTAATTATTGTTCATTTAATATCATTATTAATATTACATCTTGTACCTGGTATCATGCTACCTAAAAGAACCATACGAACATGGTAATTCACTGATACAAGAGGACATAACCTCTTAAAATTAAACTATTGTATAACTAACAGGTTTACCAGCCTTGAGACTAAGCAGAGTCTTATTTTAAAGTTTATTAATTGTAATTATTATCCGAAAGGTTATTAGCAACTGATTGTTAATTGTTCAAAAATTTTATAATATCTTTAATCGTTAATAAACCTCTACTTTTTATTACCAGTGAAAACAAAGGAGTATTATTTCAAATTTAAATTAACTCATTTATTCTTAGTCAGTTCTACCAAAAGGTGGCGGAAAAGTTTAAATAGTTCTAATAATTCAGAACATTACTTAGGTATTATATCATTTATATTGTGTATGATAGCCATATTGAATATTCGACCAGAATATTTATTTGTATATGCAGTGTATGTATTTCAGCTGAACCGTCACTGAACAGGACTATAATATCCACTTGTGGTAAGTGAGGGAGGTTAATAACGGAGTGCGAAATATTTTAAACTAAGAAGTGAACCATTGCTACGCACCTATTCGACAATACAATCAAACTAATAACAATAATAATTATAATTAGAACATTTTATAAAACAACATTATCGTAGATACCGGTGCGTATCTGCAATCACACTATCACACCACTACATATAAAATCAGTATCCAGCATCAAGAACGTATATACCCCTCTAGTATCTTGTCTTGTAACATTACAATATGTATAAATTAACGAGAATAATTCAATAAAATGTTTTTATAATTCATAACAACGTTTCCAGTCCGGTCCAAGAGCGATAACGTATAAGAAAAAAACTAACATATAGTCACTGTTTGGATTATCAGTAAGCGCGAGTGAGATACAATGCGGAAAATGTCTACATGCACTGTAAGTGTAAGAGAGATGGAAATAAGCAAATGCATATCTGTGAGAGATAACGCTTGTTGTTTCCTGACAGAGTGAGACAGAGAAACGAGGAAATTATGCATATCAGTGAGCTGATATCTCGTAAATGAGGAAAGTATAAAAGCCACTTTAGGAAGAGTACCATAATTGTTGTATTAAAATTACCGTATCTTCATAATTATCGTATCCCCATAAAACGCTAAAAATAAACTTTTTAGTCATTACTTTTACAGTCAACTAAATACTTGTACATCCGTCTATTTAACTTTCGAACTGTATATGCTTTTTCGCAAAAACCATTTTTCATAACATGATCAAAAACCTATCTGCAATTTACCCATTCATAGCAACTTTCCTACTTGTAAATGATTATGACCTTTATTTAAGAGCGTTTGTTTCATTAAACATGCACTATAAATTTGTAATTCCAATTATAACTGTTATTTAGAATTTTCTAAATTAATGACGGTGTTTTGAATACCAGTAGTGAGTGAAACATAATAAAAAAAAATTGTTGGGTGCGTGTACTTATGTACGCGCGTTAGAAGTTATACTTCCTTTTGTATATAATATATAATATAATATATTAAAACAACACAAATTACCAGTCTGAATGTAATTTAAGTTGTGTAGCCCCACGATTTTGGGATACAATTTATACAACGGTATATCTTTGTTTATATACGTTGCATATACAAATTTATTTGTGTTTGAGGAGCCCCACGTTCTTGGGACGTCAAACTTTTATAACACTACAAATTGATATTTATTTAATGTAATTTAAATGTGTGTGAAAATGTGTGTTATATAACATAACAAATTCAATTTAATTTATTGAATTGATTTCATGGGTGTAATGGTAATGAGAAGATGATACGTTACTTAAGTTTAAAATTGTTCCATAATTTATTTATTAAACAAAATCTTTCATATCGCATATTAAATATTGACTCATTATTATATCGTTTGTACGAAGTTTTCGTACATAACTTATTGCTGACAAATTACATACACAAGTTATACACAAAGCTTATTATCTAATTTTAATTTCTTTAAAATAGTTATTTTGCTCTCGGCTTACTTATTGTGTGCTCATCTTCTTTGCAATTGCTGATTCATTAGCTTCAAAACTGAATTTACTTCTATTCAAATTTCTTTTATATTAATTTGTTTTAACTTTCTACTGCATATGCATTCTCCTTTATCATCAAAGACTTTACTAATTACGTTAATTCAAAATTTGAATATTTCTCTTATCATTTACGTTACTAATTACTAAATATGATACAAGAAATATTATTCTAATTTTTATTCTGATTCTACATTTATGTATAATTTATTTATTTCAATATTGGTTGAATGTCTTTCTTTCCAACTTTAATTAGTGTCTTTCAAATGTTTATAATTAGAATGGTTTTTTATCACCTCTTTTGACGTGGTAATTCGTCTGTGTGTCCTCCTTCTGATCATCTGGTCGTGTCCTCCGTGTCGTTCTGGTCCCTCTGGTTGTGTTCAACTGCATGTGCTGATTAATAGTCGTCTCGTCTCACGTCATATGCTGCCGGTGTGCCCATAGACCTCACCGTATGTATTCTGCGGCTCTGGTTGGACATCTAGTTTGTCCTGTGACTCTCACTATAGATGTGAATTGGCGTCGTCGACTGACATAGCCTCCTGCGGGAATGGTTGAATCGAGAAGAAGACACTTTATTAGCGCGACCTGGTATTTGTAGTCAGGTCGTGCAAAAATTCCTGTCTGAACAATATTTGACCTATCAGATTCTGTCGAGCGTCACTTTCCCAACTCTGGTTCAAGTCACAATTTTCGCCTATTTTCGCGAATTACGATTACGTACATTGGACTTCTTTATGGTACTCACAAAAAGAGTTATTCATTTTTTACGTATAGTAATTGCACTTTTCGTCAGATCTGTAAGGTTTTTTAACACTTTATTCACCTATAATTTCTAGACACTTTGGTGTCTTTTGTTTTATCCTATCGTACATAGTTTTCCTATAATTAAAATAAACATACAACTATTTTACTTAAAAATAGAAAAGAAGTACATTAAAATCCTCACTTCAACCTAATGCAATAAAAACCAATGTGCAAGTTTCTATCAATTTGCAAATGATTAATTATTAGTAATTGGTTATTGTGGAATTTTATGTTGGTCTAAGTTAATGGAAAAAAAAATTGGAAGAACAACTTGAAACCGATATAAAATGACTAGCCTATATTGCATTAAAGATGTCAAAGAGTGTATTTTCTATAAAACTGATTACAGTAAGGACCTTTGTTTATGAATAGAAACAAATAAAGACTCCGTACTTAGTTTGCACCATTAAAATTCACAAACTGATAGATATTATTTCATAATGCCTATTGTTATAAAAAGATTGAAATAACAAATGTATAAACAAAATATTTGACATTTATAGCCATTTACAAAGTGTATAGAAACTTGTTTTACGTGGTGTAATGATTTGTTTTATATAGCAACTTCTCAGGTTTGAATAAAAATAGACACTCACGACCCAACAGTTCCATGATTGTTTTCAAACATCATAATAAAAATTAACCTCAAATATTTTTAAACACTTATTAAAATTTGGTGACACAATTTTTGTCACAGAAAAATATTTCACAGCACAATATATATAAAGTTATTTAATTATATATCCATTCACGATCAGCAGCAGCAGGTCCATGGGGGCCGCGAGTGAAATGTTTTGATGTTTTGGCCTCAGGCTCGTTGTCCACGGCTAACTTCATCCTGTTTTCGTTGCATGGTGCGCGCGCATTTCGTTACATACTAAAATTTCACGCTCAACGCACCTAAAGAAGTATACCTTCAAAAATAACTTTCAATAATTACGTAATTGAACATCCCTATAACCTGTATTTAGCTACAATATATTGTTACGGCATCACAGAACAATCTACGTGTTTATCAAACGTTCCAGAGAGGTCCAGAGTGTAAGCGTGTGGCGTACGTGCTACTAGACGTATTTTGCGAGAATCATCTCGACTGTGCCGCGCTTCGCTCGGGCGCACGGCCTGTGTCAAGGCAGCAGTTAATTACGTAGTTCACACGAGAGATAAGACGCAGTTTGGAAGCTTCTGTTGTGTGAGCGGGACTATAAATATATGTCGCTGGTACCGGCCTTAGTTTTCAGTTTTAGTGCGAGGTATTTACAGGGCGGTTCGAGAGTTATAGTAGCGAGATTACTGTGTACGTTCAAGAGTGAAGTGTTTGTGACAGTAAAATAGCTCAATACTTTGTCGAATCAGGCCTGATCAACCTGAGTATTGTTATCATTGTTGTGCATGCAAACAATGTCTATATCTAGAGCACAGCTATTACGATCTACCCAGATGGTCCGTTCTTTTCAGCAACTGATAAGACCCCAACTCGGTAGGAAGCCTAACTATGTAGGAACCCAAGATTGTGGCAGTCTTGAAATGAGTCATTGCTGGTCAAGTTCGCCTACTACTGACAGTCAACGTTTCGAGCGCTGCAGTACAACCCTTTTTCTCGACGTGAGGATCTATGCGCTTAGCCAAGTGCGAAAAGGGTTTTAATTTTGATTCCTGAACTGTCTGGGACCCTGATTGCTGTTACTTTGGAGCATTCTCACACCTGGGGCTTGGTGCTGTCATCTGGAGACTTCTTTCCGCCGCCGCGGATTTCCGCATTCTGCCGCCGCGTTCCGCGACCGACCTGGACTTCCGATACGCTTACTGTTCGATTGTGCGTGCATTACGCGGAGAACTTGTGGTGAGTGTATCTTTTCCTTGATTAATTTCCTAAACTGTGCCACGACTGGTGTTTCGACACGGACTTGCGGAGAGTTACTCTTCGAGGATTATCACTTCTGCGCCACATAAATACTATATATATTAGAATAGCGTATTACATAAGTTATTGAGATTTAAGTTGTTGTTAGTGTAAACATTTATTATTATTGCGGCATCAGCTAATGACAGTCATTTACTCTCATTGTTATTTGGAGATACAAGCAAAACTTAATAAAATAGAATATGATTTCTTATTTGGTATATTTTGTATACCTTACATGATTGGTATAGTAAATTTGAGCAAACTGCCTTATCAAGTGGTTTAGTGGTCAACCTTATTGGGACGGGATTGAATCTCCGTGATCGCCCGTTGGTTTTCCCTGCACGGAGTGGCGCCCTTAAAAAAAAAAGAGAAAAAACTATATTTAAGTGAATTTGATTTCTGGTTACCCCTCACACTTCTTGATACTGACATAGGTGGTGTTAATATCTATCAAGAAACCCCACCCCTTCACCACTAGCTAGCCTGGTTAAATTCAGTGGGTAGCATGTTGCGTTTTATAATCGGGCGTTATAATTACAATTTATTATAATACAATTGTGTTAATATTAGTGACATTTTATTGCGTGTGAACAATTTTGATTTGATTTGTTGTAGTAGACTGTGTTGGTAATTACGAACTGTTTTACTGTAAAAATTAAAGGTGTGATTAGTGACTTAATTGGTGTCTTGTATTTGTTTTGTTTCCACTGTACTTACGCGATCGAGTAGACTGTCGTAACAATGGTGTCAGAACTGGGATAGAATGGCTAATAGTGGAAACAGTGGGCACTTTTTACAAGACGAGTCTAATTCGTAATTATTCGGAAAAAATGGAAGCCAGTCAGATGATGGAAATTTACAGGCGCTGCTGTTACAGACGGAGAAACGACAGGATGAGAAACGCAGGCAGGAGGCGGAAGATGCAGAAAGACGACAAAAAGAAGAACGAAGACAAGAAAGGGAAGAAACAGAGGACAGACGTAAGCAGGAAGCAGAGGAACGTAAACGTGAAGTAGGTGACATCAAAGCGTTAATTCATGAACAAAAGCAGATGCAAGAACATACTACCGCAGAATTGGATCTCCTACGTGGTGACGTAGGTGAATTACGAAGTGAGCTGAATAATCAGATTACCAGAATATCTGACGTAGAAGAATCCATGTCAAATAAAATAGCTGAAGTAGAAAAATCTGTCTTGACTGTGGAAGAAGTTATGTCAACAAAAATATATGCAGTAGAAAACTCAATGGCAAACATAAGAGAACAAATTAAAACTGAAGTTGAACAGTGCATGAAGATACAACCAAAACAACTTTGTGAACAGACTGTACCAATGATAAAGACAGAGAAAGACGCAGAAAATAAGTCAATAGAGAAAGTAACTTTACCTGCAGTAGGGACTGTTCATGTCAAAGTTCCAACCTTTGACGGAAGCAGTCACTGGGCAACGTACCTCCGCCAATTTGAAGCTGCTGCATGCGCAAATAATTGGAGAGAGAAAGACAAGGCAGTCTCACTCGTTCTCGCATTAAGAGGACCCGCGGCAGAACTACTACAGAAAGTGCCACCTGACAGCCAGAACATCTAGAACATCTATGCCGAGTTGATAAAAAGTTCTAGAATTACGCTACGGTGATAAACATTTGCGGGAGGTGTACTACGCTCAGTTGAGAACAAGACGATAACGTTCCGGGGAGAGTCTTCAAGAGTTTGAAGCACGTATCGACAGATTGATTAGATTGGCCTATCCTGAAGCACCAGAAGACTTCCGAATATTGCTTGCGGTGCAGACATTTATTGATGGCATCGGAGATTGTGAACTTCAGCAAGTGTTACAAATGGCAAGACACCGAAATAGCTCAGAAGCTCTTGTTGACGCCCTAGAGTTTGAAGCTGCCAAGTCAGCGTCCCGCTACATTAATGGGTTTGTGCCATCACATTGCAGTCAGAAGATCCCTGTATCACATTGCCGTTACGATGGGTGCAGAAAAACAATGTTGTCGAACAAACAATTCAAAAGTTCAAGAGAGTCCCAACGATTTGAAAAAGACAGAAGACCGGAATGTTACAACTGTGGAAAACGTGGTCATCTACAGGTAGACTGTTGGGAGAAGAAGATACCGAGAAAAGAGAGTGATTGCACCAATTGGAGAAGTAAAGCTCCAGAACAGCACACAGTTTCCACGCTACATAAGACCAATGGAAAATTGATCGTTAATGGATCTGCGGAAGGTAAACCAACATCATTTACAGTTGACACGGGCGCAACAGTGTCCATTGTGCGCCCTGACTTAGTCAGAAACCGCCAGCCTCTAATTAGCTCTTGTACGATACAGTCTGTGACTGGAAGCCCCGTCAAGGTGCTAGGAAAGACGTACGTGTACGCCTGGATCTTCTCGAGTTTAGCCACCAAATGCTCGTTGTAGACATTGTCGATGAAGTGATTCTTGGCACGGACATAATGAATGCCTACGGATTCGTTGTGGACTTAAGAGAGAATGTCCTGAAGGTTGGCCAAGAGAAGATAAAGCTTTGCATGGCTAAAATGACAGGGTCTACCAACCATTCGATTAAGCGATGGCATTAGTCGAAGACAAAGTCAACAAGTCTGGACAAGAAGAACCCTCCCTGTTGCAAGCGCAAATGGAGGAAGAACTGGCAGAACAATCTACGTGTTTATCGAACGTTCCAGAGAGATCGAGAGTGTAAGCGTGTGGCGGGCTTACAAGAATTACACGCATTTTGCGAGAATCTTCTTGACTGTGCCGGGCTTCGCTCGGGCGCTCGGCCTGTGTCAAGGCCGCAGTTAATTACGTAGTTCACACGAGAGATAAGACGCAGTTTGGAAGCTTCTGGTGTGTGAGCGGGACTATAAATACATGGCGGTACCGGCCTTAGTTTTCAGTTTTAGTGCGAGATATTTACAGAGCGGTTCGAAAGTTATAGTAGCGAGATTACTGTGTACGTTCAAGGGTGAAATGTTGCGTTTTAAAATCGGGCGGTGTAATTACAATTTATTGTAATACAATTGTGTTAATATTAGTGACATTTTATATCGTGTGAACAATTTTGATTTGATTTGTTGTAGTAGACTGTGTTGGTAATTACGAACTGTTTTACTGTAAAAATTAAAGGTGTGATTAGTGACTTAATTGGTGTCTTGTACTTATTTTGTTTCCACTGCATCTACGACGATCGAGTAGACCGTCGTAACAATATTTTACAATACTATATGTTGACTGGTATATGTATAAACGCTTTCTGTACCAAATCCAATATTTAATTGTTGATTACTGCTTTTATAATTAATTTAAAATACCATTACATTATGTGTAATTTAAATTGTAATATTGTATAAATTAAGTTTTGTGATAGTATATTATCTCCTTGTCTTTAAAGGAAACATTTAAAAATGTAAAACAAACTATCTCAACTCCTTCACATACACAAGGATACACACATACAACGCACACGCGCGGACACACACACGCGCGCGCACACACTCCCATACACAAACACGTTCACCCAAATAATCATTCTGTTGTGTCTGATATTTCTTTTGTATTCATACACAGGTCTTAATATTAATGTCATATTAACTTAAGCATTTATCATAGTCAGTGGTTCATACAGAGCTGCTGATGGCAATTACTGATGGCGTTCATTCTTTCTAATTTTGCATAAAATTCTTTCACAGTTAATACAAAGTTTTATAATTCCAGCTCTATTATTTTCATTGACTTTTTAGTCTCAGATATTCGAGTTACTTTATTTCTTAGGTTATGTTGTAAGGGAGCCAGGACTGTACTGGTAATAGCCTGCAAAATAATATTGAAAACAACTTGTGTTTTTAAACATTCTTCACCTCCTTCGCACTTTCAGGTGCTCCTTGTTTACATTATTATTGTATACGGAAAGTGCTTGTTGCCGGTTTATGTAACCTAGACGTAAATTCCTAATATTGTTGGAAGTTGCTGGTTGTTTACACATAGCTTTGTACAGGATTACGGCATATAATACGCGGCATGCGACATTGTGCAGTTTCTTCACAGCAACAGCAACGGTATGTTATTAACTAATCTCAAATTACCGTTAAGGTATTTAATTAGGTAATTTATTACGGCCTTACAATTTTTTATGTTAACAATTTAATAATAGAACATGTGTTATATCACACGGGCGTTAAAAATCACATCACAACGTGCCAATATTCGCTAGTCCGATGACAATGTAACAATTATCCTATATTGTCTAATAAATTATTTATAAACCTATACTAAGTTTCCAGAAAAGCATAATTTTTAAAAGTTTAACCAAACTTTAAACCTAAGGTCCGTTAATACTGTTCATTTTTTCCTTCATGAATAATTGCAGATTGATTAATGATACAGCGAATTGACTGCGTATAGTAATCAATCAAATCTGTCATTTCGTCGTACGCAGTAATCAGTGTTTTTTATGTTTTGTTTTTAAATAATACATTTTAACTATTGTTTGTACACTTACTGGTTTAATGTATTATACGTTTATAGTACCCTCCCTGTGTTTTCATTAAACATGATGATATTCCTCAGATAATTTTGTTAACTTTCCATTAGGCTAGGGTTTTAGAATTCTGTTCATCACGTCACAAAATAAGCATTTGTTGTTTTGTAAATTATGCTTACATTTTTAGTTGTCGCGTTTACATTTGATTAATAATTCACTTACTATCAAGTACAAAATATATTCTGGAAATAATAGAATGTCATTATTTAAAAATAGTCATTACTTTACTATTTATTTTAAAGTTAGGCTAATTTGTTAATATACGTTACTCACGAGGTCATAGAATGTGGTTGCCAATTTATAAACACAAACTGAACATTATAAGTGGCCAGAAGCAACAAAGAAGCTACACAGAAGTCGCAACAGCTATTAATCAGATACAAAACTAGACCAAAAAATGTTTTTTAAACTTAATGAATAAAGTATGTACGAGTTTCATATACATTGTGTTTCTATACATAGTAAGTATAGAGTATGACATATTACACATGCATATTCCTTGGTATAACTTGGGAATTATATAAGTTAAGAATAAGGTCCATATCAAAAGTAAAGAACAACTGGAAATTAAATAAAAAAACCGGATTTAGTAATGGAAATACTCTCCTTACTGTCAACAGACAATTCCTATTCTGTAAACAGGTTCTAAACTCCGTTTAGGGTATGATATCCGAGTTTGAGTCAAACTCCAACTAAAAGATAAATTTCACAACACTATACAATGTTAGAAGTAACAAGAATATACACGATGCAAATTAGTTCAGCAGGAACAATGACAACTACAGCAGTATCGTAGCCAAACTTTTTCCACGGAATTTTTTTTGTGATGTTTGAGACTTGTCCAAAGACAAGCCTCGGGCTGATCTGGGGCCCCCTTCAGGCAGATGATAGGACGTGGGGAGACCCACGCCAGTGCAGGCCGGAAGCGAAGAAGGTGGAGGCACATTGAAGGTAGAATAGTGGATGTGCGTGTATTTGTGTGTAGATGTAAGTATGTAGCCATTGAGGTGAAGGAAGTGGCTGATGAAAGTGCCATTTATTATTGTTTATTTTATTTTATTTTTCATGGCGGCCAAAACAGGGACGAGTAGGGCAGGTCGCCAATGCTGGAAGGAGGCGACAGTGAGGCGTCGAGGTAGGCGGGGGACACAAAGAAGAGAGTTAAAAGACTTGGTAAGAAATTAGGGAAACTTAAATTATTGTGTGATCAGGAAGGATGGAGGTTGAGTATGTTTGTAATTGGAATTAGGTGTTTTTATGTGTTTCTATTTATCTGACACTGACGACCAGGAATTCTGGGAGGAGGTTCATCATCTATGGTAAGGAGACGGTTTATGAGGAAGGAAGGTCTGCGGGTGTTGCGGGTAGTTCTGTTGATGGAGGTGGCTATGGATTGTAGGGAAGTGCGTTGTGAAGCGGTTTTTGAGTATTTCTAATTGAGCTTGTACAGGAAGGAATCGAGGTTAGGGAAAACTGTATTTAGTGCTAACAGAGCGCTGTAATTCCTTGGTAGTACAGTGGTCAGTATCCCCGCCTGTCCACAGGACGTTATTAATACCGATTTTATACTGTGGGGTCATAGACAACACCAGTATTGCTGACGACAAACAAGGGAGAGGTACTGTTGGTAGTGGGGAATTCGCTGGTTGTAGACGAGTGTATAGTAGTTATAGTGTATCACGCCTGCTAGCAACCTGACACTACCAGCTGCAGATTTTACCTGTAACAGTCCATTGGCGACTTATCAAGTAAAGGGTGCTGTAACCCGTACTATCCGCCGTAGGCAATTGAAATGAATAAAAATGGGATTACTCAAGTTTAGAAGGAAACACAAGTAAATACTGTGATAACTTTGACGTAGTACAACTGCTAAACAACTCAGACGTCGTGCAATTAATTAGAAGAAGAAATCCTTTAAATTACTGTAAACTGCTCAGTGTGAATAATAGTGAAAGTTACAGGAAGGCGGCAGTGTGTAGCTCGAGGTTAAAAACGCATTCAATAAACCTGTATAAAGTTGAGAAAATGATAAGAGCCCCTAAGAAACTTTTAGACACATGTTGAGCAGTAACAAGTCAAATTTATTCGGTTTATTAGTCAAAGGTGACTTGACTGTAACAGAACTCTCGATATTGAATAACATGGTCAACAGGTAACACCTGTAACGTATGACAATATATGAAGAGTATACTGTTATTCCTTACTCTCATATACGAATGGATTATAAGTTGAACTATAAAATATCACCCAGCAACTCACAATATTACATCATGACTGACAACTCTCTTGTGAAATTAAACAAAAATAAATTGTACATACTATTTATAATTGATTGTTAAATGTAAAAATACCATTACAGGATGTGCAATGGAAACAGAAGCTACTTATTTATGTGCCATGTGAAACTAGTATGATCCGTTATAATAAGCACAATTCAAACATGATACAAATGAATACATACATTTTTATTTGTATTTGTAAATCAACTACTCAAATCCATAAGTATCCATCTGATTTGTAAATCAGATCTGCAAATCTATAGAATCGGAAAGTGTTGGGAATTCTAATGTTTGGGAAGCATTATTTCAGAAGATGGAACAACAAAGAATGACATCGAAAATAGGATACAACAGGGAAAAAAGGCTATTCGTTTGCTAAACTCGTTACTTTGGTCGAACAAAATGAAACTTCAAACTAAACTGACAATCTACACAACTATTGTGGAGCCCATTTTAACTTATGGCTGAGAATGCTGGCAACTTTCAGATAAAGAGTAAAAGATGATAGAAACTGTGGAAATGGACTTCTTAAGAAGAGCGTGTAATATTTCTAGAATGCAACATGATAGAAACGAAGATATAAGAAAGAGAACAGGGCGCATATTTACAACAGCAGAAACAATAGAATCCAGACAGTTGATATGGTATGGTCACGTAATGAAGATGGAGGAAAAGCGATGGCCAAAGAAAGCGCTGACTTATACACCACAAAACAGGAGAAGAAAAGGAAGACTGACAACACAATGGAGAACAGGAATTAGGGAAATCATGAGACATCGAGCTATTGAATACGATGATTGGAATGATAGGGAGAAATGGCGATCGAAATGCGGGATGCGGCATAGACTGTATGACCCCCGCTAATAATAAATAATAAATCAACAAACTTACGGAAGCCATATCGCCCTAAATGTAGGTCTGTGGAATCGATATATAGTCATAGTTGCCCTCTAGAGTATAAAGTAATTAAGTTTCTATCAACTCGATACAACAAACTCACGTCCAGAACTTTCCGTTTCACACTGACACACAGAAAGGCAAACTTAGCTTCGACAAGATTAGGAAGTCCCTAGTTGACCACAAATCTGAACCAGTATAAAGGAGTACATAATTTTGGTTATTAAAATCAAACCCCGGCAATAAGACGGCCATAAATATAACGACGGGACGTTTATAAATTTACTACGTTAAATCACAAAATATTGTTAGTATAAATAATAAAATATAAGACATAGTTTTTATGTTCAATTCAATTTTTGTAATTACACGCGCACGAGCACACACACAAATATACACATTACCGTCTATGTTAGCAAATTTATGTGTATAATCATAATAATAAAAACTCAAAGAGTGCACTTTCGTTACAGTGTCTGATATCAATTAGACAAATTATTTTATACTTCCTAAGCTATCTACACGCTTCTCTGGTAATTTAAGATCTCGCATTTGCGGAAAAGTGTAAATTTTAATATTTGAAATAATTTGGAAATATGACTTCTGTCATGAACTCTCGTAGAAGACGAACGAAACAATGCAGTGGTACAGCCCTTTTCCTAGCGTGCACAGCGACTGCATTCTCTCTAGGTACAGTCCAAGACGAGCCAAGAAGCCGCTGCTGCCTGAGACTTACGAATTCTAAGTATAAAACTTAGTTGAGTTAAGGATTCCGTAATAAACGATGATAATTAAAAGTAATGTACGTCAAACTTAAGACATCTGATTTTGGTTAGGTACACCGGTAATTATTCTGCTCGTTGTGTGTAGCATTTTTGAAAACTTAAATAATTGTTACCTTTCTGTTCCTGATGATACATGTATTTATCTTCTTGCATATTGAAACAATGGACACTGTTAATATTTTACTCTTTTTGTCATTTATATGTATGGTACCGCGGTTGGTAAGACACTATCACAATTTCGTAGTTAAGTCTGTACAACATCCAGTGGAAAGCAGACGTTCCAGTAATTATTTCAGTTAATTGAACTTTATCATTTTCCCACTATTTCAGTTATCTTTATGAGAAACTAGAAGAAACATTACTGTATGCACATAATAATATACGCAGATGTAAGCAGAATTAATTATTTGCACATTTGTTATATTATAAGCAAAATATTTTAGGCATAACTATTCGTAATTAGACACAACTATGCTTGAACTATATTTGTTGTGCATTTTCTTTTTAGAAAATTTTACTACTTGTACAATGTTACGCCAACTTTACAGAATTTACAGCAAAACTTTTCCCAAGATTTTACGAAATTATTAACACAAAAATACACAAAGAAAACTAATGTATTAATAGAATTGGCAATATGAATCCTTGGGAAAGATAAAATGAATATATCTACTTTCCTACTCAGGTACTAATGAACTAATCAATTTACCCAAACAGTGTACGAAGAGTATACCATGGAGATTTAACTAATAAAAAGATACAATGGCTAAAATCTTTCCCTGCTGGGAATTTGAATTTAAATGCTTTAATATTGTAATAAAACACAAAGTTGTTAATTACAAATAATATATATATTTTGATAATAATTGGTTAATAAAAAAAAATTTATTTATTTATTTTTATTTATTTTTTATTGGTTATTTTTCATGTCATTAATTAATTTTAATTGTAGTTGTTTTTAATTGTTTATGTTCAATTAATAAAAAATATACTGCTTAATAACTGTGCGTGTTCTGATGTAAGATTATTTATTTCTTCACTTCAAATAGATTATCTAGGCCGTATCGATTGCATGTAGCAGCCAATTTAATATCTGTTCTTCTTCTTCTTCTAGCTCGTCTCCTTAAGAAGTTCACTTTTTCTCTTAAATAATTAATGTAATTTAATTTAAGGCTTAGTTGATTAATAAAACAGTATTAAAACAATAAATGAGTTTATTCGTCAAACAACTATTTGAAATTGCCGCAACGGCTTGAATCTGATTCGATATAAAGTTACAGTTCGATTATTTTATATATTCAAAATATTTCAATGGAATTATTATATTATAAAGGTTCTTCTAACTGTAGAAATAGTCAGGAAAGGCAAGAGAATTCAATACTTACAAAGTATAAAAAACATATTCATGAAACGGACAAAATAATAAAGTATAATGTATATAAAAATTTAATATTACGATACTGTTGGTTTCTCTGACGTCACTCGTCACGTTCCCAGCATCCTCTTCGAATGGAATCAAAATGGCTGTCTTAATGAGTTGATCTGTGATTTAATTTCAGCTACGAGTTTTTTCTTCAAATAAATGTCTCCGTTGGTTAATTCCTCTCCAGTGATGTTGTTCTTGGAATATCCACAAGTTGTAGAGTGTAGTGTTATTTACCCACTGGATTTTGTTCGGTAATAATTGTGTTGTGTCCAAATGGTTACTGCCAACCAATGGCTGGTTCTATTAGTTTAAATTTACTCTTCAATCTCGTTCATATGTAGTTACAGCTCTATTTAGTGGTGTTTAGTTTAACTGTTTATTTCCCACGATTATTTTACTTGTATTCGGAACTCTACTGTCTATTCCCCATTCATTTATATTTTCACAATATATCTCGGTTGGTGTTATTTGAAAAAACGTCATCCAATTTCTTTTAAATGTAATTGACACGTCTGTCCTGTTTGGCTTTTAACAATCAACTCACTGATTTTTGTTCCTTCATATGTAAGATTTATAATATTTCGGTATCATTTCTCATTGTTCAGCCATCAGCTGTTGTCTTTGAATTCAATCTTATATATAAAAAATATTGACATTTTTATGTTTAAATGGCTATAAATTATTTGTTTAGTACCTTTATGTAATTTTAATTATATAACAATATTCCTGATTTTATTTTATACAATTTAATACTAAACTTTCCCTATTTTGGTTTGAATTGTGCTTCTTAATTACATTCTTTGAAATTTATCTGTTGGCCTTATCTTGACTTACAGAAACCATTACATGGTTTAAAATATGTTTTATGTTACAATTTATTTTTCACTCGATTCCTAATTAAATATCTGTAATTTACCTAATTTACATCTGGCTATTATTTTAAACATTTAACAAATTATATGCATTTTACTAGTACACGTTACTGATTATAGCCTTATCTGGTACAAACACCTATTTTAAGTCAATTTTACATGTTGATTCCTCTCATTACTATTATAGGTAGTGGTTATTATTATGATAATGTATATGTATATTGAACAGGGTAATTTACATCAAATAAGTTTAGGTTCTATTAACTTGTATTCTTTGATTAGATTTATATGGTCAAATTTGAATTTGTCTTGGTCATTAATTTCCAATTTTCCTAGCAAAGTTATTATTAATTCATCTTATTAATTTTATATTTTTTGATCCACTATTTCTGGGTTGTTTGAACTATTATTTTGTCTTTCCTTACTTTACAAAATATAACATTAATTAACATGATTAAAATACAATAAATTCTTACATTCTAACATCTAGCATTTACTAGTATCAACACATCTTGTATGGTATTCACAAACAATAATAACATAAAATGGTAAATAATTATATAAATAAATACATTAAGACTTTATATTAATAATTGTCTTTTGTTTGTCTTTTTAAACTGGTTTGGGGTGTTCCCCTTAATCACATTTCTTTTAATTATAATTAGTTTTTACATCATTTTTAATTATATGTATTGGATTCTCTTTTTTGGGCTAGTAGTACATTTAAATTGGTATAGTTGATATAATTTTATTTCTTTTGAATTATTTATTTGCTGCTCTAGACGTTTTTGTCTTTATAATAGATCTTTTGGGTATCTGGATTATCATTTCCCTTTAATTCATTAGTCCTGGGCTATTACTCCTTACTGTTTCCTGTTTTACAAATTGTCATGTTAATTTATTTGTCCTGGGCTGTTACTCCTCACTACCCCATATCTTACTGGGTCTACTAATTATTATACTGATATGATACTCTTATTATTTACTTTTCAACACTTTATGGCTATATTTTGACTACATATAATTCCTTTGAATCGACTTTTCTAGTTCTGTTAAGTTCTTTTATTTATAATTCTAAATACCTTTCTGTTAATTTTTATTTAAGTTGATATTATTCCTTCTAGATGACTTCTTCCCTTCCTTTCATATATTACCTTATTTTGTAGAACAAGGTAAAAACTTCGTTGTGCTACAATATTCATGTTTAATATGGTAACCAAATCACTTGTACGAATTAATAAGTTATTCACCTTAAATTATCCGCCGTGTGATTTCTTGTAACTTCGTCTATGACGCGTTTCAGAGCTTATGCTCCATCATCAGATATTAAAAAGGTAAAACTATCACTCTTGCGAGATCGTTAAGTAGTAAAAATGTCAAAATTTGCAGGTGAACCGTACGCGGATTTGGGTGCGCACCCGTTAAAGTTCATTCTGCCACTGAGCGGTTGCTACCTTATCGTAGCCCCAGCGAGCAGACTCAAGGCGGTATCGTACAATCGGTTGGATACAAAGTTCAGGTGGTCATTTAACACGATATCGCGACTCCTTGGGTTTGCATATGTACTGTAAATTTAAAATTCCTCCAAGGCATTCATGAAACGGCCCTTCTTACACGCATGTAACGGTATTAAATTGGAACTAAAATCTGTGTAATTATGATTGTGTGAAGTCAGGTGTCGGGCGTAATTTGATTTGATGTTGTCAATATTTCTTATTTTCTTAGGTAAATGTTCTCGAAATCGTTTAAGGAAACCTCTCCCAGTCTGTCCAATGTAGAAGCACTCGCAATCATTGCATGTTAACTTATATATGCCAGTTTTTTCTTCTGGAGGCGTGTGTTTTTTCGGTTTGAGAATATCCAGTAACTTATTATTAGTCGTGAATGAAATAGTGAAACTATTATTATTCAATATAGAAGACAAAACCTTAGGCATAAAGCTAGTGTAATTAGTAGATATAAAAATGTTTGCGTGTTGTTGTTTATTCGGGGTTTAAGCATTCTTTTTTCATGTTTTCTCAACAGTTTGTCAATGGTTAAACTATTGTAACCATTGGCAACCGCGATATATTTTATGACATTTAGCTCATCACGAAAGTCATTATCATCCAAAGGAATTGTCAATAATCTATGAATGAAACTATTGTACGCTGCCATTTTATGCGAAAAAGGATGATGAGAGTCTGCGTGTATTGTGGTGTCAGTGGTAGTCGGTTTCCTATAAATGTTGAACGTTAGTTTATTCATCTGTCGAGTGATTTTTAAGTCTAGAAAGTTTATCTTGTTATCAACCTCTGTTTCAAGAGTAAACTGGATGTTTATATTTATTTTATTTAAACAGTTTTTAAATAATTCGATTTGTCTTATAGTACCATAAAAAATTAAAAACGTATCGTCTACATACCGTGCATAAAATAATGCTTTAGAAGCAGCCTTGCCTGACCTCCCGCCACCGCGGTTTCCTAACTCAGGCAAAAAGAAGCGGCATCGAAAGCCCCGTGGCGCTCGTTCCCGGGCTCCTGCCAACCCAGCCGCACAGTCCAGACAGCCTGCACAGCGCGCGAAGACCGACGTACTCGCATCTGTACCTCTTCCTAGCACCTCCGCTAGAGACGCTACACCTGGCCCTAAGAAACCCCTGGCTTCCACCAATCCCCGGATTGATAAGCCTCGGCGCTCTTATGCGCATACAGTCTCCGGGCACTCTGCCTCAAAAACCGTACCTGACGACTACCAGGTCGTCCACAACTTCCTTGCTGAGTTCGATCTCCGCAAAGTTGCCCAGACCTTCAGGTCCATCCGCTCCCGCTTGGAGACTGCCGATGTAACCGAGAGATTCATCCTCTTGGTGGAAGTCGCCACTTGAGTCGGGTCCTCAAACGTGATCTCTCAATTCTTTCCTGGAACGCCAACGGGTTGCCTAATAAGATCCAGGAACTCCAAGAATTACTGGCCCGACTCAAACCCGATGTAGTTCTTCTCAATGAGACCCACTTGACCCCTGCGAATCGGTTACCACTGGCCAACTATGTGTGCTATCGAAACGACAGACCGGGCACTGCTGGTGCCGGTACTGCCGTCGCGGTGAGGCTCAATCTCGAGCATCACCGAGTCGTCTTGCCTGCAATGACTCACCTCGAAGACACCGCTGTGGAGATGTTAAACACTCTAGGCGGTGTACTGATGGTCGCGGCGTATAAACCGCCGCAAAAAGAGCTCCTTCACCCCGATCTAGCTGTCGCGTTCGATGCACACAGGAGGCTCATCATGGCCGGCGACCTGAACTGTAAACATCGCGATTGGAACAGTCGCCTGACTGCCCCAAACGGAAAACGTTTACGCAGGTTTGCTGATTCACGCAAGGTAACAGTGATTGGGCCTACCCAACCTACGTTCTACCCCTCACAACGCCACGCGGCTCCCGATGTCTTGGACATAGCGGTGATCCAAGGAATTGACTGTCCGGTCCACGTGTCCGCGCTAACGGAACTATCGTCCGATCATCTCCCCATCTTGGTACACGTCGCTACCCAGCACGTCGTACGCAGAGATGTCAGGAAGGTGGTAGAATGGGACCGCTATGGCCCGGCGTTAAGTCGCCGATTGCCAGAGGCGGGACCACTCGAAACCGTCCGCCAAATCGACGAGGCAGTTGCCGCGTTTAATGAGGCTGCCGTATCTGCGATCGACGCGTCTTCCAGGATGAAGCCTGGCGTCACGCCCCACTGGCAGCGGATCCCAGAGGAGACGAGTGCTCTCGCTTGCGAGAGAAATCGCCTCCGGAGACGCTGGCAGCGGACCCGTGATCCGGCCGACAAGGCAGCGTACAACCGGGCGACCGGCATTTTACGTCGTGAAATGCAGGCCTACCGGAGACGCTGTTGGGAACTCGCCGTGGCCCAAGCAGGGGACGGATCGGACGAGAGTAGCCCATACCGGATACCTTCGGCGTTGGTAGGGAAGAGGCGCCGACCTCGTATCCCAGCCATTGCTGGACCCTTTGGTCAAATCTAGGCTCGCCCGGAGGCGAAGGCCGAGTACTTGGGCGCGTGTTTCGAGCGACAGTTCGCTCCTAACCCGCCCATGGACTGGGAATTCGATGAAGAAGTCGAGAACGAAGTGGAAGACTTTCTGTCTCTTCCGATCACTGCGGAGCCCGAACCCATTACTAGGGAAGAGGTCACAGATCGGCTCGTTGAACTCGTACCGAGAAAAGCTCCTGGCCCGGACGGCGTCTCGAACGCCGCTCTTACTCGACTCCCGGAGCAAGGAGTACTTTTCTTGGTCGCGCTGTTCAACGCGTGTCTAAGACTGGCCTATTTTCCCCAGAAATGGCGCAAGGCGACGGTCATAGCAATCCCGAAGCAGGGAAAGGATGCTTCCCGTCCCGGCAACCTCCGGCCCATTAGTCTACTGTCAGCCACGTCAAAGGTTCTCGAACGTCTCGTACAACGGAGAGTACTAGACCATCTAAGAAATTTCGATGTACTGGTCCCCGAACAGTTCGGCTTCCGTGTGGGGCATTCCACCACTCATCAGCAGATGAGACTGGTGGAATACATCACGGGCGCCGGCTGTTGGAAAGAGCAGACTGTCGCCTGTTTCCTATATGTGGAAAAGGCCTTTAATTGTGTCTGGCATGACGGGCTCTTGTTCAAGCTCCGGGAAATCCAGCTCCCAGATTGCTACCTTCGCTTGATTGCTAGCTTTCTGACGGAGAGGACTTTCTGCGTGCGAATAGATGACCATGTCTCTTCCGAGAGACGCATTACAGCCGGGGTACCTCAAGGTAGCGTGCTAGGGCCTCTTCTGTTCTCCGTGTACGTCAACGACGCACCCAGAGAGCCTGGAGTCCAGATGGCTCTGTTTTCCGACGACACGGCGGTCTATACCGCCGATCGGAACGCTGACAGAGCTATCCCACGACTTCAGCGCGCACTCGATGCGTATTCGACGTGGACGGAAAGCTGGAAAGTTGCCGTCAACGAAACCAAGAGCTCCGCGGTGCTATTCACAAAGCGCCGGAAAGAACCACGAGGCCGAGTGAGACTCGGTAGAACGTACCTGCCCTGGTCGAGAGAGGTTAAATACCTCGGTGTCCACCTTGATCGTCGGCTCACCTGATGTGCCCACGCTGAGACGATGCGAAGGAAAGCGTCCGCTCGTCTCGCGCAACTGTTTCCGATACTTGTCAACAAGGCCATGACTCGCAAGCTGGGTAAGTTGATCGTCAACGCGTATCTGTTGCCGATCATTACCTACGCTCTTCCCGTCTGGGGTTACCTCGCAACCTTTTCATAAAAGAAAGTTGCAAAGCGTTCTCGATAGAGGTCTTCGGCTAGCGGCCAAAGTCCCTTATCGGTTTTCTTCTCGACTCTTGAGAAGAGGACTCGGTGTCCACTCGTTGAAAGACACCGCAAGGCGACTTGCACGTAAATTTTACGTCCGAGCTGCGAGGACCCAGACAAACTCACTCATAGCCGCCCTTGGCAAGTACCGAACACGTCCAGGTGAATATTGGATGCGGGCCTCGACAAATACTGTACTAGTCGACCTAGTACGAGCATGTCGTTGTAGCGACCATTAAAAATTAAAAATTAAATAAATAATATTCCGTCTGGACAGGATCACTAGGCAGGAGCCCCTACCGGAGGCTCGGTACTAGGAAACCATTGGGTCGTCTCACGACGCACAACCCAACAGCTCTGGCAGCAAGGGTAAACGTCACTTGAAATTTCTACTAGTAATTTTGTACAAACCACTATGTTATCCCTCAAACCAGGTCAATTTACTTGAAATGTCTTTTTAACAGGGCTGGAGGTCAGGAAGGTTTCGGTGGACGGCAACAAGAGCCGATCTGCGCGCGCAGCATAAAAATGCGTCCGTACATTACGGTCGAAGACGTGACTTGCGTCTGTGTATGAGCCATAGCGTCGTGTTTGAGCCTGTAATCTGGCGGCATGGTGGGGCGAGAACCGAGCCGCAAGGTGGGGCGGAGAGCGGGAGAGAAAGCGAAAGTGTTTGCGAAAGGTAGCCTAAACCACTGTAGGCGCTTAAAGGTAAGAATTGTTTTATTTTATTAGCACAAAATAAGTGATATTCAAACGTAAGTAGACTTTCTAAATTTCTGTAGGTAAAAAGCGGATCTTGAGTGTTTTACAGCAGCCAATACAATTCCGTATTTTTACTTCTTTAATATCTCGCCTCTCTCTCTCTCTCTCTCTCTCGCACGCGCACGCGCGTACACGCACACATTCTTTCATACGCGTGCACGCGCACTATAATAAATGTAATTTAGTAAGTGGCTTAGCAGTATATTAAAAATTAGTGAATTAAACATTAAATGTAATATAAAAATAAAAGCAACTAAAAGTAACAAAACAATTTAAAGTTATAAGAATAATTTGTTCATAAAAACTTTAAAAGTTAGTTAAGTCAGATCAGAGGTAAGGTATAAATGCTGTGTGTGTGTGTGTGTGTGTGTGTGTGTGTGTGTGTGTGGAGGGGGTACACAATTTAATTTGATAAATGTACTTAGTAATCTAGTTAAAAAATATAGCGAATGAAATATATGAAATGAGTTAGGTTAAGTAAATAAAATAAAATTTCTTCTAATATGACTCCGTCATTCGGAATATCTATAACGAGTGTATCTTCATTCTCCCTTTCCTCAGGGATCCTATTGTTAAATTTTCTACAAACAAGGTGAATATGTTTGCACATATTTTTTCTGATGGCAACTGTCCATACACGAACGCACAAACTCATAAAAGCAAGAGTTACAGTGCATGCACTGTAAATGACATGATGTGCAGTATTTAATACGTTTAACAAATATAATAAGGCACAGATTATTTTATCCAGTCATTTAATCCGTTTTCCTTTTAGATAACAATAAATTTAATAGTTTATTAAAATTTTCTATTGACATGTTAGTGTTTATGCCTAAATGAATCGGATAACAGTAGGCCCATGATCTGTATTGTTTCTTATTAATATTTTGTTTTATAAAATATTCATAAAATGAATGTGTTTCTTCATCATTAAACAGTCTTCTTAAAACTTCATGGAGCATTTATTAAAAATTAGTGTTCCTAGTCAGTAGTGATATATTTGTAATCAGTGGACAACAAAATCCAGGAAATCAAATTACATTAAGGTACTACATGAAAATTGAAAATTTGATTATTAAATAGAATAATATAATAAATGTTAAAATATGATTACGTTAAGGTAATATTTATTATTAAGAAAAATCGTTACAAGAAAAATCGCTGCATGTGCCGTCCAACTAAATTTTTTATAAAACCGCCAACTAAATTTCTTACAAAACCGTCAATATCTCGAAAACGAAAAAGCCGATTTTATTGAAACAAACCAAAATAAAATTTGGAATTTTCTATAATTTTCACTCGCTGACACTATATAGCTATCTCTCATAAAACGAAAGTTTGTAGGATGCCGAAAATTTCACTACATGAAAATTAAAAAAGAAACTTCATGACGTGGAAACGTGTGAAGACTCGGGTTTTTGAAAATTGTTAAAACTATCGGTTAAAATTTATGCCTAAAACCATCCTCAAACTTCAAGAAACACGGTGGTGAAAGAATTTTAAAAATCAGATCAGCTGTTACTGAACTTAGTCTATATGTCGGGCAACGAAAAACATTCACATTCTCTCGCGATCTCCGCCCCCCCCCCCCCAAGTGGCTCGGTTCTCTCCCCACCATGTCGTCAGATTACAGACTCCAACACGACGCTATTGCTCATACACAGACGCAAGTGAAGACGTGTCTCCCCCACACTAAATTGTTGCCTGGCCGCCTGTGTTTGTTTCATTGTGCTCGCGTAGTGAATACCCTATTTTTTTTTTGAGTTTACAAATTATTTTTAATTATTTGTATATAGTTGTAGGCCTATAGGCTAAGAAGTGTGTAATCGTTCACGCACTAATTATTTAATAATACATATTTTTCAGTGTCGTCATTTAAGTGCTTTAAGCACACTGTTTAATTGGTTTAAAGAAGCAAAATGAATACAGTTAGTACCAGTTGTACGGCAGAAGTATTTGATATAAACTCTGACAACATTGATTCATTAGAATTTGTGTTAAAATACAAAATCAGTACGTTACATTTAGAGCTAAAGGTATTGCTAACGTCAAAAATATCTCGGGCGTCTTCATTTTTGTCACAGAAGGATGGAAAAGGTATCAGAAAATTTCAGAAAGTTTGGTATAGTAAATATAGGTGGCTCTCTGGTTGTAAACGAAACAAAACTCTGCACTGTTATTGCTGTTTGATGTTTAATGGGGACGAACCATGGAGAAAAGTTAGAGTAGGCACTACAAAAATGTTGAAGCTAAAGCCGCAAAAACATGCTGGTAGAAAAACTCATATGAAAAATTCTGAAATGTTTCTCATGCTAGGACGTAACAGAATTGAAATTGTTTGTCCAAAACACCTACAATTGAAGCAGTACAGCACAATGAAAATGTGGCACGACATCGAAGGATAATGCCGTTTGGTAGAGCTTGTTTGTTATTTAAGGAGACAAGAGTTAGCTTTTATGAGTGTTTAGGAAAATGAGCAATCTACTAATAAGGTCATTTATTTAGAAATTTTAAATTTACTGGCAACGGAAGAGTCTTTCATGAAAAAAACATATACAGAGTTATTCAAAATTGCAAGACAATCTCTCGGGAGCTGATTCTATAGCTAAAAATAAGAAAAAATTAGACACGGCGCGGCGTGTAGAACTCATTTACAAGAAAATATAAAACGTTTGTGTAATGCCTACAGTAAATGAAACTGCACAATGTCGCATGCTGCGTATTATATACCGTAATCCTGTACAAAGCTATGTGTAAACAACCAGGAACCTCCAACAATATTAGGAATCTACGTGTAGGTTACATAATCCGGCAACAAGCACTATTGCCATATACAATAATAATGTAAACAAGGAGCACCTGGAAGTGTGAAGGAGGTGAAGAATGTTTAAAAACACAAGTTTTTTTCAATATTATTTTCCAAGCTATTGCCAGTGCAGTGCTGGCTCCCTTACAACATAACCTAAGAAATAAAGTAATTCAAGTATATGTAACTATAAATTCAATGAACATAATAGCACTGTAAATATAAAACTTTGTACTAAATGTGAAAGAATATTTTTAAAAAATTAGAAAGAATCAACGGCATCAGCGATTGGCATCAGCAGCTGTGAACGAACCACTGACTGTGAAAAATGCCTGAGTTAATATTACATTAATATTAAGAGCTGTGTATGAACACAAAAGGAATGTACGACCCAACAGAACAATTATTTGGGTGAACGTGTTTGAGTATGGGAGTGTGTATGCGAATGTATGTGCGCGCGCGCACGTGCGTCGTATGTGTATCCTTGTATATGTGAAGGAGTTGAGATAGTTTGTTTTACATCTTCAAATGTTTTATTTAACGATAACGAAATAATATAATATCACAAAACTTAATTTATACGGTATTACAATTTAAATTACTCATAATGTAATGGTATTTTATAGTAATTACAAAAGCAGTAATTAACAATTAAATATAAGAATTGGTACAGAAAGCGTTTATACATATACCAATCAACATATAGTATTGTAAAATATATTATAGCTAAATACAGATTATAGGTTCAATTATGTAAATATTGAAAGTTATTTTTATTATGTCTCACTCACTACTGGTATTAAAAACACCGTCACTAATTTAGAAAATTCTAAATAACAGTTATAATTACATAATTGAACATCCCTATACATCTTACATAAAACATTTGAAAATGTAAAATAAACTATCTCAACTCCTTCACATATACAAGGATACACACATACGCACGCGCACGCGCGCGCGCGATCACACACGCACATACAAAACAGTTCACCAAAATAATTGTTCTGTTGTGTCTGACATGTCTTTCGCATTCATACATGGAGAGCCAGAAGTCCACACTTATGTGGTAATTTTCCCAATAACCACAAAACCAAAATCAGTTACAAGTATGTTTGCCATTCCATCTCCTACTTAATACTTAATTAACCTTATTATTTCAGAAACTAAATAAAGACCATTACATGTGAGAAGATCGTTTCCAATCTAGGTAGGGAATCTAGGACTAAATTATATTTTACTGTATAGACATTCAAAAAGTAATTCCATTAGTCTTTAGACGTACCGGAGAAATTCCGTTAATTTCTCCTGTTTGTCTCTAACGGTGCCTTTAAAACACAATTTCAAATTTACCAAGATAATTCGTAATAATGTACCAAGTTGTGTACATGAATAATTAGTAACAAGTGTATTTACAAAGGTCTCTATGCTTTTGGGCCAAAATAGCTGACTCTGACGTTCGAGGGGGGGGGAAGACTGACAGTTTTGTATCAGTTTGAATACTTAGAGTAACGTTTTGGCAAAAGAAGTAGGCTAAATGCTTTGGGAGTTGGTACTGTACTAGGCCTACTACCTTTCCTACTTGTTTCAAAACAAGTTTTAGCGCTACAGAATAGTTTACTAACAAAAGTGTGAGCAACGCTGTATTATTATCCACGATTTCAGTTCCTACCCAGTGCCTAAGAGTATTGTTCTTAAGACACTAGTATGCTTATTAAACGTAAAAATATAATTTCTTGTCTGTGGTATGACGTTTGTTACAAACTATTAGTTTGTTTATATGATACACGTGTAACTCCGGATTTATGCTAGAGCTTAATTAGTACATTGCACACCACAGTTTAAATTTTTGTTGTCAAAGGCAAGGCCTTGTACTGCTTAACGTTTTATTTTAAACCAAAGAGAAAAGGTATTGATATTGAAAAGTCTGTGAAAATGATACTTTTTTAACAGTTGTTTCAAAAAGACTGTAAAAACCGATCCACTGTGAGATGTCGCCGTCAAAGTTTTTAGTTGCAACTTACTGACCTTTCTGTGGGCGAATGGCGCCCGTTGAGAAGCGGTTGACAGATTTAATTCCTCATTATCTCCATTTTCGGAGACTGGAAATAGGGGTGTGAGTATAGTTTTTAGTTTAACCTTTACATGTTCAACTTGACTGCCGAATTTTTTAATCTCTTCCCTAACCTTGAGCTTGGTAGTACTTGTGAGGTATTTATTGAGAGTTTTTCAGTAATCAGTTTTTTGTCTGCTGACGTCTCATAAAGTGAATGTTGTATATGTCGGTTAACTCGCTTTCTGCCAGGCCGTCTGCAAACTTAAGATTTTGATGTAATCTTATAAAATCACCTAAGCCTGTTTATCACCTAAGTTTATACGACACAAACTTTATGATTTTAATTTAACAAAATACACTCACAAAATAAAATAATTAAAACGTCATTTAAAACTCAGCGGCCAAACAGTTTTCACAGCTTTACACAGTTTGTTTAAATACAGTTTTGCAAAACAACGATATACAGTCCGTCAAATAACATATCCGGCCCGAAGTACTAGCCTTAATGGGAATATTACCTCCGTGGAACAAGGTTGCGGGGAACAAAATTCGATCAACGAAATACGTCGTGAAATAAAAATCTTCGCGACTAACCGATGCTATTGTTGTTTCTCGAAAACATAAAAAAATACAACAGTAAAAATTAAATAAATAAATTGTATTACTGAAATCAACTAGGTTACCTCGATATTTCAAGGGAAATGTTGATCACCAGGTGGACAATGAAGATCGCTGACCACTGCAGAACCACAAGCGATCTGCGTGGAACCCGGGAGCGACATAAGATGACAAGGCTCCTGGTTGAATTACTGGATCGAACGGCTGCAAAACGCCGCTGCAAAACATTAATGTTCTTTAATGTTGTAACTGATATGTAACAGTAGTTATCCGCGACCTAGATGGCCACTTTGCTTGGAAAGTACGCACTGAACGTGAATATGAAAAACTCAGAAAATAGCATAAAAGCTGAATAGAGTATCGAGTGATTACAGAAAAAGTCTTTAAATAGATGAAGTTATGTAAATACACGGGTTATAACGGGAAGATATGAAGTAAAATCACAGAAGCTTTTATAGTTAACCAGTGTCCTACTATAAGCAAGTGGTCTGTAATGTATTATAAAGTTAAAAATTTAAGAAAGGTTAAGAAAGTATTTTTCTGGATAACATAATTTACGTTCTAGAAACAAAATGCTGTAAGCTTATTGGAAATCAGAAAATTAAAAATTATTAGTAATCATGCTTCGAGTAAATTTATTGATTTAATTTAAATTCTGTCTTACTGTTTTTATGCAACTGTTGACAAACTCTAATGAAGCTTTACTGTTGCAAAAATCAACTTGAAAACAACATTTTTGAAAATAGTTTTTTTATTCAGAACTACTTCCTACGGTAATCAATGTTACTTATAAAATGACTTGCTCTTAATTAATTACACTAATTAATACATAAGTTTGCCTGATATTGTATGTTTAATGAAACAAACGCTCTTAGATAAAGATCATAATCATTTACAAGTACGAAAGTTGCTATGAATGGGTAAATTGCAGAGACTTTTTTAATCATGTTATGAACATGTTTTTGCGAAAAAGCATATAGTTTGAAAGTTAAATAGACAAGTTAAATAGACGAATGTACAAGTAGCCTATGTATTTGGTAAATGAAGCTTATTAAAATGTCATCAAGAGAAGCGGAGTAAACGAAATATTTTTCCAACGATGATGAGCACTGTAAAATACAAAGGTGAGTAACGTAATAGATTAATGGGAAATAATATACTACGCTTTCGTGCCCAGACTGTGGGGTGTAGACTACAATGGGAGTTTAAGTTAATGGTAGAAACTGTTGAGTCTGCTGACAGAAAAGGCAAGAGTAGATTTATGGAATAACAATACCTTTTGCAACGGGATGAAGTGGTTTCAGAGTAATGCGAAATGCAGCTGAGTTCTACGCAAACACTACACAGTGATTAATTAAAGTAACATTCAACCAAGGTTAGGTAAACAACATAAATGGTGATACTGTAATGTAAACCAAGCCACACGTTAGGTTGAGAGATTAGGTGTGCATTCACTTATGTAAAAGTTTAATAAAAATGTGTTTTTGATGTTTTCATTACATTTATAGTACAAATAGTTGCCTAAACGATATGGAAATTTTCGCATAATTGGATAAATGTGGAATGGCATGAAATTTTATCACGTATTAATTAATATACATTAATATATAAACACGTTTGTTAACATATTTTAACAGAGTGTCGGATAACGCACTGTTAAACTATTGAATATATCTAAAATCTAACCAATGTGAATATCTAAAAATTTAATATCCAGCACCACTAAATTTGGAGTACAAAAGTAAACGTAATGTGTTAAACACCTGTTCCTTTGACATATCTCTGTCTAACCGTAAAACTTCATATACCATTATTCAGTAAATCCTTTTGACTTGGTGCCTTTGTATTATGTAGCCAAAGTAAAGTCCGTCATCTCTTCACTCGGTCGGGTACCAGTGTGCAAAGCTCTGTCACCATAATCACACTAAAACCTACCATTCAACCAGCAGCTCAATTTATGATGGACATAAAACAATAATTCGTATCAAGTCGATCATTGTCTTATTGGCATAAGTTTTCTAAGGAATTGGCGAAATGAAATTGTACCTAGTTGTGGATTTTCTTCTTCTTTCTTCAAGGATTAGGTTATATAAACCTCTTCCAGCACCCATTTCATTCTCGGACGACCCTCGTCTCTTCTAGCAATGGCTTTGTAGTTCAGTGCTACTTTCAGGAATCGATCGTCCGTCATCCTTTGCAGATGATCCCACAATTGTCTTCTGTAAATTGAAATAACTTCATTTATGTCCTTTACTTATAGTTCTCCTATGATATCCTCATTCCTTATTCCATCTTGCAATGTATAATTTAAAGTATTTCGAAGAAACTGCATTCCAGCACATTTAATCTTGCCGCTTTCCTTTTTTGGTCATGATCCCCGCCTCATTAGCATAAATCAATGTGGGTATTGCAATTGTCTTATAAAATGTAATCCTTGTGCTGTGTCTTGTTTTATTTCTAAGATTTCTATAAATCGTACTACAAATATACCTAAATTTATTTATCTTCTCTCTTATATCGTATTCAGATTCATAGCTCTTACAGCATAATCGAGATATTTAAAACGGCTCACTTGTTCTAAAGTGTTGTTGTTTATAACTATCTTAGTCCTCACTGGATATTTACCTTTAAAGACAATGGTTTTGGTTTTTCTCACTGAAATTGTCAGTGAGTACTCTCTTGCCACTTCTTGTAATTCAAACATAGCTCTTTGTAAATCGTCCGTAACGTTAGGAATGGTAGTTCTTACTTTTAGTTTATTCTGTAAAGAACAATAATACTTAAGAACAGCTCAAAACGTTTTTGACACACTGACAACTAGACAGTTATAAGTTAAATTTAACGGCTCACGTTAAGTTATTAAAGTACATACACTGACAAACTTATTATTTACAGGTTTAAGTGGATTTAAAGTTTTTACGATTAAGACGTAATATTAATACCTAATACTGTATATAAATCTGTAATAAAAATTGTTTTAAAACTGATACATTAATATTTATTAAGTGCGTTCTCATTCACGTAATATTTAATTAATAAAAATAAATCCAACATCTTTTAACACATATTTCATGTAATATGTAACAAACATTTTGTCTCTCTCTTTCCTATGGATTTTACAAGTTTTTATATTTTACATGTTTTAAATTTCTACGTTAGTTTATCTTTCTGCCAAATTTGTCATTGACATTTTGTTAGAAAATTAACACCGTGAGAGTAGAGAAAATAATTTTGTGGTAGCTTTAATATTTTCACGTTGTTCGTTTGTGTAAAGAACAAAGTGATATCACTATTTTCAAAATAATTTGATATAATACGTTGTTTTTAATTTGTTTTAATATTATTCGTCAGTATGTTAATATGAACTTAATTTAAGGCTCAAACGTATATTATTTTCCAATTTGAGAAATTAAGGAAAAGTGTACAGGAAATATATTTTACGTATTTAAGGAGACAAGTATGTAAATTATAACATTATTTATCTTGTATTTAACTACATCTTTATTGCAAACTATATAAGAGATTTGAGTTTTATCAATTGCTTTGTGTAACGTTTCTGTAGACAAAGAGTAATGAACAGATTCATTCTATGAGTACCTCTACATAATTGTAAAGAAATTGAAAAACAACTAAACCAAGATATAATGCTGAAATACAATTATTCGTCTGAGGCAGCGGGAAAAGAATACTCAGGTGTGTATGTTGTTGTGCGGATTGTTCGATGGAATAACATGTGATGTGTGTAGCAGTGGACAAGACAAGATTACATTTTGGTATGGAAGAACGAGTGAGATTTTGTGGCATCATATAAGCTTTGAACCACCCGAGATTAGATACTGGAGAAATTGAGGAAGAAAAGGAGAGAGAGAGAGAGAGAGAGAGAGAGAGAGAGAGAGAGAGAGAGAGAGAGAGAGAGAGAATGTGTGCGTGTGTCCACGGGTAGCCGTACTTTGTTCTCATATGGCTTGATATTATCACAGCACGTGTGACATTTTTTCAAAGACCAAAATAATATACGTCTTGATCCTCGTAATGAAAATATTATTCCACTCTTTCTATATTTTAAATTATTTACATTTAGTTACCACATAATTAATTTAGAGTTTTCCGTAACTTTAGAAGTCATGAACAAGTAAACTCTGTTAACCTTGTTTAAAATACTAACATCTTCAGAAACTAGATTACATCGAAAATCGTTACAAGGAACAGTATAGCCACTAGCACATTTCTCTAACAGCGACTCACTCGATCTAACAAGTATAGCCTGACAACTTTGAAAAAAGCCGTCGCCGATTTATGTACACTCAGGGTGGAGAAGTAAGGCTCCTCCATTTCCCACTTTCTCTCTCACATCCTCCTTAACTTCCTAATCAACGGCATGCTGAACAGTTTACGTACGGTGTTCGGTGAGTAAATGATCCCTTCCACACAGCTGCTTTGCATCACGTGGCTTTCTCCTATATACGTCCCAAGTGTGTCAAAAATATTCGTTCTGAGCAGGTTGTTTTCAACGTTGTATACCTATACCCGTCTTCAAGTTACAACGCTAGAATAGATAATACTAACTACTTAAAATACTTTAAGAACTGGCTGGTACTACTAATTTTACAAATTTAGAATCGGAACACGGTATAACCTAATATAGGCTACAACGACTTCACGCCAACATGGAAATATTATTTACTAAATGATAGAAAATTAAGCCGGTACTGTTTTATTGTGTAGTTGAGTTTGCCAGCTATAGATACGCTCGGTTAGAAGTAAACCGTGTAGGTTTTCTTCTGCTGTAATTCGTTAAAGTGCGTTACATAAGGTGGGAAAATGCACTATGGAATGTACTAGTGAATTTGTTTGTCGTTATTATAAGAGAATAAAAGAGAGAATAGAGAAAAAGAGATGGACAGAGAGAGAGAGAGAGAGAGAGAGAGAGAGAGAGAGAGAGAGAGAGAAAGAGAGAGAGAGAGAGAGAGAGAGAGAGTTATAAAATATTTCAAAATAACTCCTTGTGTAAATACGATAAATTTACATTAATTATCAATAAATTATTTTTTTAGTACTACGTTTATAATAGGAAGAGGGCTATAAGCATTTCTTCTACTCTTTATTCTTGGTAATATCAGATACTACCATGTAGAAATGGATCAGTATCTTTTTGTTTACTGCCCTACAATGTTCCATACAAAAATCCACAAAAACAGTAAAATTTCTGTGATGAAGCACGAGAAATAAATACTTTTAATCAGAAAAATTAAAACATCAAAGACGGTAGAAGTTACTAAACATTTGTAAGCATGAACGTCCTGGTGCAGTAACTATTCACATTGGTAAGCAAAAGACCGTCCGTTGAATTCTATTACCCGCTTTTCTGATACACATACGTGATAACTTTTCCAAACGATTCTAATTCAACGGACACTTGGTAAGATTTAGTACACTTAACGATGATTTTTCAGCATGGACAACAAATTGCAGGCAGTCTGATAAATCCTCCAGTGAAAATTGGTTAACACTGTACGTAGTGTTTTCTGCCCAAATACAATCTGTATGTCAGTCTCGGTCCCATTTCTCGCAGTTTATTTCCGACTTCCCCCACTCGATTAGTGTTTCGACCAAAAAGGTTCCCAAAAGTCGGACCACACAAGAATCATGTTGTCACATAAAAATATAAAAAGTGTGTCTAATAAACAACCAAAATAAAGTAAATGAATTATTACCTACGTTAGACAAACTAGTTTGAATTTTCAAAATCAATTCTTAGCTTTATGTTAAGTGTAATGTAAAAGCAACGAAACTATGTTAATTAAAATTACGAAACAACACACGTGTCTATGTTTTGCGACAGAGTTTATGCTTAAGGTCGATATTGAAAGTCGATGACTTTATATTTGAGTTAATACCTACTTATAGAACGGAAGTATTCAATTTAATTTAAGGAAACGAACACAGTCAAAGGAATGAGATGGAAACCACATCAACCGATCTAATGGTAGTGAAACGCCTACGTAATCGCCCAGCACGTAAAAGTTAAAACAGAATAAACTTTACTAACTAGTTTATTAAAAATGACATGCGACAATTGAAGGTTTTAGTATGTAGTGCAGTGTCTATGTAAACCAAATTAGAAAAAATGTATTAAAGCATAGTGCAATGTTAAATAAGCAATAAACGCAGTGAAGCTACTGCAGTAAAATAATATATATACTTTGGCAAAAATAAAAATTTGGTTAGTATTGATCTTTGAATATACTGTAGTACAGTTATTTACAATAAAATATGTGATCCTCTGTTATGAGGATTTTCGTGGATCCGGATGACCTCTGGTCCCAGGTGATCCGGATCACAGTTACGTACTATTTCTTCTCCAAGTAGGTGACATTTAATGCTTTGTGCTGCGACATTTGTGGACAGAAACTTTATCGTCAGAAGCTGCCACATAAATAATCGGTTTCAATTTCTTTTATATATATTTCAATTTTTATAATTTTTTTGTACTCTGCTGTTTATAACGGTTGTATTTCTTATTCGTATGTTTTTATTTACAAAATATATCTGTAATAGAATAATCGTTTTACAAACAAAACCATCACTGTTGCACACCACTATAGAAAATCATTCCGATTTTCATAGAAAAATTATTTCTATAGTGGTGTGCAACAGTGATAATTCTGCTGGTGATTATAACCACTAACACAACTTTGTTACTTAAATAAACTTTTTGATAGTTTATAACTAGTTGCCATATAGGTAAATTAAAAAATTTGATTTTATATACCGTCTTGTTATGTCTTTAGTTGAATTTGTCCTTTACGGATTATTGTAACTGTGGTTGTACATAATAAGGATTTCGTGTATACTGAATTTACGTATTAGTACTACTTCCATTAGTTTAAGGTTTTGATCTTTTCCGAATTGTGTTATTATTCCAAATTAGCTTTGGAAATATTTGGTTTTAAAAAATCGTTAAAATGGTTAAGGAATCTACCGTGTAATTTTAACTACGCCTGTTTTACATAAAAATTAATGAGGTATTTTATTATATACATTGCAATTCAATTTTAAAGTCAAGTTTATTTTTAAGATTAAATTTATTTAATTTTATACTACCTGTTATATGATATACTTTTAGGTTTCTATCTTTAACTCTTTGGGTCAAATTTAATGATGTTTGTGTTACATTTAGAATTTTATCTACCCAAGAAAGTGGTAAAACATTTTTACTCTAAAATTCATATATTCGATTTATTCGTAATATACAATGTACTGAAACACACTACGTAACCAATTGCATGGTGCTCTATATCAATTATAGTAATGCTGTAAACCTTAAAGTATTTTTTCTCAATATCTATACGCTAACTACAGTATATTATCGATGATTTGGCTTTGGCATAATGACGATGTAAAGGCGAAGAAAAAGAAGACGCTGTGGTGAAAAACTGTATTGCTTAACTGCATGTCACAATACTTATGCGTAACGTCAGGAATGGTAGTTCTTACTTTTAGTTTATTTTGTAAAAGAACAATAATACTGAAGAACAAAAAAACAAGTTTTTGACAGACTAACAACCAGACAGTTATCAAGTTATCAGTTAAATTTAACGTCTCACGTTAAGCTATTAAAGTACTTTCACTGAGAAACTTATTTAGAGCTTTAAGTGGATTTAAAGGTTTTACGCTTAAAACGTAATATCAATACCTAATACTACTATAAATCTGTAATAAAAATTGTTTTAAAACTGATACATCAATATTCATTAAGTGCGTCCCCTCATTCACATAGCATTTAATTAATAAAAATAAATCCAACATATTTTAATACATATTTCACGTAATATATAACAGTCACTTTGTCTCTCTCTTTTCTATGGATTTTACACGTTTTTATCTTTTACGTGTTTAAATTTCTACGTTAGTTTATCTTTCTGCCAGATTTGTCATTGACATTTTGTTAGAAAATTAACACCGTGAGAGTAGGGAGAATAATTTTATAAAAATGTTTCAAATTTATGGCGTGTAAATCATTGTACGTGATTCTGCGATTCCTCGAACAAAGACGTTATAAATTACTGTACTTTAGTTTCCACGCATCTTGAGGCAACACGTGCATAACATATATAATAGATTAGGAGTATAACTCAACATGAAATAATTCAGAACTGTCTCAGATTAGAGCAGACAGGCAATTACATAACAACAAGCTGACTACAGTACATTTCTTAATACGTATTGTTGGCTTAGAAACGGAAATAAAATGAATTGAAACAATAAACATTAGTTGTGTACACAATTTTGTGTAGCAGTGGAAATAATGTTTCTTTAGGGACAAATATTTCTCTCCACTCGCCATTGTTTCACTAGCTTAAAATACGTTACATTTATGTTTCTCAATACAGCAATACGTAAAAACTACTGTCTGACTAATGAGTTGATGTAGGGAAAAAGAAAATTAAAATAACCAACATTGGGGGCTTTAGATATCATGACGTCATCCGTATTACGTGTGCCCAATTTGTTTTTGAAATTTTAAATGTTTATATTTAGATTTATAAATAAATATAAATATATATACATTTATTATATATTATAAATACATAATAAATATAAATAATTATAAATATTTGTATTTATTTTGACACTTCGTTTATCAATGGTAAACACTTTGGCCAACGACAATAGTTACAAACTGATAAAGACTTAATCGAGACTATGAATATTCTGGCTTTATAATTCAATAGACCAGATTTCCCAAATATTGTCAGGCGGGAAGGTAAATACTAATTATACTAATTAAAAACTAAATATATTTAATTGCATATCTTTTGAAATACGATACTACCATATTCTATAGGTTAATTTTAACTTTTATTCAGTTTGTTCTTCCGTCTCTTGCTTAACTTATACCTGAAATTTGTAACCTTGCACATGTATCTATTATTTATATTATTATGCTGTTTGTAATAAATGTTTATTTATATTGGTGCCACTAATTGATTACAGTAATTTATAACATAATTTCGTTTGTCTGCAAATAAACTTTTCTAGCTTACTGACAATATTGATAAATTACTCTCACACTCACAAAGGCAGTAGGGCACTTTGTAGGCCAGTAAACAAAGAGTTACAGATGCATTTCTACATGGCAGAAGAATTTCTTATAGCCCACTTTTTATTACACAGTATTTTTTAATAAACTTATTGAAAATTAATGTAAATTTATTATATTTACGCAAAGAGCTATTGTGAAATAATATTTAATAAGCCTGCCTAGTTTCACACAGACACACACATTCTCGCTCTCTGTCTGTCTGTCTTCCTGTCTCTCTCATTTCCGGTCTCTCTCTCTCTCTTCTCTTTTTCTTATTTTCACTCTTTTATTCTCTCATAATTAGGACAAGAATCATTCTAATCGTCTATTTTTTTCCTCTTTACCTGACTCACTTTAAAGAATTATAGCAAAAGAAAAACTACAAGGTTTACTTATAACCGTCCCTACCTACTGTGGAAAACTCAACTACATAACAAAAAAACGTGTGAAAGTTCCAATACCGGCTAAATTTTCTAATACTTGCATGCTGGCGTGAAGGTGTTTCCAATTCTAAACTTGTAAAATTAGTATACTAGCCAATTTTTACACGTTGACATGTGTCAACATGTGACACTTTGTTGTTTGTGGACAATCCGGCTATTCTGTCGGACTCGGAAAACAGGTTGCCGATGGGAACACATTTGTTAAATCGAATCTGCATAGACTCTGGATTACAAATATCTACACTTAAGACCAAGGTGATGTCTATTCGTGGAACTGATCCCGTCCGGGCAAAACTTGTTATAGATAGTACTGTCCTGGAACATTTCAGCAAGTCTGAATATCTGGACTACAGTGTGGCTTATGATACAAGCAACGACGTTGTGAGTAAGTTGCATAAGCTCAATCTTGTGTGCGGGACCGTCAGGCAAACTCTTAATCAGCAAGTAAAGAAACGCCAAAAATTCGGCAGGCGTGACGCAGATATACTGCGGGAACTGAATATTATGAGTATTCTCGACAAGATACACTAGCATCGGCTGAAGAATTGGTGGGAACGTCTTTGCCAAATGGATAACTGCCGTATCTCCAAAACAACTATGGAATTATAAGCCTAAGGGTCGGAGAGGTGTGGGACGTCAAGGAAGCGCTGGAGTGATCAGCTCTAGACTTCGCCTGTTTGAGACCGAAACAAACCTTCCTTGGTGTATTCTTGCAGATGATGATGATGATGACGATGAATATAGTCTTCACATAGACATAGTAAATAGACAAAATGTAAATTCCGATTTAAAGCATTAGGCTACGTAAATATTTGCTTAGTGTCAAACTCATTTTATGCAGTTACAATAGAAGAATATGCAGTTTAAACAAGTCGTTTAGAAAAACTCTTATGGTGTATCTTTCCCAATAGGCCTATATGCCGAACAAGAGAATACCGAGAAAAATTTGAAAAAGTTATGAACATACGGAAAAGGTAAATAAAAATGAACATAAAAGTAATTTACAACAAATTGTGTAAACAAAATCTAGGTATCACAAGAATCTTATACAGAGTTTTAACGGTCAGATGTAGGTGATGATATAAATGTTCAGATTTTTTGATATTAGTCTATACGTTGTTTTCTCCATTCCCAAAACATTAATTTTTGTGTTTCCAATTAGTACAACATTACTGTGGCAAGTGTCGTTTTATAAATATTAGAATATTTGAATATGAAATAATACTGTGCGTACACGAGTGAAGAGAAATGAAACAGATTTGTTACTCTAAGTAAATTAAATGATTCACATCTTTCTCAACGCATTCCCGCTATATTTACATTATTGTTCCAATTTATTTTGTTATAACTAGAGGCAGAAGATATATATTCTGAAATTTGTCCTTCAAATTATTTTCTAAATAAATAAATGTTGTCTGCTGTAATCTCAACAGCAATGTACAAATAATTTAGTTGTAATGTTTTGAAGAAATATATTACGCGCAGTTGTCTGTATTTTCTCAAGTTTTCCACAAATTGCATTCATTTGTAGTCTCCAAGAAATGTGCTACGCTAAGTTACATAATTTGAAATGAATTCAGAATTTTGGAAAGCTCTGAAAAGGGTATGGGAAATTTATCGTTGTTTTTTAGGAACGTAAATGAACAAAGTACGTGAAAACTGAACACATAAACACGTTATATGGGAAAACTAGACAAGATATTTCCATAAAACATTTTCATACAAACCTTCTGTAATCAATTTTTAAATAATGCATCTATTTAAATAAATTATATGCAGTGAAAAGTCTATGATCTTAGAGCTTACGCTGACGAGTCGTCGCTGAATTTTTACCTAAGGATGTGGTAACTGGAAGATACAGATACTTCAGATCTTCTAGTAAAACTGAGAAAGCACTTCATGGCATATTATGAAATACTTCTCTCAGATCAATTTATACACGTATGATTGCTTATATTTTTCATTATGACATAAGTGTTTTAAGTGATATTAATTTTTTCTATTTAAAATTTAGAGGAACTGTTTATACGTTTATAATTTTTATAAAGTCCTTATTATTGTCTGCGTTTCATAACTATCTGTTTGTTTTCTCGAATTAACAAAAGCAACTCTTTGTCACCTTACGGGATAGATTACTATACAATAATGCGTATGCGTATGGTGAACCTTCTACGGTTTGATGTGCTTGTGTATGTGTGTGTCTGAGGTCCAGCCTCGTCGGTTGTCTCGATAAAAAACGTTACTCGTGAAATACACGACGTTCACTCGTAGCGATCTATTTGCAAAGACCAATTAGATGCTATTCGGATGTGGTACACAAGACTTGGTTTATATATTGTTACGTCGGTCTCAGTTATCGTCGTATGGTACAGTGGAAAACAAAATACAAGACACCAATGAAATCACTAATAACCAGATTTAATTATCACAATTAATAATTTGTAATCAACTATTACAGTACTTCCAGTTAGATTTGTCCACACCCAATAATGATGTCCAATAACTGAGTTCGACACAATTTATAACACAATAACACTTCATACATTACTTTGACAAACACTCGATCCGCGCTAAAGAAAATCGCTCACATAACTGAGTTGACAACGCCAGACACTCTTACCTTTATAGGTCGCGCAGAGGTCCAGTATAGCTTCCCCTCCTTACTGCACGCCTTCTTAATGCGTACCTAAAGTGTTCTTGAACACACTAGAACCTACTTGTGAGCGGCCTTGACTGAGGCAACAACTGCCACACTGGACGGTGAGGGTGGGTGGAGCACGTTCTGGGCTGTTCGATAGGCTTCTCGTTACACTCCCCCCTCCTTAAGCCTGTTTGTCCTGAACTGGAAAACCGTCTCTGAAGTAATATTTTCCCAGGCGATCTAGGTAGACGACCTAGATCAAAGGATAATTCTCCGGGTCTTCAAATTCATTCTCGTGTGATCCGAAAATCGTGTTTCCAAAAATACTAGTCTTTCGGTAGTTTTGCTGGAATCACTCCCGTTGCGTCGTGTACTGATGACCTATACTTAGCTGGTCTAAGTCTGATTGATTTTCGTCAACAACCTCTTGCGTAACTTTATCTTTAGCAACTTTTCCCCCGGGCGCTTCTATTAACTCAGGAACAAACCAGAGTTTTCCTTGACACCAATAGTTGGCATTCCAATCACTTCTTTTGACGTTACATTTATTTGTACTTCCTCTGCTAGCTCTTCTTCCATTTCCGCTTCCAATAGGAAAGATTCCTCTTCATCACATCTGTTGACTTCTTTTTCGGCCATGCCATTTGCTTGATTCAAGGGTAATTTTAGCCATGCAAAGCTTTATCTTTCCTTTTCTCTCTTAAGTCCACAACAAATCCGTAGGCATTCATAATGTCCGTGCTAAGAATCAGTCATTGACAATGTCTGCAACGAGCATTTGGTTTCTAAATTTGAGAAGACCCAGTCGTACACGTACGTCTACCTTTCCTAACACTTTTACGGGGCTTCCAGTAACAGTCTATATTGTACAAGAGCAAATTTTAGGCAGGCGGTTGCCGACTAAGTCAGGGCACACAATGGGCACTGTAGCGCCTGTGTCAACTGTAAATTATGTTGGTTTACCTTCCGCAAATCCGTTAATGATCATGTTTCCACTGATTTTATGTAGCGTGGAAACTGTTTTCTGTTCTGGAACTTTATTTCTCTAATTGGTGCAATCACTCTCTTCTGTTGCTATTTTCTTTTCCCAACAGTCTACCTGAACATAATCACGTTTTACACACTTGTAACAGTTCGGTCTTCTGTTTTTTTCCATCGTTCAAATTGTTGTGGCGTTTTTAAACGTTTGAATTGTTTGTCCGGCAACATTGTTTTTCTGCATCCATCGTAACGGCAATACGATACTAGGATCTTCTGACTACAGTGTGATGGCATAAACCTTTAATTTAACGGGACACTGACTTGGCAGCTTCAAACTTGACGGCGTAAACAAGAGCTTCTGAGCTATTTCGGTGTCTGGTCATTCGTAACACTTGCTAAAGTTCACAATATCTGACGCCATCAATAAATGTTTGCACCGCAAACCTCATTCGAAAATCTTCTAATGCTTCAGGATAGCCAAGTTTAATCAGTCTGTCGATACTTGCTTCAAACTCTTAAAGACTCTCACCGGAACGTTTTCATCTTGTTCTCAACTGAGCGTAGTACACATTGCCTAAATATTTATCATCATACCATAATTCTAGAACTTTAATCAATTCGTCATAGATGTTCTAGCTGTCAGGTGGCACTTTCTGTAGCAGCTCTGCGGCATGTAATTTTAAACAGAGAACGAGTGAAACTGCCTTGTCTGTCCCCGTCTAATTATTTGCACTAGTAGCGGTTTCAAATTGCCTAAGGTACGTCGCCCAATGAATGCTTCCGTCAAAGGTTGGAACTTCGACACGAACTGCCCCAACCGCAGGCAAGATGACTTTCTCTATTGTCTTTCCTGCCTTTATCATTGGTACAGTCTGTTTAAAAATTTCTTTTGGTTGTATCTTAATGAACTGCTCAATATTACTCTTAATCTGCTCTTTCATATTTGCAATTGACTCTTTTGTAGCCGTTACAGTCTCCTTAACTTTGGACATTAATTTGACATGGATTCTTCTACGGCAGATATTTTTGTAGACATAGCTTCTTCTACACTCGAAAAAGTTTTTCTACTACAGCTATTTTTAACATCATTGTATTGTATTCTCGATATTCTAGTAAGTTGTTTATTAAGCTCACCTTGTAATTCACCTAAGTCACCACATGCGAGACCCAATTCTGCTGTACTATGTCCTTGCATCTGCTTTTGATCTTGTATCAACGTTTTGATGTCATCTGCTTCCTGCTTACGTCGTTCCTCTCTTTCATCTAGCTCCCATCTGTGTTTTTCATCTTGTCGTTTCTCTGCTTCTTCTGCCTTTTCCGGGTCCTTTGAATGCTGAGTAGCCAATATAATTCTTTAAAAACTTGAAACTCAAGTCCCGAATTCCTCCTTTGTTCCGTATGGATTTCTATAGACACTCCATAACGGCTACAAAAATTGTGATCTGACGCCTTTGTTACAATGCTAACCTCCTGACTCAGAATGCAGAAACTTCTTTCCATCGCCTGTATCTGGGAGAGGTCCAGCAATGTGTGGATTATGTACACACATAAGGAATATATAACTATATGGCATGAAGGAACGTTTGATCCAGCCATGATACCTCGTAGTCATTAAAGTTCGAATGGCCAAAGTGTAATATAATTTAACTTATGTAGTCACTTACATGATTTTCTTTATGTTTTCATATAATTACAATTCTACCTTGCTCTTATTGAACAATCAAAGTTAGTTATCAGTTTCTACTTTGCCGTTTAGCTATTGTCTGTCTATCTACCTGTGTCTCTATGAATCTATTTCCCATATGTCTCACGTTAAGCCCTGAATAAACTCACGATTTTTCTAAAACTTGTCATACGTAACCATACCAATAGAAAGCTATTGCTTTGAGATTGATTCCCCTGAAAACATGATTCAGGGACCATAAATGTGAGGTGGCATATTTTGAAAAAAAATTTTAACATCCCCATGTAGGATGTTAAAGTAAACAGAATTTTAACCGTACTCTGAATGCAGTGTTTTTGTTCTGAAAACAGCAACTCTCTGAGGAACCAGGACCCAAAAACTGTACTATATTTTGAAAACACTCAAAAATTTAAGTGGGATATCAAATTAATTATGCGTTTCACCACAGTTTAAATAATATAGTGTTTAGTTTCAACAATTTAAAAGCTTCAGGACACTAAAAAAGTATTAAAACAAAAAAATTATAGGACTTCATACCAAACACTAAAATAAAAGAAATAATCTTAACCCTGATCCAAATACATACCATCTTAAATTTATAAGATTACTGAATTTGGCAGTCGAGTGAAATCAGTGTCGAATCCGTATGGATAACTAAGCAAAGTTATTGCTTTTAATCAACTAGATTTGTCTGAGGGAAATTCGAGTTTCTCCCTGCAATAATTTACCGTCAGGTAACATACACAGAATAATAAACATTCCATTGCGTACAGGGAAGCAGTAAAATGAGTATTATAAATCTTGATCACAGTTTCTGTTTACTTTACAGCTCCGAAAGCAATATTATCTGATCCTTACTGAGCAGTTGTAAACATGTGCCGAATAATCATAGTATGCGTTGCGTATGTGTGAAAAGTAATGTTTTAATGTGACCGGATATAGTCTAAAGATAAATTAGTAGGCTAAGAACATCCTTATGGTTCATTAACAGAAACGGCAGAAACACAGAAATACTTTTCAAGGTTATAAAGTTCATCTTAATTTACTGTGTAAGCCTTATCATTTTTTGGTTAAAACAAATTAATGTGTAAGTGCTTTATCTTTTATTTCTTACATAGACGTTGGATATGGTTTCTCAGTTTAAACGTTAAGTAATCAGTTAAAATGGACAGCTACGAGTGTCTTAAAACATAATTTAAATTACTTTTTTTCACACCCAAACATATTACATTTACAGCACATATTACAGTTCTCAATAAATAATTTTTTTTTGTTATAACATAAACATCAACAAGTTAAACAACATACAACATATGAGTGTTCAACAACAAGTTGAAATATTAATTTCTAAAATAGAAAAACTAATCAAAATTAGACTTGTGAGTAAAGGAAAAAAGCTTGGTTAGAACAAAATCCGATCAGCAATTTCTTTTCTTATGTGATGAAGATAACAGTATATTACAATAAGTTTACAGAAATTTCCGTTATGTCAAAAACAACTGCTGCTTTAATTAGATTTTCCTGTAAACATAAATAAAAACCATTTAAAGAGACTAATAAGGCAAAGGAAGCTATATTAGTGTGTTTACTTTAATACGAAACTATCAAGAATTTTAACTTATTTTATTATGTCAAGCGGTTACAAGTGATTATGGTAATTTGAAACAATTTTTAAAAATTTAAGGAAATTTTCTATACATAAATGCTTTACAAAATTACACATAATTACCTACTTGTCTTAACAAATGAGTTAATGGGGCTGCCAAAGATATTATAATATACTAAAATAACAACTTACTTCTTAAATAAATGTATTTACTATGTGTACTTGCTTTGTTACTTCTTATTAAATATTTGTTACCAATGACAGTAAGATTTCCATTAAATCGACTACAAGCAAGTGACAACACATAGTGTAAACAGTTATTTTTAAGAGACAATTACCTACCTTACTGATAAGTGTAAGATGTTAATACTGTTACAATAAACAATGTAAGATAAGAAACTTATAAATGTTTAACAAATAATTCCAGAGGAAACGTTTTGTAAATATATCGTTTTGAAGTTGTTTATGTAGGCAAACAAATTTCGTTTATTTCTCTACTACAATTACATTTTAACTGTGTATTTTAAAGTATGCGTCACGCACGGGGATATCGAGAACAAATTATCCAAATATTTGAAAAATATTTGAGAACATTTGAAATATAACTTTGGCGGAATATAAAAAATATTAACAGGAGCAAAAAGTAAGCAGACAAAGAGATACTAGGAAACGTAAATTACAAGACAACATTACTTGGAGCTAATAGGAAGAAAATACAATTTAATTGGTTACTTTTTAAAAAAATAGTGCTGAGAGAAATTAACAATAAATGGAAAATAAGAAATGTTTAGGAGAAAAATAAGTACGAATAATTAGGTACAAATTGTTATTGTTTTTGAAGAATATCTGAGCAAAATTATAGATTTTGAAGTCTCAGTTCAAGAACGCGAGCACGGGGAAAACAGTTTACGTAAACCCTGTTTCCGGATGGAATCATTACTGATCTGGAAGAGGCTAATATGAAGTTAATTGAAGTTATAATCTCCGACGAGCAACCATATTATAATATTAATATAGGTATATCAAATTTTCCTTGTGCTTTTACATGGAATACACAAGATTACATAAGGTCGGTCAAATCGTTTAATGAACACCACAACGCAAGGTTTCTAAACAAATATTCATTGTACGAGATATTAAGGTCACCATTATTCTGTACTTTTTACAAACGGAAGAATGAGAAGACTGTAAACTTTATCGCACAGTTTTCTTCTTTTTTGGGCATTAATACAAAATGTTAGTATGTGATTATCATTATAATATTTGGCTAACGATTTAAAATTGAACAGTCATTTATTTTTTCTGTCCCCAAAATTGACTGGAAAACGCGCGGAATTATCATTATCGTAGCTTCTCGTAACCTAAGAAAGCTGTAAAATTATGTAACTAATGAGATCCTATTGCAGTTTTTGTTTAGAAATTCTTTTTCTATCATTCTAACTAAATTTATTACAATTGTGTTTTTAATTCCAGCCGCGTTTTACGTGACCATCCTTTACACTTTGCTTTAGCGTTCAGAAATTAAAGGCAAGTGGTATTGTGTATTACAAGTACAGTACATAATAGCAGAGAAGTAACCTAACAGAATCCCTCGTAGCAGTGTCATTAATAACAATGTTATGTCTACATTGTTGTCAGACCAGCATGATATAATGAACTTCTTAATTATATATGACGTCACAGTTTGCGTACTGCTGACCTTGGGTACACTACGCAGCAATTCTCTTACCTACCTACCAACGAGAAAACTCCTAAATTACAGATGTACAACATTCAGTTCAATAAATATTATCAAATTATACGAAACATATTGATACGATTGTAAAACCTATCGAAAATAAATCTATTCGTTTGCTAAAACTTCCAAATTAAATGAAACTGTTTCTTATATGGACGTAACGAGAGTGATTGTTTGATTGCATTTAGATTAATACAAAAAAAACCCTTACGTTAAGCATTTATGACAGAGTGGGTTGCAACTAAGCGTGACTGTACAAGGACAAGCTATTATTATTTTCATCAATGAGGTATTAACAAATTATAAAAATAGTTTAATATATAGTTTATATAGTTTAATATATATAAAAAATAGTGGCATGTCAAGGTCACGTCATATTATCCAGTAAACTAAATATTCACTTAAAGAAGACAGTATGTCCCCTGCAAAAGAATCTCCATTACTAAATAAAACCAAATGGTAAGCAAAAAACCGTTTGTAATCTAAACCCTTGGAAACTACCCGGTCAAATACCTTTCCATATAGGGACAAAAATTGAAACTTTTTTGTACACGTTGGAAGTATATTTTATCTTGTAAGATACAGTGTAAAATTGCAATTCATTGTATAAAATAAAATAACAGACTTCACTAATCACTTCTTTTCTTACCCTGATTTTAAAAACTTAACATTTATTTTTTATTTAAAAAATACAGGTGTACATTTTAAGCTTAAAATCTAAAAAAATTTCTAAAAAGAAGTGATTAACATACGATATTATTTCATATTTTATATATAAGTTTAAGAAGTTACGACACAAAAGTAAATTTTTAATAAAAGTAAGAAGAAATACAAAAATCGCTTGTACGTTGTACATGAAAATGAATACAGGACAGTAAGTTCTTTAGAGTAGGCCGAAACGGCAGTAAAACATCCGAATTCGGGGAACAGATAGACGAAAAAGAAGCAGTTATTTCTCGCACTCAAAAAGAAAATTAAATAAAACTTTTTCAATTGGCAAAGTAACTGTGCAGAGCTAATTAAGTCGGAAAAGAAACTACCATTTCAGTCATTTAGATTTTGCACAACGAGGCAAGAACAGAGTCTTATAAAATCTTGAAACCAATATAATTTACGACTACATCGCTCATCGAAGAGTTAATACATATGGCAGTCAGACTCACTGCCCCATCAGTTTTTCCCCAGAATTTTTTGCCCCAATCATCTGAAGCTGTCTATAGCGACGCTGCTTTGTTATCCATCGTCCGTTTCTTACCAATTTAAGAAGGTAAAATTAATAAGAACTTAGTCTGATCTTATTTGTAAGAGGTCTTATCTTTCTCAATTCAGATAAACACTCAACAATAATAATTAAATAGGCTGAAATGCAAAACTAAAATTGTAATGCTCTTTTCAAAAAGGTTACAGCAGCTAATCATGGAATGTAAAGTAGTGGCTGGATTATGTGTAAAAAGTGACAATATGCGATAAAAGTAACAAACGTGGTACAATTTTTCTTTAAAAAGGGATGAAGTAGAATAGCGTGACATCATATAAGCAATAAAGCCATTCAGATTGTACATGGAAAGCCTTACTTTGTTCTTACCGGCTTCTTGTAAAACAGCCATGATCTTTTCAATCGGACTTACTCTAATATGTGTAAAAAGAAGTCAGATACTCTTTCTCAAGCTAAATCTAAAAAAAAAAAAATTAATTTAGGTGTCGTATTTTTCAGTATTATTGGTCAGAATATTATTAATAATACAACTAGTTCTATAGTTTATATTAGAGAATTTTGGAGTTATAAATTCTTTGACAAATGAACTAGGTAATTAATTACACATCTATTTTAATCTGAACGAATCTGTGAAGAAATTATACTGAACGATAAGCCTGAATTAGAACTTTCTTAAAAATGATACCTGAAAAACTGTACCTTTAATGAAATTAATTTATTTGTTGTTTTGATATTTTCTTACATCTGTTAAAAAGGTAATTTGTATCACATATACAGTGTGTATGCAGAAATGGTGTACGATAAATAGTATATAATTAAACAATAGCATTAAAGCTTTGTACGACATGTTAATGAAAATTTGTTTTTACAGTCAAAGTTTGTGATATTCAGTTATATATAATAAATAGTTTATAAACAAAATATGTAAGTAAACCAGTCTTTAACACTGAATAGTCTGCATAGTTTGTATGTAAATGATGTGGGTTTGCAGGTCAACAGTTACGGCATACGGTGCGTGTAGCAGAAAAGATTAAGTTCTGGAATCACATTAAAGTAATGGGAGCACAGCAATGAAGTGGGATCACATTGAGTTATTTTTTCTCAAGATGAGACCTTTAGAAATGATGTGAGAGGAGAGAGAGCGAGAGAGAGAAAGACAGAGAAAGAGAGAGAGATTTAAAAAGCGAAAAAGGGGGGAAGAGACTAATGGGGACGTTATTTTGTTTTTACACCACATCAGTGCAGCACGAATTTGAATTTTTAAATCTATCTCCAAACCAAGTACTGAGGCTAATACAGTAAATAACGACTAATGTTACCTGATTAGTTTAAAATTTCATTTTGTCTTTTACGTTTTTATTTTACTTTATATTGTGCCTGATGGTGTCTGCTGGGTTTATGAAGACAAAGCTTGAGCACTGCTATTAAACGTCCCTTCGTTAATAGGAACGAGCTAACGATAAGAGATAATAAACAACTTGAAGATTGTAAATATTTGCTTTAAATATTACTTGAGTCTACAAGATTAAAGTTCCAAGTGAAAACCGTAATAAATTCTTTTTTTTCTATAACAGTGTAGAGGAAATGGGGAATGAATACTTAGAACAGTTTGACCTGTGGGAGTACGTATGTGAGTGTAGCTGTCAAGTGTACGTATGTCAGAACGAGTATTTCAGGAATCCTTAGATTTTACTGAGGCTTTGTATAACGGCTAGTAATGTATTCGGTATCTTGTTATTTCATAATTTCAACAGTTAAACGCTTTCGTTGACAACCATACTTTTTTAGCAATGTGAATGGTAGTTATTATTCCTATTAAAGCGTGTGTCATCGCCGTTAGCTGTATGGTGACAAGCGAGATAGAGTAAAATCATTGGCAAGACTGGATTGTTACTTCAAGTGTGATGTATATTTCAGTAACTTTATGTTGATTAATTTATTATATTTTAAAGCTTCTTATATACCGTTATAAAACTCTACGGAGTAAGTCAATTTGCATGTAACATTAACCCTGGGACATATGCCTTACTTGGACATTTTTTATATGTATCTGTATAGTGATTTATCTAAAAATTGTGTCCTCTACTAATTTGTAATAACGTCATTGAAATGTGTTTTTTCATAGATGCAAAATTATAAGTAGGTAGACATATTTATTGAAACTTAGAAAAACACAAATTTCAAATTGTTTAGAACAAACTGTACTGTAGTTATTTTTATAATACATTCATATTTTCTTACAGTTAACTTGTTAGAACATAGTGTTCTAGTTATTATTAATAAATAATATTAGTTACTTTGATTATTAGTTAATTTGATAAGAATAATTTTGAGTATAATTTACAATGATTTTATAGTATGTTAAATATCAATTACAGAATATACAATAAATAATAATATTTGAAATCAGTTATATGATTGGATAAACATAAATAATATTATTTATAATTAATAACTGTGTAATGTCATATACATAAATATATTACATTTTGGTTTTATCTTAATAAAATATTACACCGTTTAGTTCAAAATACACTTTCTTAAAAAATTGTAGATGCTAAAGTATAAAATATTAAAGAATTATTTGTAGTTGACAAGACTCACGAATAAATAGCAATCTCATATATAGCATCTAAGTTATATAATTTCTAGAAGAAAAGTTTGTTGTATAACTGAGGACAGCATTACAAAATTTTAACTTATGCAAGCAAAGAGTTTGAGTTGACTAAAATGACTTACTGAGTAATGTTATATTAAATTTTGAGGTTACACAGAAATTTATCAAATTCAAAGCTGCTTAAAAAAATATTTACTTCTAATGGAGGACAGAAATTAATACCAGTTTGCGTGTGCAAAACTTTCAGTTACCACGTTTATGCCAATTTTTACTCAGCAGTCTCAGTAACGTGTCTCTGTAGTCTGTGTTAGTGTCGACTGCGTTTGTGAACTTTGTATTTTTCTGTAGGTGTTCAAATTGATTTAAAAAATTGATAATGCCGCCGCGTGGAACGTGATATACGTAATTTGATTTCTTCACGTAAGAAGTATGCCATTGTGCGAGGTTAACCGTCAGATGAGTGAAATGTACGGTAATGTAATGCATGCATCAGATGGTATTGTAGTTTTGACGAAGGGTTAGAGAACGTCCAGATAACGAAAAAACTGGTTGTCCTTCCGTCATTAGGCTACAGATAATTTTCTGCGTTGCATTGACGAATTCATCAGAGATCTTGATGAAATAAGTACCGGTAACAATTTCCTATTATTATTACACAACCACTAAATTGCCACCATTCATCTTAATTACCGAAAAATTTATGAACTTTTGAGAGGTGGGTTCCGCGTAATGGTATTGACAAACAAACAAAAATCGTATGAATGCTTTTCTGAATCGTTATTAAAGAGACGGAGGTGAATTGACACATACAATAATAGGTGATGAAACCTGGGCTACACCAGAGATTAAACGTTTGACTATGGAAAGGCATCACCCATACGTACTAAAACCGGGTATTACTTTATAACCGGTCCGCATATATTCCATATTTAAATGTTTTTGATATTCAATTTATAGAATTAGATATTAAATTTAACAGGTAAATGATGCAAGATCAAAGACTTTGTTAAAGTGTATTAAGACTTTTAATAATATAGTAATATACATTAGTTAACATGAATCATACATTCATGCTACATCATATTTAATTACTTTTATTCAATTTAGGTACAGTAAACTCCAATTATCCACGAGCGGCTAATAAATTTCAGTTGGATAATGAATTTTCTGTTCCAAAAATCTCATTATATTGTTTTATTAACTACCATAAGGAATAATATATCAAAATTATTTAAATTATGTAAAGGTGTATCCGAGGGACGGAGTGCGTTACCGCTCACCGACAGGTATTGTTTGTCGCTGGGAAGTTCGCTACCATGAGTCATCCGGGGGTAAATACTTTACTACGACTGCGGGTTCATTTATTGGGAAACTTTAATTTCCTTATAATGTTTGTCTTTATGCTTACGATGTATAACTGAAAGCTGCTGTACTCTACTAGCATAGTTAAGGGAGGTGAAAATTGGGTACTGACGCCAAACGGCACTTGTGATGTTTGCCGACAGGTCGGCAGTGACTTCAGTTACATGCATTTTTCTTACATTTTTAAATTCATATATTTGCAGTAATTCATTCCCAAATCTAATCCCTTCTGCATATGAAACCGTGGGAGACGTTTACTTCGATATTTTATAAGCTTCTAAACTTTTGTATTTATATAGGTAGTAATTTTAGAAATATTCAATGCAGATGATACACATAAGACAATTTATCAGTACAACCTTTCTGACAAGATGCCAGTATGTGTGAATTAGAATTTAACCTGCATAGAAAATGTTGTTATTAGTTACACAGTTTTAGGATGAATATATTTGTACTTGGTAATATCCCACTTAATGTACGGTTTTCACGAGGTCCCTTGATAAGCGTCTTAACGGGGGTTTCAATATCTTGATTTACTTTAAATAAACAGCTTAAGTTAATAAACGATTTTCATTAATTTTCTTCGCTTTTTTTACACATTGTCGATTATCCGCGAAATTCGGTTATTCACGGCAGCCTTTCCAACCAATTCCGCGGATAATCGGGAATTTACTGAAGTTTGTTTGCTATAATTGCAACGAAAGCATGGAAATACACCCCATCTTACATTAGTTGGCTAAAGATAAGTTTCAACCCTTAACTTCTCAACTTAACATGTGGGAACTATAGCTTTGTTTACTCTTTCAAGTTACACTGTACCTACAGTAATATTCCTTACTTAATCGTGGTTGAATGTTACTTTCATTAATCACTGTGTAGTGTTTGCGTAGAACTTAGCTGCAACGCGCATTATTCCGAAACTACTTCACCCCGTTAAAAAAGGAAAAGGTATTGTTGTTCTATAAATCTACTCTTGCCTCTGCTGTCACTAGTCCCAACAGTTACTACCATTAACATCAACGCCCATTGTAGTCTACGCCTCACATTCTGAGCACTAAAACCTAGTATAGCCTATATCACTTCACCCTCTTTCATTAGGTTATTCACCTTTGCAAGTATTGTCAACTTTGTCACAGTGCTCTTCATCGTTCTGAGAATATTTTGATTACTTTTGCTTCGGTGAATAACATTTTTATAAAATCCTTTCTAGATTTACAATTGTATATTCAACGTTCAAAACTGCAAACATTCTGCAGAAATAAACGTTGCACGTTCTTACAACTTTGCAAGTAATATAATTGAAAAAGAATCGCTGATGCTTACTCACTCAATGCAACTAGTGTCCTTATTAATGTTTACGACATTTCCAGTTAAATTAATAAAATTTGTCTTGATAAAAATATAAATCAGACAAAATTGCGTAACAGTTAGTACGTAGTAATAATTTGAGAGCAAGTTAGTATACATGTAGTAACGATTACTGTTTTTGATATTTTTGAATATAAGTTCAAGAAAACTACGTTTAACATCTTTTTTTATAAACTCAAGGTTTTGCACAGTTAGTTTTTATAACAATAAAATTTCAGTAGAATTGTGTTGCCTACTTGCATTCAAAACAACACAATATAAATTTGTTGGCTTCTTATACTGAAAAAACTGTGTCCGATTCGTACGCGAGTAGAATAATTCAATCTGCTTAAACAGATTCGGTTCACTGGCCAACAAATTAAATATCTGCATTGAATGAATTCAGGGGAACGTATTCCAAAAGAGGAATACAGAGAAAATTAGCGGTACTTAGTTATAAGGTTTACAATTAAATTTTATTTCCTTTGTTTTTAATGTTCTCTTTACCAGCTAATTACTCTAATGTTAAATAAAAATTTTTGTGACTACCTTGGTTAAATGTGTAGAAATAATTTATATTATTATTAGCGGGGGTCCTACGGTCTATGCCGCATCCCGCATTTCGGTCACCATTTCTCCCTATCTTTCCAGTCATCGTCTTCAGTAGCTCGATCTCTCATGCTTTTCCTAATTCCTGTTCTCCTTTGTGTTGTCAGTCTTCCTTTTCTTCTCTTGTTTTGTGGTGTGTAAGTCAATGCTTTCTTTGATCATCGCTTCTTCTCCATCCTCATTACGTAACCATACCATAGCAATTGTCTGGTTTCTATTCTTTCTGTTGTAAATATGCGCCCTGTTTTCCTTCTTATATCTTCGTTTCTAACATGTTGCATTCTAGAAATATTACACGCTCTTCTTAAGAAACCCATTTCCACAGTTTCTATCATCTTTTTCTATTTATCTGAAAATTGCCAGCATTCGCAGCCATAAGTTAAAATGGGCTACACAATAGTTGTGTAGATTGTCAGTTTAGTTTGAAATTTCATTTTCTTCGACCAAAGCAATGAGTTTATCAAACGTATAGCCTTTTTTCTCTGTTGCATCCTATTTTTGATGTCATTCTTTGTTGTTCCATATTCTGAAATAATGCTTCCCAAATATCTGAATTCTCTACACTTTCCGATTTCATGGATTTGCAGATCTGGGTCTTTTTCTTGTATGTCTCCTATTTTCAGATATTCTGTGTTAGTAGTACTAAACGTTTTAACAAATCGCCTCGGAATAAGGATAGGGAAAAACAATTTACTAACATAAATCAATTTTACAATTAAATCAACAAATACTCATAAAAACAAAATTTACTTTAAATGTTCATAATCGACATAAAATTTAAACAAGCAGTAATTGCGAAAAACATATAAACCGTATTATTTGCACAATTTTTTCAAATACCTTAGTAGTGTGGTAATGTAACGTCAAAGATTCTGCATGAGCTTTGTAGAAAATAACTTAACTGTAAGCGACTTTGCCCAGGACGCTGGAAAGTAGACGAGGATCTTGTTTCATTAACGCTGTTTAGTTGCACGAACAACTCTGAAAAGTCGTAAGAATTCTTCTTCTGAAACCACATCTTTGACTGAACTAATTATGATAATTGTTACCCTAAAGTAAATATGAAATGTAAAAAACAACAGCCACCAAACACTAATTACATGTGCCGAATTTTTATCCACTGTTAAAATTCGTTACTTGTTTTATTCTACTATATTTGTAATTTAAAAAGGAATAGGCCTACGCTTTGAAAATATTAGTGATTTCAGGTCCTGAATAATAAGGTATGACAGCTGATACACTTGTCCGACAGTTCGTCTTATACATACACATTTTTATGGACGTAGAATAATTCCTGCTAATTTTTGTTTTCATAAAGCTGAAGCGTCACAACCAAGAATTTTCGATTCTCTATGTATGAGAGTTGTCCGGTACAGTATTATGAATACAATGAAATTATAAATTCGTTTTATTTTTACCTAATTAAATAAGTTTTTTACTATTTACAAACCAGTGTTCAGTTCAGAAATTGTATATCAGCATTAATTAATGTTGAACCAATCTATATTTTAGTATATGTTTTTGGTGTTACAATTTGAATTAGTTTGTTTAGTAGAGTTCCGTTATGTTTGTATTACACCTTTCTCAATCAAACTATCAGATTTTTAAACCTACAGCTTTGAATATTAAAAAGAGTAAACCTAACGTTTCATAATCAGTTTGTAGGAAGAAAGTGTCATTAAAAATTTACTTTTTATTCTTACAACTTGTTCTACTTTTGTAGAACTCTATACGAATACTATTTAAAAGATTCAAAAAATACAGACAGAAATAAACAATGGTCGAAATAATAGTAGATTATTGCTGTTAATATGGTAGAAATAACTGAAAAGCCATTAATGTTAATATTTTGTTTATTATGTAATCCATATTATTTTATGGAAAATAGTGTTCTCAAACATATATGAAATTACATTGAAGATGTGAGGGTCACACACACACACATATTCTTTCCCTCTTCCTTCTTCCCTATAAATTTAATCAATACACAAAAAAGCTACTTTCAGCTCCCAGATACACTGTATGAGACACACACGTTAAAACGCAGACACTCGCCCACCTACAATGTATGATACTAAAATACTTTTCTCGGCATCTCAGATAAATTTATTTTCTCCATACTTCAGTAAACATTCTTTCGTGCACTGATTTGTCTTACGTATAGTCTATTTTAGTCGTGTCTACGTGTGACTCCTGGGCAAAGATATCTCTCTTAGGACGGCTAACAACAACGAGTGAGTTTCTTAGGATTACAGTCAGCTGGAAATACGATTTACGTTCACAGAAAAATAAATTATATCTCTTCGTTTCGAAAGTATTACGAAACAAAACATCGGAAGTATATATTTTCCTTGCCACCCACATAATTCTAATATATTTATTTATCTATATTTATTAAATATTTCTTATTAAATATTCAATATTTGTGTGCTGTTAAGCAGTTACAATACTGAAAGAGACGAGTTTATAATTGTTGTTAATTATGTAACTAAACGTTTGTTTGGGGTTCTGGGGTGCTAACTGCCCGTTTATTTTTGTTTAAAATTTGCAATAACTTTTGTTAATATTTTATTATTATTGATTTATTTATTTCAATTCAACCTAGCGTTGAATCCAACTTAAATAAATCCGGTTGATGCACTTGAGATTATTTATCGAAGGAATTTTCTACTTCGGTCAGTTTATTTATACGGTTGTTCTTCCGTCGACTCGTTGAAATGGTGATGTATGTTCCGCACTGAAAACACAAATATTTTTCATGAGCAATCACTTACTTGTGGTGAGTCTTGTTGATCTTGCAGGGTCGATATCACAATCCAACTTGTATACGGACTTACCGTGTTTGTATTCGCCGCTGCTTGTCGAGCTGACCAATGAAGTTCGTTCACCTGTTTTCAAACTTAGTCTTTTGAAATAAACTAACTGACTCCGTTTTCTTGTGTCAAATAATATTTTATTCAGTTAGTGTGCTCTGTTTAAATGATCTGAAGTATCATTTATAACTTAAATTCAGAATAAGTAACATGATACATTGGGTTTTATAAAATTTGCCTCAGGGTGGCAGAACTGTTTATAAAATTAGTTTATCTAAATGCTTTTTTGGTTAAAATAATTTAATACCTGCGTGGGTTCTTTGAGCTGACAGAATACCAAATCATTGAATAGAACTATTATTCTGCCGTTATTAGGCAGTTTGATTATAATTAACATACAAAATAATAACCATGTGTCTGCTCTGGACATTTCAGGTTAGCAGAATTATTAAACTCAATTGACAATAAATGGTTTAATGAAAGTTGGTTAACGTTAAAATAATTCTTGATAAAATAATTAAAAAGTGAACAATAATATTATATGTTGAAGCAGTGTTATTGTGTGAAACATCTGATTCATTGTTTGGTTCTACATAAAGGTAATTGCATGGCTGTAAGTAATTATCTAGCTTAACAACCTTGGTTGTTATTCATAGTAAGTATAAACATTGAAATGGTTATAATAGTCGTTTCTTTTGCTAAATTATAAAACATAAATAACATTGAAATCTTTTATTAACTTTCGTTAATTGATCATCCAGTTGACAAATCTCAGTCATTGGTGAATACTGGTTATTTTGATTTATAGTTAATAATTGACAACTGTCATTATGTGTGGTTAAGTCACATGAAGTATTCGTATATAAAAATTAATTGGATGTTTAATCAATTCATAAAATTAGAATATTCAAAATAATCTGAGGATTGCCAACATTACTGTTGATTAGATAATATCATGTATACACCTTAACCAAGGATCATTGTTTGAATATGTTTCGATTATACTGTTTCTCATTTCTTAATTAATAATATAATAATCACTACTTAAATTTTTAGTGACCGCCAATCAATGAATGTTTTAGTGGATGGTTAGTGAGGATCGGGTCAATAATACAAATTTTAGTTATTTTGCGTCGACGTTTCGATATTTATTGTCGAAACGTCGACGCAAAATAACTAAAATTTGTATTATTGACCCGATCCTCACTAACCATCCACTAAGACATAAAAATCACTGTACTCCCCTTTATTTATAATTTAAATCCCGGAATTGCTCTGGATTATACACTGAGCAATCCTTGTTACGCACTGTTACACTTAACACCTTTGATACTAAAGTATATATGCTATCACAATTTGAGGTTAGGTTGCACTGTTTACATCGGTGACGCGTACGAATCATATGAACAGCTGATTCTTATCTCCGGGTTGTAGCCGTCTGTTCCCTTCGGAAGTTGATTAAAAAGTGACGAGAACGCACACCTCTCGCTGCCGTTCCGTTTTGCGATCGTCTAAAATTTTGTTAATTTCTTGGATTTGATTGGCTGACGATCTTTAATTTGATGCACATACCCCGCCCCCCCCGGCGAATTATTTCAATTGTTTGGTTTGGCGTGGGGTATTTGGTGTCAAGAGTATAAATGTTTGCTCGATTTGACACGAATTCCTTATAATTGTAATAACTTTTTTAATATGGCTTAGATTTTAAATCTGAGCATATCACTGGATTGGTAACACTTGGCTATTTATTATGAGTCCACTCATGGTGTGCTTTGGTCCATTATCAAGGAAGTTAATGTTTGTGATTATCACTATTCACTACACACTATTATTTGTAATTATTTTTTGATTAACACTATTTAATGGCACTCATACCCACTTGGAAGGCATGCCCTCAAGCCATATTTAATGGCACTCATACCCACTTGAGGGCATGCCTTCCAAGTTCTCTTACACTTCTTAGTTGCTAGTTACTTAAATCTACTGACAAAATACATTACTTAAGCTACCATTGTCTTAGCCTATGTCCCCATATTTGTATTTACATATTTTACATAATAGAAAGTATTTATATACTTTCTGTACGGCCCCAGTTGACAATAATAAATGATTTCAACTACTGTGAACCTTTGCTAGCTGGAATATTATGTATTCCTTGTAATTTCTTGTTAATAAAGTGGCCTCTATTTTGCATTATGAGATGCATACTTATTGTCACTCTTATTTGGTATTGTTAGCTCTTTTTCCATTATTATTTAGTTGCAATAGTTGAACAATAATAGTATCTTTGTAATGGGCTTGGTTTTTTTAGTACACTAGTCTGTTCCATGTTGTATATGATTAAACAACATTACTTACATCTGGTGTCACATGAGAGGTGTTCTTAATTACTATTATAATACATTATGTCCTTTCTTATAATCTTCTTACACTATTACAGTAGTGGTATTACACTCTACTTGTGGTATAGACAATATCCTTTTGTTTCTATTTGGTTTTATAATATGGTTTTATTCAGGTTTTTGCATAGTGAATTCCATTTTGGTTAGTTTTGGTTCATTTTATTTACTTATATTCTTATTTAAAACTTATCTTGGGTATCTTATATTGGTGCCTGTAGAAAGATTATTATTTCTACTTGGTTTAAGACATAAAACATTTTGGTTTGGGTAGGTTTTTCCTACTGCTAGATGTGAATTTAGGTGAACAGCACCTGCATCTTAGGTTATGTGATTTTATCATTTGTACCAACAATGTGTATGTTAGGTTGATACAAATATGTATTCTTTTAACCTTATTTTCTCAAGTTTGGTTTTATTAATGATAATTAATAAATCTTTAGTTATTTCCTTTTCTTGTCTTACATGATTGTTAGACTATTTGACTAATATTTGCTATTATTATGAGACAATTTAATACTTCTTTATGTTACATTGGTGCTGTGCATAACATGTTACTATGCTTTTATTTACAGCTTCTATTCAATTAACAGTATTGTTACTTTCATTCTTTTTATAACATATCTTGTCCTATTCATTTATAACATTATTTGTTGTATATTGGTCATCTCAGTTAGTCAGTTCTTGTCCATCTCTTCAATCTCTAAGTTGTTTAGTTATTGCATATACGGGTAAGATGTTGATCTATAGTTGACTGGCTCTTGGAATCCATATTTTATGCCATGGTTGTTAGGTCTCTTTCTCGTAGTATGTTTCTTCCTTGTCTTCATTGGTTCTTCACTGACCGAAAACTATTGGGTTGTTGGTTCCTGTGGTACAATCATTGTTTGGTGCATCTTCTTTTCCTTATAATGTCATTTCACTTGCTAGTTACCATTAGTTCATTAACTCTTATTGTTGTGAGTTTATCCTTGGTGATGGGTAGCTCATGTAGTTTTATGCTTGGCATTTTAGATAAATTACTCGGTTTGTCTCTTTGACTCAATTATTGACATGTGTAAATATTTTAGGTTACTGAAATCTTTGGGCTCATATGTCATGTTACATATTGTCACCCCTCGAAAATAGATCATTTGGATTAATTCCTTTACGGGATTTGAGAAATTATCTATCATATTGTTTCTTATTTATTCTTAGCTTCCGTCTTTCATATCTTGGGTCTTTTCATTTCATATTTTAATACATTGTTATCTTCGATCTGATCCACTATCTTCTTTCTTGGTGGTTTTTTCCCTGTAGTACTTAATTCCCTATCATTTCCCTAACATGGTAGTTGGCACAGATCAGAGGGGCACTCTTGGCTTCCATGCTCTGCTGTCCACCCTACATTTTCTGAGACCAGAGGGACGTACCGTCTGCTCAGTTATATTGTTGTTGGAGCTTATCTCTACAAATCAACATAAAAATTCAAAGTAGTCATTGTGCGACTAATAAAAAATATTCAGGGTTATTCACTCAATTATTGTTCAGATTTGATAATATTCTTCATTCTTTTTTCTTTTCATTTTATTCTCTTTGCTCTACATGAAACAATATTGTTGTTAGATTTTTTTTGTTTCTTATTTATTTTCTCTTTGATTGATCTCGCTCTTTCTATTTTCTGTTCAGTAACTGTATTAGTGGTATTAATACTTATTTGGTTTCAGGTTTCATGTCTGGTCTTAATTATCATGCTTTCAAAGTTTTGGGTAACTACTTGTTTTTTACTACTTGAGTATTTTTTCTCATCACATTGGTGTTGGTTCTGAATGGTGTCGCTTCAGTGTTTGATATGATTGTTAGATTATCTGTGTGGTATTAAGTTTACAATCATTTTGGTTTGATTGGTCTCCATTCACTTGTTAACATTATAGTCTCATTGTTTTTTCTTTAATAATTTCATTCCTTTACATAACCTTCTCTTTTATTACACACTTTGTTGTTCTTCCTCTCTACTCCTTCAAATGATAGCTGTTTAATCATTTATTCTGGATTGTAATTTCATTTGTTGAAATTAATATATGAGTATTAGAGTATATTAGGTTTATTTATAGTTGTTTACTTCACAGTTGTGGATTTATTATATAATCATCTTTGTCTTTTCCATTCCTTATTATAGCCTTCTCTTTTATTATTCTCTTTGTTGTTTTGCTTCTCTACTCTTCCAAAGGTTGAATTTTTTAACCTTTATTCTGGATTGTAATTTCATTTGTTGAAATTAATATAGGAGAATTGGAGTATTAAAGTATTTTAGGTTTATACATAGTGGTTTACTTCACAGTTGTGGATTTATCATTTAATCATCTTTATCAATTCCATTCCTTGTTTTAGCCTTCTCTCATATTATTCGCTTTGGTGTTTTGCTTCTCTACTCCTTCAAAGGTTGGTTGGTTAAACCTTTATTCTGGAATATAATTTGATTTGTTGAAATTAATATAGGAGTATTAGAGTATTAGAGTATATTAGGTTCTTCTATCATTACCAGACCATCCAAACTTTATAGAAACATTTCTTTAAGTACAAAACACTTAATATATTTTATTTTTGTGTTTTTTGCATTTATTTTATTCCTTGTCCTATGATTTAATTTTGTACGGGCAAACTTGTGTGCACGTTTGAAACGCGACTTCCGTACCTGCAATTGAAGAGCTGCAAATTATCAAGTAGTAAATAAAACTTGCATTGACAATTATACAAAAGACAGAAGACAAGAAATATCCACTATCAGTACAAGGTCACATTATATAAAGTTAGTATTACCGGTGATAACATATGGAATCGAGACTTGGCGTCTGAACAAACAAGCCGCTAAAGTAGTCAATAACCTTGAAAGGAGAATTTTGAGGAGAATATATGGACCAATACAAGTCAATGGGATATGGAGAATGCGCCACAATGAGGAACTACATAAGCTGTATAAAGGCAATGATCTGGTCACCACCATCCGACTGCATAGATTACAATGGGCAGAACACATCATTAGGATGGAAAGCAACCGAATAGGAAGGTACTGTTTAGTCAAGTCGAGTGTAGAAGGAATGTCGGAAACCCAAGCATCGTTGGATTCACGCAGTGGCGAGAGATGCTGACACTCTCCTTAAAATAAAACGAAGGACATCGATCTCCAACAACAGGGCAAATGGAGGCGCATGATTATGGAAGCTAACGTTCGACCCCGAACTGTGATGTCATAGAAGAAGAAGAAGAAATAAAAATTTGTAGTTTTTGTAAGTTTTTCATAACTTCTATAGTTATTTAAAAAATAATTCTTAAGGTCACTTCTGTTAATTAAACACATTTTAATAATGATGTGTAAACACTTTTCCGACATGAAACACTCATATTGTAGAATATAAATTTTTTTAAAGTTTTTACCTTTGCATTAGCCAAGTATTGCTCGAAGTGAGTTTCATGAAGTTTGACCGCTAGGAGGTTAGGCCTACGGTAGTGAAATTAGTACCTTTGTTTGAATTTATTAACACATCGTTGCTGTGTGTGCGATGTGTAATGTATTCGAAGAGAAATGCGATTCAAGAGGTGTCTGCTCGTTTGAATTTTGTCTCCATATGTTTATATATTGCGGGTTAAATATTTGAAATTGTATACATATTATTATTGGTCCTCGAGAAATTTGTGAACAAAATAAAACCAGAGTATTCATTAAATTTATTATTGCGTGATATTAGAAAAAATAAATTTAAATTTTTTTTAATTTGTGAAAATTTTTATTTTTAGGAAACTATTTGATTTCTACCATTAGCTGAGAAACGCCATGAGTAGGTAACCATATGTTGTTTCTCAATTTTTATACCTCATAATTTCTCATAATTTGATGCCACACATAGGCTTTACAATCTTTTTCCATATTTAGCCTTCATTTTTGGCCTGTGGAGCTCCTAAAGTTTAAAAACTTGGGAATAAACACGACATTCCAATTTGAGTTAAAATTTCTCTTTAGTCTAATACCAGACATGCATTTTAGAACTTTTCCCTTATTTGGACCCTGGTCTTCTAAGAATTTAAAATTTTTCAATTAAAACACTCTATTTAGACTTTAGTTAACACTTTTTGTACTCCGCTATCCAGCATGGGTTTGTAAAATTTTTTCAACCTTTTGATTCAGTTTGATCCATTGTGTCCTAATATTTTAAAATTAAAAATACAACACTGCATACCGATTGTGGTAAAATATTCTAGTAAAATATTCCCTTAAATTTTATGCCCCGCACGGAACTTTGGAATTTGTTAAAATTTTGATTATCTTATTTCGCATTTTACTTGCCCGTTTTGGGGGGATTTATCTAATAAACAATAGATTATTCGGTCTGTGGGAAGACCGAATAACAAGTACGGAAGACACGTATGAAACGTGGCGACAAGTTTAGACCTCTAAAATAAAAATAAATTAACGGCCAACAATAAAATCAGTACAGAGAATATGAAATTAATACACTGTAAGTAGTTTGTAATTTAAGAGAAACCACTAAAAGGAACGTGAGAGGGGTATGAGACATTACATTAACCAGTTGAAATCATTTACTGAAATGAAGCTTTGCGGAAATTTGCAGAACTTCTCCTAGCAAATATCGGTACCTGATCATTTAAAATTTCTTAGCAACCTATTGCACAATTTATTTCACAAAAGACAGTGAAATAGGATTAAAAGTGCAAAGAATTAAATTGTTAAAAGGCGCTTTCTTCTTAACTGTACTGTTACAGAACAAGGAAATTATATAAAATATTTACAAGTTTACTTTACCACTTTTGTAACTGGTAGTGATGAATAGTCGGTATTGTGTTAGCTTTCTGCAATACAAGGTGTCGGTTCTATTTTTGTTCCGGAAAAAATATAATCTGGGTTCCAATGAAATCTGTCAGTCTTCTCTCCTAGCGATGCACAGTCAGTAGTAAACCAGCATAATCCTGCCTCGCAATACTTCTATTCAGAGTCCTGAGTCATCTATAGACTGAAATAGAATGTACCTAAAAAGAAAATCTGTGAACACTGTGTAAGTATTCGAATATGGTAGTCAAAATAAATAGATCAAATCGTTACACTTATCAAGTGATTACATTTGTAGTATCAATGAGCCAAAACGGTATGTAAAACGTGAACAACTTTATCTTCTCCCTTTTAAGTACCACAACTGTGTCGTGTTGTTCAAAGAAATAAGCTATGAAAAAAATTCAATAAATCTATACAATTGCCGTAACATAGTGGGCGAACAGAACAGTAAATGAAAAGCAAGGGGTTTAAACAGAAAGATTTATGATTACATAGAATTGAGAAATGTGTAGAGGTGGTACGGGAATTCTTAGATTTAGAAAATCGTAGACAATACTCAAGGGAGTGCCGTTAATTCTAATTAAAAAGCTAACGTCATTAAAATTGAATAGGTGCATACCTAAAAATAATCTTTTGTTCAGTATAATTTTAGTTTCTTGTTTTAAATTACTACAGAATGATTGTTTAATTCAGCTTTGGTCGTGTACAACAAGAAAAAAAAACTTTCGTTCTTTACTTTATCTCATAGTTTTAAATATTAAATACCTCGAAGTGTTTGACTTCTTAATCACAAATTCTTTGTACATAACTCAAAGCAGGTTTAAAGCAACAAAGTTTCTTTGCTTGTCCACAGGAGCTGAATAAAATTTTGAGGCTACACGTGTTTGAAGAATTGAATACAAATATATGATATCATATATTCTATTGAATGCAACTAGTTCGAAACTGACTTTTTTATAACAAAATCTGCCACTTGAGAAATATTAATAAGAGGTATAGAAAACAGATGAATTGTGTAAATTAATTTATCTTTGTTTGCAACAACGAATTATATTTCCCAACAATCAACATTCCTGCGCCTATGTGTTAAGCAACATGTGTGGTATCTGGCGGCGATGTACACAAGGTCGGCAATTGAATAATGTCAGTGTTTCCTCGTCGCCTTCGATTACGAGACACTAGTCACGCATCGCTCGCGTGATGGAGGTAGTAGAATTATCTCGCATCCTTGGCGGCTTAAAAATACAAGTGTTTCTAAGCGTTCAGCTGCGTACTGCAAAACGAGATGATAAAGGCGAGTTATCAGTCAGTTGAGATCGTCATTTCAGTGGAATGTTGTATACAGTTTAGTGGAAAGGGATTATTAGCGGACTAGGCGAGTATTGTTTACTGCGACAAGGTTATTAGGTGAAACTTATGTCTATAACGATACCATGACTTGAGTAATGGTAAAGTGAAGAATTGTTGAATACAAGTGTTATTTGTTGTTTTCTTTATACAATAAAAAATTTAAGTTTCCATTGGCACATTTTCCTGTGTTTTATTAACACTTTCCTGTGCACCATTATATATTAATACTATTTTAATCACAACAATCCGGTTTTAAATATATTTTCTCGTTTCAGTATTATAACGCCAAGAACACTGTGTATTAACATCATAAAAACACGTGAATTCAAAGAAGGGATAAACAAAACATGAAAACATGAATGTACTAACAACCCAAGGTGCCTTTAACAATTAATTATTATTAGTTGTTTTAGGTCTGTCTCATTAGCAGATGCGAACATCATTGTTGCAAGTAATTCCTCGTGTTGATACTTATTGTGTCAAATTGTAGTCTCACGGTTACAGTTTACAGTAATAATTAAATCTCGAGGTACCAAGAACGCTGAGAACTTATAGCTCACTGTTACTATAACTTTGATATGTAGAGAAGCAACTGAAACTGTGTCAGACACATACACAAACGCGAGAACACGCGGAGCTACCTACCTGATTGTATTAACGTATGTATCTAATATATTCAAATTAAATGAAACTGTTTCCTGTCAGAACACGTTATTTTTTCCAATTTCAAACATGTCTCACATCAACTCACATTCTTAGAATTTAAATGGTCCCAGATTTTGTTAATACTAAGAATGTAGAGAGTAGAAATTCTTGATGTTCCATTATCTTTTACAGTTTAACCAATTCTGTCACGAAAGAGGCCAAATTTACAAGATCGTATACTAAACCTATCATTTGCGGAGATAAGCAATTTGAATGAGTAGACTGAGGATACTAGGATGTCTTAGCACTCAATTGTACTCGCTCTCCTGGTACGCACGCGATGAGTGCCAGTTACTTAGAATCATGTGGTCGCACTAGAAGTCTTCGGTCAAGAAAATTTAGCTTTAATTTTGCACACCCCTGCAAACCAATTTAAGAGGACGGCTTTGTGGTAACCCGGCCCGGAAGGTCTTTACAACAGCTGCTGATAAATTAGAACAAAACATGAACCAAGCATCAAGCAAGTCAAACAGTCGATGGAGTGGTAAAAAAAACTCACAGAAGTAGCCAAAACAAATCCTCCACTGTTTGAATACAAACCAAAACAGGAAAAATTTTATGTAAAGAATTTTATGAATAATGAATTTTATGTAGGCTTTCTGAGTTGCAGAAATCGCTTACTGAAAGTCCAAAGTACGAAATTACGGAGTACGAAATACATTTACTATTACATAATAATATACATAATTATATTATGTATATATAAATTGTATTATAATTAAATTACATAATTATTTTCTTCAATAATAAGAAGAAAATCACGATAGCCCTACTATTTTTGATTAACATAACGTTTGTAGAGCTCATAATAGTACAACAAACAAGAAAATTTCGAAATATTCGCATTTCGTTTACAATTCCTTTTAGTTTTACACCTTCTGTATTTTCACAATTTCTTCATTTTTATGATCTCTTTTTTAGGCCTTACTCCCAAAATATTGAAATTTTCAAAACTTAGCATGACACTCAGCTGTTAGTTACAACTTCTCTTTTTATTTTATACGCCACATGAATTTATTCGATTTTATCAACATTTTCACAAAATGAACACTATACTTCAATTGTGGTTAAACGTCCCTTTGATTTGATACACTAGTATAGTGTACTAGTAATAGTAATAATAGTAATCAACATAATATTATACTAACTGCAAATTCCTGTTAGTATTTTGTTAATTATATAATTCTTTTATTTTATGGACAGTAATGTTATCAAACATATATCGAAATTATATTGACGATGTGAGGGTCATCTCTCTCTCTCTCTCTCTCTCTCTCTCTCTCTCTCTCTCTCATTCTCTCTTCCTTCTTCCCTATAAATTTAATCACTACACCAAAATAGCTACATTCGGCTCCCGGATACACTGTATGAGACACACACGTTAAACCGCAGACACTCGCCCACCTACGTTGTATGATGCTAAAATACTTTTCTCGGCATCTCAGATAAATTTATTTTCTCCATACTTCAGTAAACATTCTTTCGTGCACCTATTTCTCTTACGCATCATCTATTTTAGTCTTGTTCACGTGTGACTGTTGTACAAAAACATCTCTTTTAGAACGACTGACAACAAAGAGTGAGTTTCTCTGGATTACAGTCAGCTGGAATCACGGATTTACGTTCACAGAAAAACGAATTATATATCCTCGTTTCGAAAGTATTTACAAAAATAAAACCTGAAAAATACGTAAATATAGCTCAAAAGTTTATTTTGGTCTTACCCACGTGTGACTGTTGTGCAAAAATATCTTAGGACGGCTGACAAAAAAGAGTGAGTTTTCCTGGATTACAGTCAGCTGGAATCACGGATTTACGTTCAAAGAAAAACGAATTATATATCCTCGTTTCGAAAGTACTTACAAAAAGAAAACCTGAAAAATACGTAAATATAGCTCAAAAGTTTATTTTCGTCTTACCCACGTGTGACTGTTGTGCAAAAATATCTTAGGACGGCTGACAAAAAAGAGTGAGTTTTCCTGGATTACAGTCAGCTGGAATAACGGATTTACGTTCAAAGAAAAACGAATTATATATCCTCGTTTCGAAAGTATTTACAAAAAGAAAACCTGAAAAATACGTAAATATAGCTCAAAAGTTTATTTTGGTCTTACCCACGTGTGACTGTTGTGCAAAAATATCTTAGGACGGCTGACAAAAAAGAGTGAGTTTTCCTGGATTACAGTCAGCTGGAATAACGGATTTACGTTCAAAGAAAAACGAATTATATATCCTCGTTTCGAAAGTATTTACAAAAATAAAACCTGAAAAATACGTAAATATAGCTCAAAAGTTTATTTTGGTCTTACCCACGTGTGACTGTTGTGCAAAAATATCTTAGGACGGCTGACAAAAAAGAGTGAGTTTTCCTGGATTACAGTCAGCTGGAATAACGGATTTACGTTCAAAGAAAAACGAATTATATATCCTCGTTTCGAAAGTATTTACAAAAAGAAAACCTGAAAAATACGTAAATATAGCTCAAAAGTATATTTTGGTCTTACCCACGTGTGACTGTTGTGCAAAAATATCTTAGGACGGCTGACAAAAAAGAGTGAGTTTTCCTGGATTACAGTCAGCTGGAATCACGGATTTACGTTCACAGAAAAACGAATTATATATCCTCGTTTCGAAAGTATTTACAAAAAGAAAACCTGAAAAATACGTAAATATAGCTCAAAAGTTTATTTTGGTCTTACCCACGTGTGACTGTTGTGCAAAAATATCTTAGGACGGCTGACAAAAAAGAGTGAGTTTTCCTGGATTACAGTCAGCTGGAATCACGGATTTACGTTCAAAGAAAAACGAATTATATATCCTCGTTTCGAAAGTACTTACAAAAAGAAAACCTGAAAAATACGTAAATATAGCTCAAAAGTTTATTTTGGTCTTACCCACGTGTGACTGTTGTGCAAAAATATCTTAGGACGGCTGACAAAAAAGAGTGAGTTTTCCTGGATTACAGTCAGCTGGAATAACGGATTTACGTTCAAAGAAAAACGAATTATATATCCTCGTTTCGAAAGTATTTACAAAAAGAAAACCTGAAAAATACGTAAATATAGCTCAAAAGTTTATTTTGGTCTTACCCACGTGTGACTGTTGTGCAAAAATATCTTAGGACGGCTGACAAAAAAGAGTGAGTTTTCCTGGATTACAGTCAGCTGGAATAACGGATTTACGTTCAAAGAAAAACGAATTATATATCCTCGTTTCGAAAGTATTTACAAAAATAAAACCTGAAAAATACGTAAATATAGCTCAAAAGTTTATTTTGGTCTTACCCACGTGTGACTGTTGTGCAATAATATCTTAGGACGGCTGACAAAAAAGAGTGAGTTTTCCTGGATTACAGTCAGCTGGAATAACGGATTTACGTTCAAAGAAAAACGAATTATATATCCTCGTTTCGAAAGTATTTACAAAAATAAAACCTGAAAAATACGTAAATATAGCTCAAAAGTTTATTTTGGTCTTACCCACGTGTGACTGTTGTGCAAAAATATCTTAGGACGGCTGACAAAAAAGAGTGAGTTTTCCTGGATTACAGTCAGCTGGAATAACGGATTTACGTTCACAGAAAAACGAATTATATATCCTCGTTTCGAAAGTATTTACAAAAATAAAACCTGAAAAATACGTAAATATAGCTCAAAAGTTTATTTTGGTCTTACCCACGTGTGACTGTTGTGCAAAAATATCTTAGGACGGCTGACAAAAAAGAGTGAGTTTTCCTGGATTACAGTCAGCTGGAATAACGGATTTACGTTCAAAGAAAAACGAATTATATATCCTCGTTTCGAAAGTATTTACAAAAAGAAAACCTGAAAAATACGTAAATATAGCTCAAAAGTTTATTTTGGTCTTACCCACGTGTGACTGTTGTGCAAAAATATCTTAGGACGGCTGACAAAAAAGAGTGAGTTTTCCTGGATTACAGTCAGCTGGAATCACGGATTTACGTTCACAGAAAAACGAATTATATATCCTCGTTTCGAAAGTATTTACAAAAAGAAAACCTGAAAAATACGTAAATATAGCTCAAAAGTTTATTTTGGTCTTACCCACGTGTGACTGTTGTGCAAAAATATCTTAGGACGGCTGACAAAAAAGAGTGAGTTTTCCTGGATTACAGTCAGCTGGAATAATGGATTTACGTTCAAAGAAAAACGAATTATATATCCTCGTTTCGAAAGTATTTACAAAAAGAAAACCTGAAAAATACGTAAATATAGCTCAAAAGTTTATTTTGGTCTTACCCACGTGTGACTTTTGTGCAAAAATATCTTAGGACGGCTGACAAAAAAGAGTGAGTTTTCCTGGATTACAGTCAGCTGGAATCACGGATTTACGTTCACAGAAAAACGAATTATATATCCTCGTTTCGAAAGTATTTACAAAAAGAAAACCTGAAAAATACGTAAATATAGCTCAAAAGTTTATTTTGGTCTTACCCACGTGTGACTGTTGTGCAAAAATATCTTAGGACGGCTGACAAAAAAGAGTGAGTTTTCCTGGATTACAGTCAGCTGGAATCACGGATTTACGTTCACAGAAAAACGAATTACATATCCTCGTTTCGAAAGTATTTACAAAAAGAAAACCTGAAAAATACGTAAATATAGCTCAAAAGTTTATTTTGGTCTTACCCACGTGTGACTTTTGTGCAAAAATATCTTAGGACGGCTGACAAAAAAGAGTGAGTTTTCCTGGATTACAGTCAGCTGGAATAACGGATTTACGTTCAAAGAAAAACGAATTATATATCCTCGTTTCGAAAGTATTTACAAAAATAAAACCTGAAAAATACGTAAATATAGCTCAAAAGTTTATTTTGGTCTTACCCACGTGTGACTGTTGTGCAAAAATATCTTAGGACGGCTGACAAAAAAGAGTGAGTTTTCCTGGATTACAGTCAGCTGGAATCACGGATTTACGTTCACAGAAAAACGAATTATATATCCTCGTTTCGAAAGTATTTACAAAAATAAAACCTGAAAAATACGTAAATATAGCTCAAAAGTTTATTTTGGTCTTACCCACGTGTGACTGTTGTGCAAAAATATCTTAGGACGGCTGACAAAAAAGAGTGAGTTTTCCTGGATTACAGTCAGCTGGAATCACGGATTTACGTTCACAGAAAAACGAATTATATATCCTCGTTTCGAAAGTATTTACAAAAAGCAAACCTGAAAAATACGTAAATATAGCTCAAAAGTTTATTTTGGTCTTACCCACGTGTGACTGTTGTGCAAAAATATCTTAGGACGGCTGACAAAAAAGAGTGAGTTTTCCTGGATTACAGTCAGCTGGAATCACGGATGTACGTTCAAAGAAAAACGAATTATATATCCTCGTTTCGAAAGTATGTACAAAAAGATAACCTGAAAAATACGTAAATATAGCTCAAAAGTTTATTTTGGTCTTACCCACGTGTGACTGTTGTGCAAAAATATCTTAGGACGGCTGACAAAAAAGAGTGAGTTTTCCTGGATTACAGTCAGCTGGAATAACGGATTTACGTTCAAAGAAAAACGAATTATATATCCTCGTTTCGAAAGTATTTACAAAAATAAAACCTGAAAAATACGTAAATATAGCTCAAAAGTTTATTTTGGTCTTACCCACGTGTGACTGTTGTGCAAAAATATCTTAGGACGGCTGACAAAAAAGAGTGAGTTTTCCTGGATTACAGTCAGCTGGAATAACGGATTTACGTTCAAAGAAAAACGAATTATATATCCTCGTTTCGAAAGTATTTACAAAAAGAAAACCTGAAAAATACGTAAATATAGCTCAAAAGTTTATTTTGGTCTTACCCACGTGTGACTGTTGTGCAAAAATATCTTAGGACGGCTGACAAAAAAGAGTGAGTTTTCCTGGATTACAGTCAGCTGGAATAACGGATTTACGTTCAAAGAAAAACGAATTATATATCCTCGTTTCGAAAGTATTTACAAAAATAAAACCTGAAAAATACGTAAATATAGCTCAAAAGTTTATTTTGGTCTTACCCACGTGTGACTGTTGTGCAAAAATATCTTAGGACGGCTGACAAAAAAGAGTGAGTTTTCCTGGATTACAGTCAGCTGGAATAACGGATTTACGTTCAAAGAAAAACGAATTATATATCCTCGTTTCGAAAGTATTTACAAAAAGAAAACCTAAAAAAAATGTATTTTCTCCATAGCTCACGTATTTTTAATACATTTATTTTTCTATATTTTATTAACTATTTATTTTTCTGTGCTGCTAAACATTTATAATAGTGAAAGAGACAGCTTCATATTTTTTTTTACATTAACATGTTTAAGAATAAATTTCAAAACTTCTGGATCGTCAACTGCACGCAAAGTTTTATTAAGCAAGGAAACTCCATTCGTACCACAGAGCAAAGGATACATTTTACTTTTGGCAATTAACAAAAAAACAGAAAATATTATTTGTACGTTATCAAATCCTGAACTATACTGAAAAGCCAGCCTTGATAGAGAAATGTTACCTCTGTGAACATTTATTCTGTGCTCATTCACACTCACCTGCAAAGATCGGCAAAATTGCCGAAGTATTCATAACTATACTCTCACTGGATATTATAAATAATATGTGCCGTATAAAACACGACACCCGAAGGTTATCTAACAGTTAATAATTTTTCTAAATTGGGGGGGGGGGAGTGAAAAGCATATAACGTACTTATTACTTCGAGATTTTTTTTTTGAATTTTGGATATTTCAAGGGAGTTACACCAGCAATTAGAGCCCGTCAAGAGTGACACGTGTTAGCTTTGTTCAAGAGTGAGCGACGAATGGAACAAAACCTTTCCTTTCCACTTAAACGACATGAGAGCCGTCAAGGGACAATACGCGCTACAACACATGTTGCAACGAACTGGACCATGCGTGGGAGCGCTTGACTCTACAAGCATAACAAAGGAACGACACCCTTGCATCCGTCCAGTAGCGACAAAATTAGATAGCCATCACTAAGAGCATTGTTCAAAGCATGTGTGCGTCTTACAGAAAAACAATAGCTGGAGCACAGACAATGCATCACGGGACGAAGTGGCGCCCCGCAATGAACACATATGTTTGCCACCCGTAAGTTCGTTAGAGGAAGTCGATAGTGTCTTAACAATACGATAATTCGACACGCTACGCCAAAGGGGCAGATGTGATTTTAGAAGCTACGCCTTGGTGCAGATTCCAAGAAAGTGGCAACGTCCTGATGACAGCAACTCGTCGTGTCCACGTGGACTACGTAAGACTCAAGTAGAGAAGCCAACCAGCCAATTAGAAGAGAGAATTCAGAAGGAAGGAACTGAAAGGGATGGTGTTGACAGAAGCCGACGACCAGAGAACAAATCCCAAGGAAGAACATCCCTCTCCAAACGGCGCTGGGTAAAGAATTCTCCAGAATCGCTGACTTTAGACAAGAGGACATAGGGAGGTCCTAATAACCGTCCTATCAGAGATATTTTAACTATATTTAATATTACCTTGTGTATTCAGGTACACTGGTGCTCCTCCTTGCAACTTCAATGTTTCTTTAAAAACTACGCGTTTCGGGACTCATGGTCCCATCATCAGGTTGATAAAAAACAAGAATCACTCACATGGAGTACGTCAACTTAATAAGAAATAAATAAAAAGTTTCACTTGCACATACCGCGTGTATACAATTACACAACTACACGATGCGCATCGTATCGGAACTTGCAAGTACACAATCGTGTAGTTGTGTAATTGTATACACGCGGTATGTGCGAGTGAAACTTTTTATTTATTTCTTATTAAGTTGACGTACTCCATGTGAGTGATTCTTGTTTTTTATCAACCTGATGATGGGACCATGAGTCCCGAAACGCGTAGTTTTTAAAGAAACATTGAAGTTGCAAGGAGGAGCACCAGTGTACCTGGATACACAAGGTAATATTAAATATACTTAGTTATATGCAACTTGGAGACCACAACACAATATAGAGATATTTTGGTGGGAAAATGAAGCGATCGCGGGACTAACGAGAGTGGGAAGTACGAAGGAAATAAAAACTGAATGTACGAGGAGTCACTAGCTCAGTATTATTAAATTTTTGGCTTAGCCTCATTCTCTCATAAAAATTTTCACTCAGGGTCTCAGTCTTATTAGATTTTTCTCTCAGTATTATTAAAACTATCTCAGTAATATAAAGACATTGTTAGGAGAAATATTAGAAGTGGTGTTCGGAACCAATGGAAGTTCGGAAATAAGACTTAAACCGTCAAGCCAATACGGTAGTGTTCGCGACGATGTGCGAATAACGGACTTTATAAAACTCAAAGCATTACGCTCATACGATTAATACTGTAAAAATTAATAATATACAGTAGTAACGTACTTGAGCTTTTACATCAGCGAAATGAATCGGTTTATCACATACTAAATTAGTGAAAATACGTTATTTCGTAAAATAAAGTCAAGTGCTAAATGTTTATATACGCCTAATGAACGTGAAAGGAGTGCGTGACCGTATCGAACTAACAATCGCATAAATAGACTGACGCGATACGAATAGTCGATGAATCCTAGTGCCAGTACCGCGACTGTGACGATTTCATAAAACTCATAACGAATGTCGCGAAGTGCGGACTACTGTTCCGGAACGATGTACTCATAATATTAAAAGTGCGAGTTGCAAGTGTTCCATGGATTAACATCAACAGTCAGCAAATGGACCCTGGAGAACATACGATGGGAGCGAGACACTACTACGCCATGAGTAACGTACAAAATTAATCACTTATATGATTACTAGTTTACCATAATACCACTGACCTGTCACTTAGAACCAACTGCCTGAGATATATAATATAAAGATTCAATATGTAATAAAATAAATAAATATGTAAGTTTATGTGTGTTGCTGATATACTCTATTGTGGAATATGTAACTCCGATGTAATCAAGCCCCTCTGTTTGGACTAGCCAATTTGTAATAAAATAAATAAGATTGATGTGTGAATCTGTAAGTTGTAAGGTGTTTAATTGGTGTGGCTCTCGACGTCTTACTGGCCTGAAACACTTCCTTAAGTTTCCCAGCTGGTCGAGTCCCAATGGTAGCAAGACCGGTCGAGTAGCGTAAAGTTGATGAAGAAATATATATGCTTGGCTTCGCCGAACGTTTCAAAACAAAATTTATTGTTTTGAAGGAAATTTAAAAAAAAATTATGTTTATAAAAAAAATTATTTTAATTTTATTAATTAATTAATTAGGATCAATTAATTAATATAGGGCTGTGAAGTTTTAAACAGTGTAATGCTCTTCTGAAAATTTTTATTAAAGTTTTAGTATAATTTAAATAATCTATCACCACTCATAAGACTGTCTGTAAACCAATCGATATTTGTTTACCTTTCTATTTTTTAGGTTATCTTCACTTACGGGTGGTAAAGTCCTTGTAGATTATCAATTAGAATTATATTATTGGTAATTAGTATTATTGAAGAAATAAAGAACTATTAAGTATTGAAAAGTATTAATATTTTATTAAGTAATAGCAATATTGACTCTTATCGATTAGTATCGATTCTCAGGATATCGAAAAAAGTTACAAGTATATGATATAAAAATTATATAGGGTTCTTTAAACAGCCAGTTATTACCAAAATCAGAGAAATCGGGCTAATATTTAAAAAGTATAACGTTACAATCAAATTAATAGTTATTAATAAACACAGACATTGAATAATAATTTGTAAATATAATAATTGTTTTCACCAAACAGCTGTGATGAACCACGAAGAGGCACTGGAATTGTCAAAGAAAGATGGCTGCCGTCAAGTCGATGAAAATGTTGCTCGTTGCTGCTGCATTCCAAATAATGTATTTTGACGCAATATTTCTGTTCTCGTGTCCGCAAATCTCTTGTTATATGTTGTGTAGTGACTGGTGTAGTGATTCTGGGTTGTATTTAGTGTATCTGTATAATTATTAGTTCAAACACTTTCTCCGATTCCATCACTAATTTGGTTTAATGTATTATACAGTTTTCTAGTGTTTTATGGTGTTTTTCGGAGTAGATTTATATTGTTCTGTGTTATGGAGTGTTACTTGATCGTTTCTGTTATAATATGATAGTTTCAGAAGTATTTTACAAGTCACTCGCGATTTCACAATAACTCACTATACACTCGCTTTGTATGACGATTATAGGTTAGATTATTCACCTTTTCAAAGGTATGTCATGTTAACCGTTCAACTACCAATAATTAACTAACTGTTTCCTTCAGTTTCAATTAAACTCTTAGCCCATATAATATTATCCTTAACATTGTTCAAAAATATTTTCACATCCTGTGTACATTTTTATATTTTCACTATATGAATGCCTAAACTTTGGTTATTTGTCAATTTTATTCACTAGATTTGATTTAAATTAATCTTTCAGTTCATTCTGGTTATTTTCAGATTAAATAATGCCATTTTATAGTGTTTTCTGTCCAAAAAATAGTAATTTTACTTTCAGTTTGGTATACAAACTGTTTGGAAGTCAAAACATTAAAATTTACTTCCTGTCATTATATAAATTCAGCCATTTTATCAGTTATATTTAATATTAATAATTCTATATTGTATTAAAAGGTTCCTATTCCCTTATTTTCTGGTAATTAATTGAATTAGTTGTATTCTGAAACATTATTCTGAAATATATGACTCCCATGTCTAAATTTCTGAGTTTAGTCACTTTTATTTTTATTCATAATTCTGAATATAATTTATTAAAATCTCTCTAAATGGTATGTGCAATTATATGGCATGATCTCAAGTTTATTTTGTCTAAACCCCTTTTGTTTATTTGCATTTAATTGAGCAATTTCTCTGTTTTGATGAAGTTTGGTTTCCATTCTTTTGGCCTATGATTTTTTAACAATTTTTCTTACAAAATAATTTACAAACAATATATGATGTGCGATACCCTCTCTGACTTTTTACAAATAGTATTATAAATTAAACATGTTTTCAAATTACACAAAAACAATTAGTATTGGTTACAATACAAATAATAGTTAAACAAATAAAGAACTTTTTTTTTTTTTTAAATGGTCTTCAAATCAGACATTTTGCAACAAAATTCCCATTTCCAACATGTAAACATGGTTTATAAAAAAGGTTTTGTACTAACTAACATCTTAATTACTCTCTACTATTTACAAGTGGTAATTATTTTTATAGTTCTGATGTTAGTTGTTTCAGACCCAAACAAATGGCCTTATATCTAAAACATTTTTAAACATTCTTGTACTATATACATTAAAACCTTATATCTATATTCTTATTTCTAACTATTATTATAAGTAGGATTCTACAGTTTTTATACAGTCTTTTATACCTTGTCTTTGGGGAATTGTACCCTGTCATTAACAAATAAATAGTATGAACCGTTCAAAAAGCACTATGAAATCTGTTTTTCTTTTTTCATGTAAAACAAAAATGTTATTTTAAACAGATTCATGTCTTATGAACAACATATTGTCACCGTACACATTTTAAGTCATTGAAAAATGCATATTTCATTGCATCCAATGTTTGTGATTGCCAAAAATGAAACACAAGGTTCATTTTTTATAATACCCAAAACTATCACTGGTTCACTTTCACTTATATATTATGTTAATGCTAAATGGTCGTATAGTCTTATCAACATAATAAATTGGTTAGCGTTTTTCAATGGAGATTTGTTCCATGGGTACTATATTATTGTTTCATCTCAGTTCACAGGAAACTTTTACTTTATACACTCCTCTCTCTTAAATTTATATACATGTGGTTTTTATTTCGTTATACTTTTGTTTTTAGATATTTATTTTGGGGATATAGGGATTTGGGTGTCTTTTATAAGAGCATGACGTCTTCTTCAGGATGCTGCCCTCTTCTTCTTTTTTCAGTCTTCTTTTCTCCTGCCTTCTGGGACTGGTATCTTCTCCATCTGTTCTTGATGCCATCAGGTTTCTTGGGATCTTCTCCATCTTCTTCTTTAATTCAGAAATACACAACCTGTATTGGTTGATCTTGGCTTATTTTAGGGTTTCTCTTTTATTTATTCTCCCTCGTTGTGGGTTTGGTCATATTGTGTACTGCTTTGTTATTTACTATTTTACCTTCCTGGGTTATACCTTGAAAACCTTTGGTTATGAGACTGGTTTTGGATGACTCATCACTAGTAACTCTTTTTATTTTAACTTGTATTTTCTTTATAATAATGATTTCTTTCCACAGTTGCTATGAATTAATCTATTTATATTAAACTTAATGCTTTCTTCCAAATTTAAATATTATAACTTCATTATTCTAATGATCAATTGCCATTCAATATTATGCTTATATCTGTCACGCTACAAATAAAATATATATAATATAAAGAGTCAATAAAATACGAATCCATAGTTAGGAATTAATAATGTCATAAGATATTACACATGTATTGTTTTATTAGTGTAGGCATATGATTATTTCAATTATGTTTGTGTTTTAATATGTCTGTTGCAGGTATATGATTATTCAAATAGGTATATGTCTAATACGTTTTGCAAGTATTTGAGTATTTTATATGTGTAAATGTTTAAATGTGTTTTGAAGTAAAATCACTTAGTACCATTCGCAAGCACACTATGTTGATAGTTACTAACGTCACTATGCACGAATAAGTGCATACATTGATTGTTACTTTCAATTACTAGACATGTGTCGTAGAATTTAATTGCCTATTGGAAATATTTGTTGATATTCTTAATCTATGATTTCTTTTATGATATGAATACCTATAAAATGATATATTATAATAAATATACTGTAGAATGGATTCGATAGTGTTGGATTAATTTATTTAAGACCTGACTCACAAGATAACTTCTTAAATGATAGGATCCACAATTAATAATTTTAATTAGGATGATTGAACAAGTACCAGATTCATAAATATTCTACGTCGTGAAGTTCTATTTCGTAGTGAAAGCCAGAATTAATTACTTTTGAGTGATAACATTACTAATTACATATTTAATAAATTTGATTGTGATTCATAAATTAAACAACAATTAATTTATGCAATTAATTAAAATATGCATAAAAGATAATGTTGTATATGGCGCTCCAACTGCGGGGCAAAATAAAGTAAAAATATACGACAAAGTTCGAACAGGCAGCATTTCCATAAATACAGATACAAATTTATATAATTAAAAAATTCAATTAATTTATGCATAAAATTTGCATATAATATTATGTTATATATGGTGCCCAACGCGTGGAATAATATTATGTTATATATGGCAGCCCAACGCGTGGCACAAGAAAACTTGTATTACTAGACTATTGTAATAACGAGAAAATTCCCTATCATTAATAAGGCATAATAATTTATGCAATTCATGAAACAGGCATAAATTAATTATGTTACAAGCAGAACCCGACCCAAACTCAGTGGTTATCTTCCTATTTTGTCAGACACACCATGTACGTAACGAATGACTTATACTGCCTCTCACCACCACCCGTTGGTTTTGACTAAATATTAATTGTGTATAGCCGATGTATTCAGTCGTCTTCCTAAACACTATTTCTTTGTAGAGACAGAACAAATAAATTTAAAAATTTATTAGTTGAGTCGTAACTACTAAGAAACTGGCAAACACTTTCTATTTTATATTAATCACAGTTTAATACTATGGTAGATAAAGTGCTGATTTGACTATCACATCTTTAAATGTCTTTAAAATAGACAGTAGTTCTGCAAGTTTTGGAACCATATTAGAGTATTCCTATCCCTTTTGTCACGGTTTAATCTAAGCTGTTTTTTATTTCGTAACACTAAACGTTTTGGACCTACTACGGTCAGGCAAACTCAGCCGAGCCACTGAGAATACCACATCGTAGCAGGGTGTTGGACGTCGTCTTAAACCTTTGGTCCTGAACAAAATACGGTCAACCAAAAATGCTGTTATGAGAATCAACAACCTCGACTATACATAATAACGACACCTCAACTATAATAACATGCAAGTAATGTCCCACCGTGCCAAGAAAATCCTAATTAACAACTAATTTGATTGTATATTCGTAAACAAAATGTCACATAATAAATGCTACACTGTTTTTATATAGTTCTAATCAGGTTGTTATTTTGTGCCATCATGTGTTCTCCACCTAATGCTTGTTTGCAGTAATACCTCGAGTAGCGAGATTATATTTCACTAAATTAAATATAATCTTACCTGAATGTAATATTTCAATTTTACAATACAATTTTTAGATTTGAATTTGTATAATAACTATAATATAAAATAAATGTAAAAAATTTATAAAAATAAACAAATCAAACATTTAGTTGCTGCAACGCTAGATTTTGAAAGTAATTTTTATGTTACTAATTAGTCTGTAGTGCTTCTAACGTTTTGAGCAAAAAATTAAGAATTTTTCTAATAGTAATTAGTTTAATTATATCGTTCTCGTGTCCGTGCTCTAACCTGTTTGTAGATCCAGAACGTAAGACGAGTAATGCTCACCTTTTTCTTTAAGGTCCTTAAGTGTAAACATTAGGTATTATTAACAAAACTTAAAAAAGATAGAAAATGTTGACTTTACTATATATGTATTTTATAGATATAAAATTTGGATATAAAAATAATTTATATTATGGCACCTGGCTACTAATCTAGATTCCCGGATTCGATTCCCTGGCCCGCACCATAAAAAATCAAGTTGCGTTTTTCAGTGATAAATAATTACTTCAAAACTCTATATAGGTGTATAATTTTTTCGAAAACGCTAAAACAGTTTTTAATAGTATCCGTAAATCTTAAGTCATTTTCTACTGCGTAAATTCATTTGGAGAGCATGGAAATATATTCTAAATCAAGTTTGTTGTTATCACCTCCCCACGTAATAGTCATTATCTAATTATATATATATAAAAATGGTCTGAGTCTATATCATATTTAACTTTAACAGGAAAACTTGTTTTCTTAACCTTCAAGTAATGGAAGTATATTCCCTTTTTTCATCAGATTTTGTAAGCACATTAAAATTAGTAAACCATTTTTCTCAAAAAAATCCAAGATTTTCTTCCCTCTTAAGTTTAAACACGATCATTCGATTATCTCTTGTCCTTAACATTAACCATTTATGATAATGTTGTTATAAATAAATTGATTCTGTGCGATTCATGCATTGAATTTTCCTATAACAAGTTATGTTTTTCCTCAATAAGTTGTTACATAATTTGACAGAGTACTAAAATTTCCGTAAAAGGTCGCTATAGAGTAAAAAAGATCTTCAACCACGATTAGCAATATCTTTTTATAATACAATTGCTTACAACATTATTTTAAGATTAAATTGTGTAAATAACATCTATTAATTTAACCCTTGAATACCGTTAACGAATATACGGTAAGAAACGGTGTGTGTATGACAGCGTGACAAAGATAAAGCTAGAGTATATCTCTTAAGTACCGTCTCTGACTGATGCATTTGCTACTGTAGAAAGTATGTAGAGATTTACCAGATAAGGTACATTTCACAAGAGACAATTTAATGTGAACAACATGATTTGTGTAACCCCAAGGAAGCACTAGGTTTTGTCACTTAAACTGTAGATTTATATATCCCATGTGTATGGAATGGATTCCAAATATAGTCCCATTGTTACGGAGCTGTCGCTTGTTTAAAGATTAAGTACCTTGCGACAAATAATTCTTTACCTTGGTAGGTGTACATGATACTGCAGCTCTTGCAAATACCAATTATAGTGCAGGTTTACATAACTAATCGTCTACGAACTTTTAAAAAGCTCTTCGAATATGAGTAACAAACTGTTGTGAAAATGTATAAAATAGCATTCAACTATAAATTCTACCCAAAAAACACAATTTTCTAGTACTACTGCAAAACGTGAAATTACACGCTATTATTAAAATAATAATTTGTAAAATTCAAAATTAAAATTGTTCATGTGAAATTAATTAAAACCTGTAGGATAACCTGAGAACGAAATGAGATCTCTACATTCTACATTAACTACAAATATTTGCCAAATGATCACTATCACCAATACAAACAAGAAAATATATAACCCATGAAACATTAAAAATATAAATACTTAATAATAATAATGGCTCGCATGTATAACACCGAAGCAGCTTAGGAGTAAGGCACGGTAGGCTGCCTTATGTGAGCCGTACCGCATACAAGGAAAGCAGTGTGGCCAGCACTACGCTTCACCCGCCCATTATTATCCCCATGATGTTATCCCAGGTACTCATTTTCAACAGGCTGAGTCGACCTGGGGGCTGAAAAACGCACCTTGATTTTTTATGGTTCGGGCCAGGGAATCGAATCCGGGAATCTGGATTAGTAGTCAGGTGCCATAATATAAATTCGTTTTCAGTCCAAATTTTATATCTATAAAATACATATATAGTAAAGTCAACATTTTATATCTTTTTTAAGTTTCGTTAATAATACGTAATGTTTACACTTAAGGACCTTAAAAAAAGGTGAGCATTACTCGTCTTACGTTCTGGATCTGCATACAGGTTAGAGCATGGACACGATAACGATATAATTAAACTAATTAGTCTTAGAAAAATTCTTAGTTTTTTGCTCAAAACGTTAGAAGCACTACAGACTAACTAGTAACATAAAAATTACTTTCAAAATCTAACGTTGCAGAAACTAAATTTTTGATTTGTTTATTTTTATAAATTTTCTACATTTATTTTATATTATAATTATTATAAAAATTTAAATCCAAAACTGTATTGTAAAATTGAAATATTACATTTAGGTAAGATTATATTTAATTTAGTGAAATATAATCTCGCTACTCGAGGTATTACTGCAAACAACCATTAGGTGTAGAACACATGATGGCACAAGATAACAACCTGATTAGAACTATATAAGTAACAGTTTAGCATTTATTATGTGACATTGTGTTTACGAATATACAATCAAATTAGTTGTTAATTAGAATTTTCTTGGCACGGTGGGACATTACTTGCATGTTATAGTTGAGGTGTCGTTATTATGTATAGTCGAGGTTGTTGATTCTCATAACGGCATTTTTGGTTGACCGTATTTTGTTCAGGACCAAAGGTTTAAGACGACGTCCAACACCCTGCTACGATGTGGTATTCTCAGTGGCTCGGCTGAGTTTGCCTGACCGTAGTAGGTCCAAAACGTTTAGTGTTACGAAATAAAAAACAGCTTAGATTAAACCGTGACAAAAGGGATAGGAATACTCTAATATGGTTCCAAAACTTGCAGAACTACTGTCTATTTTAAAGATATTTAAAGATGTGGTAGTCAAATCAGCACTTTATCTACCATAGTATTAAACTGTGATTAATAAACTCTATTCTTTCAATTAATATTATGACTCAAATTTACTGTCCGTTGAAGTTACAGAATATTATTTCTAGCAGTAAGCACACTGTGCTCACTTCCACAAACGTCGTCTCCACATTAGTTTTGTTGCGTGTACGATAAATTTGTCATCTGCAGGCGTAGAAAGTACCAACATATAAACTTTAACTATAGTATCGTGTTGTAACGCGTATGAATTTTAATTTTTTAGTTAAAAAGTAAGATTGTGATTAACACCTTCTGAAAGTGAGTAAAAACTAATAAATTCTACAAACTTTTTCTAATGTCTGGAATGGTTTTTGTAGGTACGACAGAATAAACGACTGTAACTTGTAAAATACAGTGTTGCCAAAAGTGGAGTAAATCGTACGCCAGACGTTAATAGAAATACAGGCCTACAGATTGGGAGGAGTACTATGAAAACATTACTTCATAATTCCGATCAGTAGTACTTGTTTTGTCTTTTATTCAGACGAGGTTAAATTGTCTGCAAATCGTAAAACGTAACGGTTCTCTTAAACCTATCCATTATCATTCACGATTTATTTACTAAATAGTCCTTGTGCGTTTGAGATAGGATCTTTTTGACCCGTGTATTTATAGCATCATTAAAAACATTTATTCCTTTTTGTTTCAACGTAACGTGTTATTTACTACTGCTCTTTTTTTAGCATATGTGCCTCTTACTACAGTATGTAATTTTTATATAAATAATTATCTCGTTTATATAATGGCATGTGTGTTAAAATTTATTTTCGATGAATATTCCATTAGCAAGCTACGCTGCTATGAGTCTACGAAATTGAATTTCTCTGCTACAAAACGTAGCAAAATCATAAAGTTATACTTATTTTCAAGCTCTGTTTATTCTTTTTAATTAACGTTAGTCGGCAACATTTACTTTTTCCTTCTCAAATTTACTTACTAATTCTACTTTCTTACCAGCTATATTTCTACATTCCATGCTGCTTCATTTAAACATCGTTTAAATTGTACATTTGTGTTTATTGTCTTGCATTAACCTAGGTTGTTTTACCATATTTTCCAATGCAACATTAACCATAAATATTTCTATATATTACCATAATCTACAACATTTACAAAGTTTCCGACCCTCACGTAATTTTTGCTGGTGACATATGTGACATTCTGCACTCAGACTTGGTAGAGTGAAGACGTCTAATCGTACAGCACATCGCAGAAGCAGAAGAGGATCGCCTCGACCTCTGGACTGCCATGAAGAGGCTCGGACAACAGCCGACGGAGGCTGCCAAGAAAAAGCCGCCGGAACAACACCAGAAACCACCTCGCCAGCGCCAACATCAAGCTGCAGCGATGGAGATTGACCAGCCGTCTTGCCAGGACGAAGACAACCAACGCAACACAACTGGGACCTGCCGCACAGTGCCGGTAAGTGTTTTAGGTAGCGCTGTCCAGCGAAACCCGGGGAGTCCGAGAGTAGGACTCACAAATAGAGATGCGGGTTGCGCCGCCACTGTGACGGTGTCACAGTTCGGCCCCCGGGTACCCGCTGGACACAGAGCCGAGCTTCTCGGCAGTAGCCCAGCTGGTAGTGCCCCTGTAGCACTGTGCGGCAGCAACGAGCCCCCCGGCCGGCCACTTGGGCCAGTCGGGAACCCTACGACTCGCGCGGGAAGCCCTGCTGAACCCGCGCAAGCTCGTCAGAATAATCGGTCCTTATTAGGGCCGACCAAGCCCGCAAAGGCCGGACCTTCCGGCTGCACGGCCGCCAGTAGGCCAAGCAGCCCTGTACCTCTGCCGGAGTCTGACTCCCCAGCCATGGAGACCTCGGCTTCCACCGACTGGGTGGTAGTAGGGCACGGTGGCAAGCCGAGAAAGTCTCCCTCCCTGACCTCCTTGAGTTCGGTTACGGACTCGGCGGCATTCCAAGCCTCCGCTGAGGTTGCGCCTAGTCGCACCTCCGAAGGAAGGATCCCGCCGGTGTTCGTCACGAACGTCAGGGATGTTATCGGCTTCGTTCGCCGACTCCGTAAGGTCGTTGCGCTGGCGGATAACGCATCGGTCAAGCTCCTTGCGAGCGAGACTGTGCGCGTTACCTGCCGCAGTGCATCCGAACACTTCGGAGTTGTCCAGTGGCTGGAACGTGAATCGTTCCAGTTCCACACCTACACACTTAACCGCACCAAGCCTGTAGCCCTCGTCCTTCGGGGCCTGGACATACAGGCGGATCCGCAGGTCGTCCTAGACGAACTGCGCGACGCGGGCTATAAGGTTGTGGGAGCCTCTCGGCTGTACACTACTTATGGCTCGCGTCGACCACTCCCCCTAATCAGACTCCTTGTAGAGAAGGGCGACTCCTCCCAGGCCTTGTTAGATTTGAAACGGCTTTTCGGGCTCTGCGTGAGCGTAGAGCCCTGCCGTCAGACCGGGCGAATCTCTCAGTGCCACAGGTGCCAGCGGTTCGGCCACAGCAGCTTCGGTTGTCGGAACGCGCCGACCTGCGTCCGCTGTGGAAATGACCACTTGACGCAGGCCTGCGCTGTCCCGGACAACCACCGATACTGTATTAACTGTGGCGGCGCCCATGCTGCAAATAACAGGCGCTGCCCAGTATATAACGAGCAGCTGGACAAGCTCAAGAAACCGGTCCAGCCTAAGCCTCGCAATGTTGTTGTTGCCAAACCAGTCAAGACGGCCAAAGCCGCTGAACCTGTGGTCCGGAAACCAGCCCCTAGGTCTGCTCCGGTTCCGAAACCCAGCAGTGCAGTGAGCCCGAGAGAAGCTCCAAAGGCCAAACCAACCACCGCGCCCCCGGAACCGGAACGCGAAGTCCCCCACTATACTCAAGTCCCGCTGCCGGACGATGAGGAAATCGATCCTCCACGGCCGCCGCCACCCAAGCCACGATACCCCAGATCGGGCAAGAAAGGTAGGACCCAGGCCAGCCTAAACTACCTGCCACTGGACCCAAGCCCGACCACCAAAAGCCAGAGCGGCCACCCGCTCCAGTACCTGCCCCCAAGGCTTCCACCGTCTCGCCCCGCCGCAGCTATGCAGCTGCCGCCAAGCGTTCTCCCCAGGCCTCATCTTCCGATGATATCGCCGTTGTATCAGACTTTCTGGCAAGCTACGACTTGCAGAAAGTAGCCCAGACTTTCCTTAAAATCAAGGAACGCTTGGCAACAGCCTCGCCCCAAGATAAGTTCCTCCTCTTGGTGGAAGCCTGCCGTGTTACAGGTCTGTTATGAACGGACAACCACGGCAATCCCTCAAGCGAGACCTCGAGCTTGTGGCGTGGAACGCCAACGGCCTCGCTTCCCGGCATTCTGAGCTCTTAGAGTTCGTTGCCCGTCACAAGCCCGACGTGCTCCTTCTTGGCGAGACGCACCTGACACCGCATCGTCGTTTCCGACTACCAAACTACGTGTGCCACCGGGACGACCGGTCGGGTCGCGCAGGAGGGGGCACAGCCATCGCGGTGAAGGCGAGTCTTCGCCATCACCGCGTTGTCCTGCCTCAGCGGCGGAACCTCGAGTGCACCGCGGTCGAGCTCCATGGTGCTCTCGGCGGTCTACTCGTGGTTTCCGCTTACAAGCCTCCACAAACAGAGCTCCTGTCGAACGATCTGGAGGCCGTCTTTGGAGCACACAGGAGGGTAGTCCTGGCGGGCGACCTGATCTGTAAGCACCCCGATTGGGGGAGCCGCTTGGCGAACCCGAACGGGACCCGCTTACGCAGGTATGCTGATGCGGCTCGGGTCACAGTCATGGGTCCTACCGGGCCTACATACTATCCCTCGAGGGCTAACTCCCGCCCTGACGTACTGGACATTGCCGCGGTCAGAGGCGTTTATTGCCCGGTCCACGTCTCCGTCATTTCGGAACTGTCCTCGGACCATTGCCCTATCAGTGTGCATATAGCTACCCAGCACGCCACCGTCCGCGACGAGCGGCGGGTAATCAAGTGGGACCGCTTTGGCCCGGCGTTCAGTCGCCGCCTACCAGAGCATATCCCGCTCGACACTACCCAGCATGTCGACGAGGCAGTTGCCTTATTCGACACAGCCGTAGACTCGGCGGTAGACGTGTCCTCCCGGATGAAGCCGAGGCTCACGCCCGACTATCAGCGGATCCCCGAAGAGGTGTCTCAGCTCGCTTGCGAGAGGAATCGCCTCCGGAGACGCTGGCAGAGGACTCGTGACCCGGCTGACAAGGCTGCGTTCAACAGAGCGTCCGGCAAGTTGCGTCGCGACATGCTGGCGTTCCGTAGACGCAACTGGGAGCTAGCTGTTACACAGATGGATGGCCCTGCCGAGGACCGTAATGTCTGGCGGATTCCCAGTGCCCTAACGGGAAAGCGCAAACGCGCGCCTCTCCCCGCACTGGCCGGACCCGGCGGTCAACCCCTTGGCCGCCCCCTCGAAAAGGCAGAGTTCTTGGCTGACAGTTTAGAGCGTCAGTTCGCTCCCAACCAATCCAAGAACCCGGCCTTCACTGAGCAAATCTGCCGCGAGGTAGAACGCTTTCTATCGGCCGATATCACAGTCCCGCCGGAGCCCATCTCCCCGGAGGAGGTCTCTGAGAGGATTGTTCAGCTCAAGCCCCGGAAGGCGCCTGGCCCGGACGGAGTCATGAATTCCGCCCTCCATCGCCTTCCGGAGCGAGGAACCCAGTTCCTCACTGACCTGTTCAATTCATGCCTCAGACTGGCCTATTTTCCGGTGAAATGGAAAGCGGCTACCGCCATCGTGATACCTAAGCCGGGAAAGAATTCTTCTCGCGTGGAGAACCTCAGGCCCGTCAGCCTCTTGTCCGCGACGTCCAAGGTTTTTGAGCGTCTGATCCAGCGTAGGATCCGCGACCATCTAGAAAGACTAGACGTGCTGATCCCCGAACAGTTCGGCTTTCGTGAGCTGCACTCCTCGACTCATCAGCTGATGAGACTCGTGGAATGCATTACCGAGGCTGGCTGCCAGGGCAAACAGACGACTGCGATCTTCCTAGACGTAGAGAAAGCCTTTGACCGCGTGTGGCACGAGGGTGTCCTGTACAAACTCACGGAAGTCTGTAACGCCTTTTCGCCGCGTTACAAATCCAGGGAACCCATCGTAATTAAACTCCGTTAATTAGATGGGCTGCCTACGTTGTAACAGAATGTATCACAAATAATTAATATAACAAATTACTTACTAACTGTGTAAGGAAACAATGGCAAGGTATACAATTGATTTAAGCACTCCTCATATGTGTGTAACAAGAAGACTTCTCTTTATTTAACATTTAAAAAACATTTACTGACAGATCCCATGACATTACTAATTCAATTATTAAGTTATTTGAAAGGTTTCTTTAAACTTTGGGATCAAAATTGATTCTATATAGCTATACCTCGGATCCGGGTAACCTTCGGTATTTATTCATTACAACTTTTAGTCATAATCAATTCATGATATTAGCTTGCAAGACTTTCTTTTATTCAACCATTGGAAGAATGGTATTATTGCTTGAATTATATTACTCTACATTAGCATATAAACTGTTACAACGTATGAAGTTAGAACAGTTACATGAAATTCTTAGATTTAATTTATAAGTCTTTACAAAGTTAATAGTTTCTGAAAAGTCTCTTTCAAGATGTGTTGTGTAACAAATATTAGTAACCCTCGATAGACATACTATCGAGTCACCTTTTAATTGGTATGCAGAAGACTCGTCCTGGGGTATCCGTCTTGGGAAACAGGAACAGCTACGTCGTCATCTCGGTCTGGTCTTCGTCAGTAAAGGGCTCCAAAGTTCGCAGGTTGAACCTTCTACGATGATACTTGTAGATTCTCGGATGTCCTGATCTGCATACTCTGTCGCGTGTACTAGAGTTTGTGGCTTCTGATAGTTCACATCTCCAGGTATGACATTGGAAGTATTGTTATTTCTTGAAGTTCGAAGTCATCTTGTGGTACACCTTTTTTACGTTTCGAGTTTTACACTTTAAATCTCTTGTTTATTTACATAACTATATTAGTTAACACATCCAGATGCTTTAAGCAGCTATTTCTGGTACACCATCTTAAGGTAAAACAAAGTATAGGTAACATATTTTAAGAGCACAGCTCTTACGTCTATACTGTACGAAGTCACCATTGCGAGAGAGCGAAATTCTGCTCCCTTCGCCTGGTACTGGACAAAATGGTAGTGGGGCAATTACCGCGCGAGAATATAGTTCCTAACTATATTTAAGTTAACAATTTTTATTTATACAAACTATCCCTAAACAAATATACATAATTTAAATCAGTTGTTTTAGCGACTATCTGTGTCTTCAGATTTTTAATTATTAACATTAGGTTTTTTTATCTTATTCTAACTTACACAACACTCGGAAAACATGTCGAGTCTGGAATCAACAGGACAGCGCCTGCTCACAAGCAAAGGGTTAAGTATGATATTAATAACTCTTTACAATTTATCTTTTTATTAGAGTATCTTTTTACTAACTAATTACTGCTTCCTCTCATACTGAGTACATACAGGTATTTTATATTAATACAGTGAGATTTAAATGGTTTAATTGCTCGCAACCTTAATTTTTAAAATTTTTTATTTTCTTGATTATTTCTTTTATTTAAATCGTCACATACTCCACCGCTTAATTTGCACGCTACGGTTAAGCTTTTTGAGTCTAACTCACAATTGGGCACTGGGATATTGAATGGGGTTAGTGTGTGTAATTTCTTTCACATAGTTGTTGGACACTTTACAACGTTGTCCACATTGTTATTACCTATAGTTACAACACAGTATACTTTATATTCTTATAAACTACCTTTTTTTTTACATACTATTTACACTTAATATTTACACAATTAAAACACAAAACTCTTTCTTATCTCTATCACTTAATTTTACTACCGGTTTTTTTGTTTGTCTTACTCTCTCTTCTGTAGAGTAACTTTCTAAATCTTTACTATTTAGAATTCTATCTTTTCTTCTGTGAGTCCTATAAAACTCATGTAGTTAATGAGTGTTAGTACCCATCTAGTTAATGATTATTCATTAATGCATGCTTCGCAGAACTGGAAGTCAGGTTGATCAGGCCTCGTTTCCAAACTCTACGTTTTACATTTTTCACGTGGATTCAGAAATATAATTTTCTTTACTGCCTAGTATTCCCTTTTCTTTTTGGGTTATACTATACCGTCGCTTCTTCTTATACAACTTTAGTTGCGAAATATGCGTTCTCCGCACATATTTCTGAGTTGCAGGTTCGCACAGGGCTACTGTAACTGGAGTTAGGTACTTTTGGATTTGGTAAGGGCCACACCATCGGAAGGATAGTTTAGAGGTGGTCTTATCAATCGCACTACTAATGGGGTGAGTCTTGTACATTACTAAGTCACCTACTTGGTACCTGACTGAGTTGCTATGACTACCTTTCTCGTGGTATCTTCTGGATTTTTCCAAGCTTGCTCTTAAGTTAGAGCGGGCTTTGTTCCATATTCGCTTTATCTGCTTATCCGTTATTTGCGGAGGCAGCAGATCGTGTATATTCCATCTTGTGGACAAAGGGTGGTTTGGTCGATACTTGTATAGTAACTCGAACGGGGTCGACTTGTGACCTTCGTGGTAAGCTGAATTAAAAGCGTATTGAATCCAGGATAGATTTTGGTCCCACGACGTGTGATCGTTCGCATGATAGGCGATTAGCGCAGATTTGAGGTTTCGTAGATACCTTTCAGCAATATTGCCTTGCGGTAGATACTCTGTAGTGGTTATATGGTCTATCCCTAACTTGAAACACATATTCTTAAATTCTTTTGCTTTAAACTGCGGACCATTATCAGATACTATACGTACTGGAGTACCGTAGTCTTTAAATAGTCTTTCCTGTAGTATTTTAACTGTTGTCGACGCTAATGCTCGTCGCATGGGATACATCCAAACAAATTTGGTGAACGAATCTACACATATCAGTAACATGGTATTTCCTGATTTGGATCGTGGATACGGACCTGAGAAATCTAGATAAAGTTTCGAAAAAGGGGTCTTTGGGATTTCTGATATCAATTGGCTTACTTGAGTATTTCTGGCGGGTTTGCTAAGGGCGCATAATGAACATTTCTTTACGAAGGTAGCTATTTCGCAGTTCATATTGTTCCAATGATATTCCTTTCGAATACGATGTATCGTCTTATTGATTCCCATATGGGCTCCTATGGTAGATGAATGGAAGTATTCCATTAGCATGGGCTTAATTACATCCGGGGCTATTATTCTTAATTCCTTTCCGTCTCTTATCTTGAGACACAGTACATTCTTACTCAATACGTACTTCTCGGATTTAATACCTTGGGTAAGTTGTTCTATAATAGGCTTCAGTAAGGGGTCTTGTTGTTGATACAGGGCAATGTTTGTAAAGGCAAGGGGGAATTCAGTAATTACGGCGTTAGCACTTGCTATTTCCGGCTTCACTATGTTTTCGGAAGTTTTAGTGGGTGACTGGAACATACGGGACAGGGTATCGGCGATTACATTTTGAGTACCTTTAATATGCTGCACTCTGAATTTGTAGCAGTTTAATTTCAATATCCATCTGCCAATTCGTCCTAATTGTTTAGGGTGATTCAATAACCATGATAACGCCTGATTGTCGGTTTCCAAAAGGAATTCTTTATGTTCTAGGAAGGGTTTAAATTTTTCGAACGCAAAAACAATTGCTAAACATTCCAATTCATATGCGGAATACTTTCTTTCTTGATCGCTCAGTGTTCGTGATGCATAACTAATTGGTAGTCTACAGTTATCTATCTCTTGGTATATCACTGCACCTAACGCTACACTGGAACTGTCGGTTTGCACGACGAATGGTTTTGTGAAATCAGCTAATTGCAAAACTGGGGGAGATATAATGCTTTCTTTAAGTTGCTCAAACGCGTTTTGATGTATTGAGCTCCATTCGAACTTCGTTCCCTTCTTTCGTAAGGAGTTTAGGGGTGCTGCTATTTCGGTAAGATGGGGAATATATTTGTGGAAATAATTCACCATACCTAAAAATCGGGCTATACCTTTTGCATCTCGTGGGGGTGCAAATTCTCTAATAGCACGGGTTCGTTCGGGGTCAATGCTTACCTTTCCATTCGCTTTCACGATATGTCCTAAGAAAGAAAACTGAGGGACAGCAAAACTTACCTTATTTGGGTTCACCGTTAATCCTGCTCTTAGTAAACGAGATAACACTTCACGCAAATGTTTGAGATGTTGTTCCATTGATTCACTGTATATTACGATGTCGTCCAAATAGTGGAACACATATTTAAATTTAATGTCGTGAAATATCTTCTCCAATAGTCTACTACATACGGAACTTCCTTGAGATATTCCAAAGGGTACCCTAGTAAATTGGTACAAGTTAAAAGGAACTGCAAACGCGGTTAGACGTTTGGATTCTTCTGAAAGAGGTATTTGGTGAAAAGCTTGATTCAGATCCATTACCGTAAAGACCATAGCTTTAGCAAAATAATGAAACGCACTATGGATGTCTGGAAGAGGGATTGATTCAAATTCTATTCTTTTATTTAATTGCCTGTAGTCTACAACTAGTCGGTGTTTATCTGGTCCTTTCGGTACTAAAAAGGAGGGTGAAGAATATGGGGACGTAGAGGGTTCTATGACTCCTTGGTCCAATAACTTATTGGTATGGTTTCGCATGACTTCCATCTTGGGAGGCGACAACTTGTACGGAGGTAGTCGTATTACTTTCTGATCACTCAGATTAATTTTATACTCTATTAGGTCCGTAAGTCCTAGTTTTGTTGTAAGAACCGAGGAAAATTCTTTTATTATTTTTACTATTTTGACTCTATCTCTTCGTTCCAGATGAGATAAATCTGAATCTTGGTGTATTACATGTGCAGTAGATGAACAACGTTTATCTTCATTACTATCAAATTTATGTTTTCTTGCACGGTCAAATCTGAAATAAAATTCTCGCTCGTAGATGTCAAGAATCATTCCTGTCTTACTAATAAAATCCGCACCTAATATTAAAGCAGGTCCTAATTCTTTACATACTAACATTGTAAACATCCAACTTAGGTTTTTTATTTTAACCTTAACGGTAATGCTCAGGTTTATATTTATTTTACGTTTATCAGCGGTAGCACACTTTATATTCACAGGTTGGTTCCGTTTTACTAGATGATGATTAGCTAACATGTCCGCTAATTCTTGGCTGATTAAGGTTCTACTAGATCCCGAATCAATTAAGGCGATGGGGGATGTAACGCCTAAGTCGACTCGTATTAATGGTAGTAGATTTTTTTTCCATTTACATCTATTAATCGCATTACACTTTTCACGAAATTCTCGCACATAGGGGTCGATTTCTTTCGCACCTTTTTTGTTTTTCACTTGGTTATAGAATAATTCATTCTTATTATTATTACTGGTTTCTTTTAGTTTACCCAATTTCGAGTAGCTGCGGAAGACACAGGTTTTCGGGTCTCCCTGCCTTACATGTTTTTTGAATTGGTGTTATTCCGTTCCAATGGTTTACTTTTGCACTCTCTTCTTATGTGCCCATATTTGCCACAATTATAACAGGGGGGTTTTCTGCGAGGTGGGTATTTGGTTTCCGCTTTATCTGGGTTTACAGTTAACTTACCAGCTTTGCGCACATGGTGAGGTCTACTAGAAACTTGTCTTTCATACGAGGTTGTTACATCAGGCAGTAGTGCTCGCAATTGATGTCTATTAGTTCCATAGGTTTTCATTGCTTCTCTATTTTGATCTGAATACCATACATTTGAAGAATGGATACTGCACTGTTCTAGATCAGCAATTGTATTGGGTCTATTCATCAATGATAGTCGAGATCTTTCTTCAGGTGACACGCCTATTAAAATGGTGTCCACCAGTTGTCTTTCATTCCAGCTTACACGTAGTAGTCGAGAGGACTCCCTAATATCGGAGATGTAGTGAGCTAATCTCTCCTGATGTCCTTGTACTCGGAGTACTGTCTTTCTTTTTATTTCCTCATAGATGCCGGTGGGAATAAAGTATTTTATTATAGAGCTATGTAGCTCTTCTACTGGGAAAGTAGAGGTTAGGGCTTCTAGCACACGATTTTGTAACGGGGGTTTACACTTTGGTAACAGAACTTGTAAAATTTGCCAGTCATTCAGCTGCTGTAGATCCTTTATCTGAAGAAGATAACTAATAAATGTTAGTAATTTGGAAACATTTAAGCCATCTGTATAAGGGATTTCGGTTAAAATCTTCTCCACAGGGTGAGTCATTTTACCGTATAGATCTGCGTTATAGTTCATAGGTGTAATTCCTCGATGAGGGCGATTGGATTCATTGGAGGTGGTGGTCAATTCATTATTTCCGGGACGAAACTGAAAATGCTCGGGAGGAGGGGCATTTACATCTGTATCAGTATTTTGTTCTGGGTTCGCTTGCACTTGCGATACGATAGGTGAGTTCCGATCCGAGTTAGGCGGAGGTAAACCAGTGGTGGGGGATTGTACTGGGGAGACGTGTAATTTCATTAATGATTTCTCTATTTCGTCCATCCTGAATGAGTCGGATTTTCGTCTTAAATCGTTAATAATTGAAGGTAAGCGGCGTAGAGCTTCGTCTGCTAGCTTTTGTACATCAACGGGTATTTCTGTGAGATTCGGCCAGATCGACAAATTTTTTATTCGCCTGGTTAAATGCTCTATTCTCTGGGTAGTCCGCAAAATTCTTGCCGGAGATTTCTCGTCTTGGAGTGTTTGAGACAATAAGTATAGTTCACTATACTTGGCATTACAAATTTCTTTCTCGATTTCATATCGAGTTGGCTTAGATAGTTTAATTGCACGGGCGCATCAAATCCACATTCGCGAATTGACCTTCGTAATTCCGCGACTGTTACATCAGCATGGGGTAGTCCACGCAAAAGGGCTTCGTAAGACAGCTCGTCTTTTAATAACAAATCCGGGTTAAATTGGGCCATTTTGTTCTAACACATTAGCACGTACTTAAATTTAATACTAGTACATTACACATATATTACATATATATATAATAAATTCTTAAGTAATCAATTTACACAAATTAGAAAAGAACAATTTCTCTTCTAAGGGAGAGACAGAAATCACACACACATATTTTTCAAGGTTAAATAGCCGATCAGCTGTTTTCTGGAATGTAGGTCACCCTCTGTGTTTAGTTAACAAGGAACTGGTGTGTCAGTGAGAAAGGGGGTTTTACTCTTATTGTTCTCTACACAATGCGACTGAATAACACAACTACTTTATACCGTTATAAACGAGAGAAGGGGAGCACAATCTTATTCAACAAATTTATTATTATTATTTCGCTTGACAACACTTTGACTCCGTTCATTCATAAACTTTTCTCAATTAAATAAATTACTTATTTTGTTCACAAGTTTTAAATCACGAACTTCTACTTAATTACCTTGGTCTACATTACATACTTTATTATTAACAAAGTTATTTTCAATTAATTTTTTTTTTTATAACACATACTAGTGTATGTAAGCTATATAGTTGGACATACACTGTGCAGAATGATTCAGGAAACAACAGGTCATGGATTGTCGTAAACAAACCTGTTACAGATTGTTCGGTTGACCAAAATTGTTGTTTGGTCACAATTCATGTATGCAAGTAATTATATCGAATAATGCAGGTTCCTACTGGCATATAGAATGCAAAAGCTACATGCATTGTATGACGCTAAGGATATTTCACTTATACATACTATCATCTACGTAACTTAATACACTATTAAATATGTTTTGAACATTAAAGTTATTAAAGTAACTTTCTGAGTGCATAGATCAATATTATATATTTAGTTATTGTTCATACAAATTATCTACGCATAGTGATGCAGCAATTTTGTTTGTGACACTCTATGCACAAATAAAACTCTTTCCTTTGTTTCCTTTTTTTTTTTTTTTTTAAGAGTAAAAAAATTTCACTGCTTTCTTTTTTAAGCAGAGTGGCGCACTTTTGTAACGTCTTTTCGCCGCGTTACAAATCCAGGGAACCCATCGTAATTAAACTCCGTTAATTAGATGGGCTGCCTACGTTGTAACAGAATGTATCACAAATAATTAATATAACAAATTACTTACTAACTGTGTAAGGAAACAATGGCAAGGTATACAATTGATTTAAGCACTCCTCATATGTGTGTAACAAGAAGACTTCTCTTTATTTAACATTTAAAAAACATTTACTGACAGATCCCATGACATTACTAATTCAATTATTAAGTTATTTGAAAGGTTTCTTTAACTTTGGGATCAAAATTGATTCTATATAGCTATACCTCGGATCCGGGTAACCTTCGGTATTTATTCATTACAACTTTTAGTCATAATCAATTCATGATATTAGCTTGCAAGACTTTCTTTTATTCAACCATTGGAAGAATGGTATTATTGCTTGAATTATATTACTCTACATTAGCATATAAACTGTTACAACGTATGCAGTTAGAATAGTTACATGAAATTCTTAGATTTAATTTATAAGTCTTTACAAAGTTAATAGTTTCTGAAAAGTCTCTTTCAAGATATGTTGTGTAACAAATATTAGTAACCCTCGATAGACAGACTATCGAGTCACCTTTTAATTGGTATGCAGAAGACTCGTCCTGGGGTATCCGTCTTGGGAAACAGGAACAGCTACGTCGTCATCTCGGTCTGGTCTTCGTCAGTAAAGGGCTCCAAAGTTCGCAGGTTGAACCTTCTACGATGATACTTGTAGATTCTCGGATGTCCTGATCTGCATACTCTGTCGCGTGTACTAGAGTTTGTGGCTTCTGATAGTTCACATCTCCAGGTATGACATTGGAAGTATTGTTATTTCTTGAAGTTCGAAGTCATCTTGTGGTACACCTTTTTTACGTTTCGAGTTTTACACTTTAAATCTCTTGTTTATTTACATAACTATATTAGTTAACACATCCAGATGCTTTAAGCAGCTATTTCTGGTACACCATCTTAAGGTAAAACAAAGTATAGGTAACATATTTTAAGAGCACAGCTCTTACGTCTATACTGTACGAAGTCACCATTGCGAGAGAGCGAAATTCTGCTCCCTTCGCCTGGTACTGGACAAAATGGTAGTGGGGCAATTACCGCGCGAGAATATAGTTCCTAACTATATTTAAGTTAACAATTTTTATTTATACAAACTATCCCTAAACAAATATACATAATTTAAATCAGTTGTTTTAGCGACTATCTGTGTCTTCAGATTTTTAATTATTAACATTAGGTTTTTTTATCTTATTCTAACTTACACAACACTCGGAAAACATGTCGAGTCTGGAATCAACAGGACAGCGCCTGCTCACAAGCAAAGGGTTAAGTATGATATTAATAACTCTTTACAATTTATCTTTTTATTAGAGTATCTTTTTACTAACTAATTACTGCTTCCTCTCATACTGAGTACATACAGGTATTTTATATTAATACAGTGAGATTTAAATGGTTTAATTGCTCGCAACCTTAATTTTTAAAATTTTTTATTTTCTTGATTATTTCTTTTATTTAAATCGTCACATACTCCACCGCTTAATTTGCACGCTACGGTTAAGCTTTTTGAGTCTAACTCACAATTGGGCACTGGGATATTGAATGGGGTTAGTGTGTGTAATTTCTTTCACATAGTTGTTGGACACTTTACAACGTTGTCCACATTGTTATTACCTATAGTTACAACACAGTATACTTTATATTCTTATAAACTACCTTTTTTTTTACATACTATTTACACTTAATATTTACACAATTAAAACACAAAACTCTTTCTTATCTCTATCACTTAATTTTACTACCGGTTTTTTTGTTTGTCTTACTCTCTCTTCTGTAGAGTAACTTTCTAAATCTTTACTATTTAGAATTCTATCTTTTCTTCTGTGAGTCCTATAAAACTCATGTAGTTAATGAGTGTTAGTACCCATCTAGTTAATGATTATTCATTAATGCATGCTTCGCAGAACTGGAAGTCAGGTTGATCAGGCCTCGTTTCCAAACTCTACGTTTTACATTTTTCACGTGGATTCAGAAATATAATTTTCTTTACTGCCTAGTATTCCCTTTTCTTTTTGGGTTATACTATACCGTCGCTTCTTCTTATACAACTTTAGTTGCGAAATATGCGTTCTCCGCACATATTTCTGAGTTGCAGGTTCGCACAGGGCTACTGTAACTGGAGTTAGGTACTTTTGGATTTGGTAAGGGCCACACCATCGGAAGGATAGTTTAGAGGTGGTCTTATCAATCGCACTACTAATGGGGTGAGTCTTGTACATTACTAAGTCACCTACTTGGTACCTGACTGAGTTGCTATGACTACCTTTCTCGTGGTATCTTCTGGATTTTTCCAAGCTTGCTCTTAAGTTAGAGCGGGCTTTGTTCCATATTCGCTTTATCTGCTTATCCGTTATTTGCGGAGGCAGCAGATCGTGTATATTCCATCTTGTGGACAAAGGGTGGTTTGGTCGATACTTGTATAGTAACTCGAACGGGGTCGACTTGTGACCTTCGTGGTAAGCTGAATTAAAAGCGTATTGAATCCAGGATAGATTTTGGTCCCACGACGTGTGATCGTTCGCATGATAGGCGATTAGCGCAGATTTGAGGTTTCGTAGATACCTTTCAGCAATATTGCCTTGCGGTAGATACTCTGTAGTGGTTATATGGTCTATCCCTAACTTGAAACACATATTCTTAAATTCTTTTGCTTTAAACTGCGGACCATTATCAGATACTATACGTACTGGAGTACCGTAGTCTTTAAATAGTCTTTCCTGTAGTATTTTAACTGTTGTCGACGCTAATGCTCGTCGCATGGGATACATCCAAACAAATTTGGTGAACGAATCTACACATATCAGTAACATGGTATTTCCTGATTTGGATCGTGGATACGGACCTGAGAAATCTAGATAAAGTTTCGAAAAAGGGGTCTTTGGGATTTCTGATATCAATTGGCTTACTTGAGTATTTCTGGCGGGTTTGCTAAGGGCGCATAATGAACATTTCTTTACGAAGGTAGCTATTTCGCAGTTCATATTGTTCCAATGATATTCCTTTCGAATACGATGTATCGTCTTATTGATTCCCATATGGGCTCCTATGGTAGATGAATGGAAGTATTCCATTAGCATGGGCTTAATTACATCCGGGGCTATTATTCTTAATTCCTTTCCGTCTCTTATCTTGAGACACAGTACATTCTTACTCAATACGTACTTCTCGGATTTAATACCTTGGGTAAGTTGTTCTATAATAGGCTTCAGTAAGGGGTCTTGTTGTTGATACAGGGCAATGTTTGTAAAGGCAAGGGGGAATTCAGTAATTACGGCGTTAGCACTTGCTATTTCCGGCTTCACTATGTTTTCGGAAGTTTTAGTGGGTGACTGGAACATACGGGACAGGGTATCGGCGATTACATTTTGAGTACCTTTAATATGCTGCACTCTGAATTTGTAGCAGTTTAATTTCAATATCCATCTGCCAATTCGTCCTAATTGTTTAGGGTGATTCAATAACCATGATAACGCCTGATTGTCGGTTTCCAAAAGGAATTCTTTATGTTCTAGGAAGGGTTTAAATTTTTCGAACGCAAAAACAATTGCTAAACATTCCAATTCATATGCGGAATACTTTCTTTCTTGATCGCTCAGTGTTCGTGATGCATAACTAATTGGTAGTCTACAGTTATCTATCTCTTGGTATATCACTGCACCTAACGCTACACTGGAACTGTCGGTTTGCACGACGAATGGTTTTGTGAAATCAGCTAATTGCAAAACTGGGGGAGATATAATGCTTTCTTTAAGTTGCTCAAACGCGTTTTGATGTATTGAGCTCCATTCGAACTTCGTTCCCTTCTTTCGTAAGGAGTTTAGGGGTGCTGCTATTTCGGTAAGATGGGGAATATATTTGTGGAAATAATTCACCATACCTAAAAATCGGGCTATACCTTTTGCATCTCGTGGGGGTGCAAATTCTCTAATAGCACGGGTTCGTTCGGGGTCAATGCTTACCTTTCCATTCGCTTTCACGATATGTCCTAAGAAAGAAAACTGAGGGACAGCAAAACTTACCTTATTTGGGTTCACCGTTAATCCTGCTCTTAGTAAACGAGATAACACTTCACGCAAATGTTTGAGATGTTGTTCCATTGATTCACTGTATATTACGATGTCGTCCAAATAGTGGAACACATATTTAAATTTAATGTCGTGAAATATCTTCTCCAATAGTCTACTACATACGGAACTTCCTTGAGATATTCCAAAGGGTACCCTAGTAAATTGGTACAAGTTAAAAGGAACTGCAAACGCGGTTAGACGTTTGGATTCTTCTGAAAGAGGTATTTGGTGAAAAGCTTGATTCAGATCCATTACCGTAAAGACCATAGCTTTAGCAAAATAATGAAACGCACTATGGATGTCTGGAAGAGGGATTGATTCAAATTCTATTCTTTTATTTAATTGCCTGTAGTCTACAACTAGTCGGTGTTTATCTGGTCCTTTCGGTACTAAAAAGGAGGGTGAAGAATATGGGGACGTAGAGGGTTCTATGACTCCTTGGTCCAATAACTTATTGGTATGGTTTCGCATGACTTCCATCTTGGGAGGCGACAACTTGTACGGAGGTAGTCGTATTACTTTCTGATCACTCAGATTAATTTTATACTCTATTAGGTCCGTAAGTCCTAGTTTTGTTGTAAGAACCGAGGAAAATTCTTTTATTATTTTTACTATTTTGACTCTATCTCTTCGTTCCAGATGAGATAAATCTGAATCTTGGTGTATTACATGTGCAGTAGATGAACAACGTTTATCTTCATTACTATCAAATTTATGTTTTCTTGCACGGTCAAATCTGAAATAAAATTCTCGCTCGTAGATGTCAAGAATCATTCCTGTCTTACTAATAAAATCCGCACCTAATATTAAAGCAGGTCCTAATTCTTTACATACTAACATTGTAAACATCCAACTTAGGTTTTTTATTTTAACCTTAACGGTAATGCTCAGGTTTATATTTATTTTACGTTTATCAGCGGTAGCACACTTTATATTCACAGGTTGGTTCCGTTTTACTAGATGATGATTAGCTAACATGTCCGCTAATTCTTGGCTGATTAAGGTTCTACTAGATCCCGAATCAATTAAGGCGATGGGGGATGTAACGCCTAAGTCGACTCGTATTAATGGTAGTAGATTTTTTTTCCATTTACATCTATTAATCGCATTACACTTTTCACGAAATTCTCGCACATAGGGGTCGATTTCTTTCGCACCTTTTTTGTTTTTCACTTGGTTATAGAATAATTCATTCTTATTATTATTACTGGTTTCTTTTAGTTTACCCAATTTCGAGTAGCTGCGGAAGACACAGGTTTTCGGGTCTCCCTGCCTTACATGTTTTTTGAATTGGTGTTATTCCGTTCCAATGGTTTACTTTTGCACTCTCTTCTTATGTGCCCATATTTGCCACAATTATAACAGGGGGGTTTTCTGCGAGGTGGGTATTTGGTTTCCGCTTTATCTGGGTTTACAGTTAACTTACCAGCTTTGCGCACATGGTGAGGTCTACTAGAAACTTGTCTTTCATACGAGGTTGTTACATCAGGCAGTAGTGCTCGCAATTGATGTCTATTAGTTCCATAGGTTTTCATTGCTTCTCTATTTTGATCTGAATACCATACATTTGAAGAATGGATACTGCACTGTTCTAGATCAGCAATTGTATTGGGTCTATTCATCAATGATAGTCGAGATCTTTCTTCAGGTGACACGCCTATTAAAATGGTGTCCACCAGTTGTCTTTCATTCCAGCTTACACGTAGTAGTCGAGAGGACTCCCTAATATCGGAGATGTAGTGAGCTAATCTCTCCTGATGTCCTTGTACTCGGAGTACTGTCTTTCTTTTTATTTCCTCATAGATGCCGGTGGGAATAAAGTATTTTATTATAGAGCTATGTAGCTCTTCTACTGGGAAAGTAGAGGTTAGGGCTTCTAGCACACGATTTTGTAACGGGGGTTTACACTTTGGTAACAGAACTTGTAAAATTTGCCAGTCATTCAGCTGCTGTAGATCCTTTATCTGAAGAAGATAACTAATAAATGTTAGTAATTTGGAAACATTTAAGCCATCTGTATAAGGGATTTCGGTTAAAATCTTCTCCACAGGGTGAGTCATTTTACCGTATAGATCTGCGTTATAGTTCATAGGTGTAATTCCTCGATGAGGGCGATTGGATTCATTGGAGGTGGTGGTCAATTCATTATTTCCGGGACGAAACTGAAAATGCTCGGGAGGAGGGGCATTTACATCTGTATCAGTATTTTGTTCTGGGTTCGCTTGCACTTGCGATACGATAGGTGAGTTCCGATCCGAGTTAGGCGGAGGTAAACCAGTGGTGGGGGATTGTACTGGGGAGACGTGTAATTTCATTAATGATTTCTCTATTTCGTCCATCCTGAATGAGTCGGATTTTCGTCTTAAATCGTTAATAATTGAAGGTAAGCGGCGTAGAGCTTCGTCTGCTAGCTTTTGTACATCAACGGGTATTTCTGTGAGATTCGGCCAGATCGACAAATTTTTTATTCGCCTGGTTAAATGCTCTATTCTCTGGGTAGTCCGCAAAATTCTTGCCGGAGATTTCTCGTCTTGGAGTGTTTGAGACAATAAGTATAGTTCACTATACTTGGCATTACAAATTTCTTTCTCGATTTCATAATCGAGTTGGCTTAGATAGTTTAATTGCACGGGCGCATCAAATCCACATTCGCGAATTGACCTTCGTAATTCCGCGACTGTTACATCAGCATGGGGTAGTCCACGCAAAAGGGCTTCGTAAGACAGCTCGTCTTTTAATAACAAATCCGGGTTAAATTGGGCCATTTTGTTCTAACACATTAGCACGTACTTAAATTTAATACTAGTACATTACACATATATTACATATATATATAATAAATTCTTAAGTAATCAATTTACACAAATTAGAAAAGAACAATTTCTCTTCTAAGGGAGAGACAGAAATCACACACACATATTTTTCAAGGTTAAATAGCCGATCAGCTGTTTTCTGGAATGTAGGTCACCCTCTGTGTTTAGTTAACAAGGAACTGGTGTGTCAGTGAGAAAGGGGGTTTTACTCTTATTGTTCTCTACACAATGCGACTGAATAACACAACTACTTTATACCGTTATAAACGAGAGAAGGGGAGCACAATCTTATTCAACAAATTTATTATTATTATTTCGCTTGACAACACTTTGACTCCGTTCATTCATAAACTTTTCTCAATTAAATAAATTACTTATTTTGTTCACAAGTTTTAAATCACGAACTTCTACTTAATTACCTTGGTCTACATTACATACTTTATTATTAACAAAGTTATTTTCAATTAATTTTTTTTTTTATAACACATACTAGTGTATGTAAGCTATATAGTTGGACATACACTGTGCAGAATGATTCAGGAAACAACAGGTCATGGATTGTCGTAAACAAACCTGTTACAGATTGTTCGGTTGACCAAAATTGTTGTTTGGTCACAATTCATGTATGCAAGTAATTATATCGAATAATGCAGGTTCCTACTGGCATATAGAATGCAAAAGCTACATGCATTGTATGACGCTAAGGATATTTCACTTATACATACTATCATCTACGTAACTTAATACACTATTAAATATGTTTTGAACATTAAAGTTATTAAAGTAACTTTCTGAGTGCATAGATCAATATTATATATTTAGTTATTGTTCATACAAATTATCTACGCATAGTGATGCAGCAATTTTGTTTGTGACACTCTATGCACAAATAAAACTCTTTCCTTTGTTTCCTTTTTTTTTTTTTTTTTTTAAGAGTAAAAAAAATTTCACTGCTTTCTTTTTTAAGCAGAGTGGCGCACTTTTGTAACGTCTTTTCGCCGCGTTACAAATCCAGGGAACCCATCGTAATTAAACTCCGTTAATTAGATGGGCTGCCTACGTTGTAACAGAATGTATCACAAATAATTAATATAACAAATTACTTACTAACTGTGTAAGGAAACAATGGCAAGGTATACAATTGATTTAAGCACTCCTCATATGTGTGTAACAAGAAGACTTCTCTTTATTTAACATTTAAAAAACATTTACTGACAGATCCCATGACATTACTAATTCAATTATTAAGTTATTTGAAAGGTTTCTTTAACTTTGGGATCAAAATTGATTCTATATAGCTATACCTCGGATCCGGGTAACCTTCGGTATTTATTCATTACAACTTTTAGTCATAATCAATTCATGATATTAGCTTGCAAGACTTTCTTTTATTCAACCATTGGAAGAATGGTATTATTGCTTGAATTATATTACTCTACATTAGCATATAAACTGTTACAACGTATGCAGTTAGAATAGTTACATGAAATTCTTAGATTTAATTTATAAGTCTTTACAAAGTTAATAGTTTCTGAAAAGTCTCTTTCAAGATATGTTGTGTAACAAATATTAGTAACCCTCGATAGACAGACTATCGAGTCACCTTTTAATTGGTATGCAGAAGACTCGTCCTGGGGTATCCGTCTTGGGAAACAGGAACAGCTACGTCGTCATCTCGGTCTGGTCTTCGTCAGTAAAGGGCTCCAAAGTTCGCAGGTTGAACCTTCTACGATGATACTTGTAGATTCTCGGATGTCCTGATCTGCATACTCTGTCGCGTGTACTAGAGTTTGTGGCTTCTGATAGTTCACATCTCCAGGTATGACATTGGAAGTATTGTTATTTCTTGAAGTTCGAAGTCATCTTGTGGTACACCTTTTTTACGTTTCGAGTTTTACACTTTAAATCTCTTGTTTATTTACATAACTATATTAGTTAACACATCCAGATGCTTTAAGCAGCTATTTCTGGTACACCATCTTAAGGTAAAACAAAGTATAGGTAACATATTTTAAGAGCACAGCTCTTACGTCTATACTGTACGAAGTCACCATTGCGAGAGAGCGAAATTCTGCTCCCTTCGCCTGGTACTGGACAAAATGGTAGTGGGGCAATTACCGCGCGAGAATATAGTTCCTAACTATATTTAAGTTAACAATTTTTATTTATACAAACTATCCCTAAACAAATATACATAATTTAAATCAGTTGTTTTAGCGACTATCTGTGTCTTCAGATTTTTAATTATTAACATTAGGTTTTTTTTATCTTATTCTAACTTACACAAGACTCGGAAAACATGTCGAGTCTGGAATCAACAGGACAGCGCCTGCTCACAAGCAAAGGGTTAAATATGGTATTAATAACTCTTTACAATTTATCTTTTTATTAGAGTATCTTCTTACTAACTAATTACTGCTTCCTCTCATACTGAGTACATACAGGTATTTTATATTAATACAGTGAGATTTAAATGGTTTAATTGCTCGCAACCTTAATTTTTAAAATTTTTTATTTTCTTGATTATTTCTTTTATTTAAATCGTCACAAGTCCTTCTCCCAGACTGCTACGTTCACTTGATCGGCAGCTTTCTGCGAGACCGTAGCTTCCGAGTGAGAGTCGACCACGCTCTCTCTTCGGAGAGGCGTATTACCGCTGGCGTCCCTCAGGGAAGCGTCCTTGGGCCTCTCCTGTTCTCGTTGTTTGTCAACGACACGCCCCGAGTTCCTAGAGTGAAATTGTCGCTGTTCGCGGACGACACTGCGGCTTTTGCCTCAGAGCCGAACGCGAGTTATGCGGCAGTTAAGCTCCAGCGCCAACTCGACGCGTATGTCGGGTGGACCGATGACTGGAGAGTTGCCGTTAACGCTTCCAAGAGCGCCGCGGTATTATTCTCGCGAAAACGTAAGCGGCCTCGGCCGTCGAGGTGCCCTGGACCAATAGCGTCAAGTACCTCGGGCTCCACGTGGATTCCCGACTCACCTGGCAAACCCATGTACAGTACATCCGACAACGCGCTTCGGCGCAACTCAGTAGACTCTGGCCCGTGCTTTCTAATCCGGCAATGACCCCCCGGCTAGGTAAGCTCATAGTCAACACGTACGTGTTGCCCGTGATTACCTACGCCTGTCCTGTTTGGGGATACCTGGCTCGTGGTCATAGAACAACGCTCCAGCGCGTACTCAACCGGGGACTGAAGCTCGCGTGCAAAGTCCCCCGGAGGTACTCTTCTCGTCTTTTGAGGAGAGGACTCGGTGTCCGCTCTCTTGATGACACCGTGAGACGCCTGGCGCGTAGATTCTATGTTCGTTCCGACAGAGTGACCCACAATTCCCTCATTGCCGGACTTGGTAAATACACCCCGCGACCAGGTGAGTCCTAGAAGCGACCTCGTTTGCTAGTCCCGGTGGTATAATCCACCAATCGCAGGTCGTTTCAGACCCCTCCATAAGTAGCTAAAATATATAAAAAGAACTCAAACAGACCCAGTGGCAGGAGTCCTTTCTGAGACTCGGGACACTGCACTACTCGCGACCCCCAGTTGTGTGTAATTTTTGCTGACTTCCACCCTCAGTTTACATAAAGTTTTACATAACAGAATCTGTGTGCTGCTAAACTCACAACCTTTGGAACCAGGATCGTCCATAGAAATGTAACCCAGTTTTAGAGAGCCAGACACCTGTCTTTACTATTTCGTTTGGAAATAGAATTAAGTAGTTTTGGATCCGTTGTCCTAATGCTAAACACTTCCTAACATTTACGAAACTCACTAACGAGAAGAAGGTGTAGGCTTATAAAATATCAGGTAAAAACTGGTAAGGATATTGAGCCACTCAAGATACGAAGATGTGGGACATACGTTGTCTAACTCTTCTGTTAAGGCATGTCCATCAAGGGAGACTTTACATTAGATACGGTACCGCCTGAATAGCCTAAAATTTTATTAGAGTACACAACCCTCCTACCCCTTACGGACAGTACTACTGTTAGGCTATGTTGTAAAAAAATAGTGAAAAAATACAGTAGTGAATGGTGAAAAATACAGTATGTCTTCTAACAGAGCGTCTTGTTGTCGTTGATCACCCGTCAGAGTTGTGTGATTGCAGATTTGTGCTCAGCCAATATAACATTTGTCCCAGCACGGCCCTCTACCGGGTTCGTGTTCGTCTTTTCCTACAAGCATTTCAGCTCCTCTTGATAGTTCTTCCGCTACAGAATCCCTCGTCTTGACATTCCACCTGGGAAAACTGCCGGAAAATCCACCAGTCTCTGCTAACGTAACTTCGAAAGCGATGACTGGTGATTGCTTCCTGCGTAAACTTCTAGCATCCTCCAGCATCGGACCTGACGCGCCAGGGAATTAGACAGACAGCCAGTCAAACAAGGAGAGTTCGAAAAATGTTGGTATGTGTTCTCTGACTTGTTTCTCTACTTCAGTTTGTTTTTGAGGCAGTCAAGGTTTGCTGATCTCAACAGTCGTCCTTGGTCAGAGGTCAGCTACACCCGTGCTGTACCCATTCTAAATAATAAAAATAAAAACAAAGTTACAAAAAATCGTATTTCCGGCAGTAATTTTTATTCAAGAAAGAAATAATAACAACTTCGGTATAGATTCCTTGTAGAATACTCTGGTAATTTAATTGCTTAGTCCGTCTGACATTCAAGCTCAAGGGTCCGTTTAACTTCCCAAGAGTTGGAAACGACTCCTGATGCTGAATTGGTTGGTTTTTTATTTATTTAATTGTGTATCTTAGTAGAGAGGATGTGATAGTGGGCTACGATTTTTGGATCACTCCAGAGGGACAAGAAAGTATGAAAAAGTAATGCTGATGTAACTGAGCTAGAACCTTCTAACTAGAGTCCTCAATCAATGTTCTCTGCCTTCGTAAAATGACCTATAAAAATTATAGACTTTAGATTATAGAGTATTAAATTGAGAGAGGCTACTGAACACTACTGAAAGTTCGGCAAAGTATATTATAATTTTGATTGAATTAAATTCATAAAGTCTCTAAGGCACAACACGTTGTCATGTTGTAGCAAAGTGACTCAATTTCCTTAATAACGACTATAAAATAAATGTTAAAAACTCTTTAATTGTCCTGTTACTAACAAAGTATGTAGCGATTAAGGCAGGAATTAAATGACCTACATGGAAGAGCGTTTCATATAAATGGTTTTCCCTGCCCCATTCAGTATTTCCTTTGCGACTAAGTACAGTCTTGACCTGGAATTCAAAACTACTTCTAATGAAAGCTGTACATAATTTATGAAACGCAAAAGATTGTGGCAGTATGTGTATTCTTAAAATAACTGGTATTGTGTTGTCTGCTTACAAATCTCTGTATCTGAGTGTATGATAAATCACTCTTCCCGTACAATTTGTCTTCATTTATATCAAACGTGGATTGTAAAGCGTTGTAAAGCGGAAATGATTAATATATAAATACACCAGGTTACGATAATGGGATATGTAAACATAAGCATAGAAACACTTTCTCACACTTTCCTGTGCTTTTGCTAGTATACTTACATTTACTTCTTTCAGTCTCCGCGTCTTCTAAGTTAATATTAAAAGAACACATTGACTAAACAATATAATTCTATTCTATTCGATGGATTTTTTTTATCCAAAAGCTGTACCTTTCTTATATCAATAATTTAATTCATATTTGGCCCTTGCAGTATAATTTCTCCTAATTACATGTATTTTGAAATTTTTCTGTTTGTCCTATTGTACTGTAAGTTTGCAATTTCTCTGGTATTGCCTTCTCATTCTATTTTGCTAGTAAATCATAAACTCAGTATTTTCTGATTGTATGTGTAACTTTGATGTCCGATCATTCAAATTTCTCTTTGTCTTCCATTATCAAGACTGTATCTTTATGTTAATTTAAATACGCTGTAAGACCTACCGCCTATTCGATTCCACAATTATAAACGTAGGACTTAATGAAGCACTCCATGCGCTCAAATTTGTCCGGCGCCTACATCTAGCCCATACTCACGTTCCGTGCGAGGTAACGCCCCCTGGACACTGCCCAAAGCGGTGAGTGTATACACCGCCAAACTGTGTGCGATGTGGCAAGCTTTTTGTTTCTGTGAACATCGAGGGAAAATAAAATTTGTTATCTGTACGAATTCACTGGACTTTCTAACTGGCTTGGATAATCCGGTTATAGTGGATCCGTTATTGCAACTGGATTGCAAATGACTCTGTTTTACTTTTGCTCGGTATATGGGTCAGGCAGTTTTTGAAGTTAACAAAGAAGCTGACGCTCGCTGCAACGAGACACGCCGCAGACAGCCCGCTAGTTGATAGAATTGCTATACAACCTGGCGACGCAAAACTAGCTGCCACAACTAACATTATTAATGTGTGGCAGCAGACGTGGAACGGACGGAAGCGTAATTTGCACCGAGAAGCAGAACGTCTGTAAATGAAAAAGGTAGGTGATTGCAATCCTCGCAGACGAGTTTGTATCACCAGAACGTGAATTGGGCACAGTGACCTGACGACTTCTTACTTCCTACTAAGTAAAGAAAGGCCCGTCTTCACTTGTGGCAAATATTTTGTATTAGAAAGACTTGGCGATTTCTAATTACTGTTTGTAACTAATTAAAGAAGAGTGTCTTTGTTGGTTTTTAATTGTTGTTTCTGACTAATTAAAGTTTGTGATCAGCGACTCCATTGATGCCAGTTATACTGTTTCCTCTGTACAATACGACGATCTGTGTACTGTCGTAACAATACTATCAATAATATTTCATATTCAATAAAATATTATTTAACCTTATTATTTCTTTTTTATATCTTTATATTTCCTATGGAAGATTAAATTTTTTATCCATTTAGAAGGCATAAGTAAATAAAGTAGCCTATTGTTGCATAAGTTTACTTAATTGTCTTATGATAACAAATATGGCCGAGCTAATTTTTTTCATATTAAGCTAACTAAATAATCTAAATTTAATTCTTACTCAAAATTTTATTTATTCCTATTCATTCCTTTAAACAACTGACTTTGTTTAAATGCTATACCTAAATTAAAAATTAAATAAAAACGATATAAGTTTGTAAATTGTAGTTATAGGAAACGAAGATTTTGTGTTTAAGATTCTTAGTAACAAGAGCGTACAGAACGGAAGAAAATTTCTGGACGTTGCTGATATTATAAGTTGATCAGTGTGAAAAAACAAATTGAAATAACAAAATTATGAAATGCAATAGAATTAAACGAAATATAACACCACGTAGTTTGTAAGTATACTGTTGTAATATAACATGCTGTTCTCAAAAACTTGAATTCTGAGTAAATTATGTAATATAATAATAACGGTAATGAAGGGAGTAGATAGTAAAAAATGAGAGCAGCAGTAGCAGCATATCTTTTACATAACCACCTTCTTTAGATTCGAGTTATTAACCACCACCGCCAGTAATTAATCTCCTGAAGTAACCGCTCGTAGTAGAGTCAACTATTGTGGAAAGCATGATATTCTACCTACAGAAATACCTGCGCAGTGCAGAAAGAGAAACAGATACGAACACACCTCACTACTTAATTACAGTTTGATATCACGTTTTAATTAATATTAGCAGACTATTAAACCGAACGATAAAGATCCACGTGTATGTTTTTGCGTATACGTATGTAATTAGGCTATGCGGTTTATCTTGGTATAACTTAAATAGGATTGTTTAATATTAGGTGTTTTAAAGGTTGGTGTAACTTAATTATATTCCACTCTGTGATAGGAGAAATCAGACGCTAATTTGGCAGCTTCTAACTGGCATCCATTCATTAGATTTTTTTCATACAAATTGTTTATTACTTAAAAATACAGATATACATTAGGTAAATACTGATTCAATATTACTGTAATAATTTAACGCATATGTTTTAATTTTTTTAGTTTTACATTTATAAAATATTTGAGCTGAAGTTACCAATTTATTTCCTGCACGCGCTACAAATCATTTGGACAAAGACTCGATACATTTTTCGTCTTTGTAGTGCTGACGTTAATTTTCCTAAAGTTGTGGTCAGTGAAGTTTAACATTGGGATTTCGCTTTTTATTGCCATCTCAAACAGTTATAACTTCACAATCTGTTTATTCTAGAATTAGTTATTTGTGTATCTGCGTAAGTGAGTACATATAGTAAATATAGATAGTTTACTGTGTCAAAGCAGAAAATATCGAACAATAATTATTACGAACTCTTGTATTTGAAGATTGCAAAAGGAAAACCACAGAATTACAAATATAAGAATTTGCAGCAGAAAGAAACTGGAATTCAAAAAGCTGTACGTCATATATTTTTCTATTCATTATTTCAATACACTTGTATCCTTCTTTTTCTTTTGTCTTTTTTTAGTCTTTTGGCCAGAAAAAGTATACCTTAAAACGTCTTAATAGTAACAAAAAGTAATTGGTTACTGCACTCTGTTCGTTATCCTTTAGATTTCATACTAAGTAGAATATATTTCAGAATAACAACTAATTTTAATTACAATAAGAATTAACATTGTTGCACACCACTATAAAAACATTATTCCGATTAGCGCTTTAAAGCTTTAAAGCTTATCATCAGGTCAGAAATCTGAACCATTTTTGTTAATTTACACCTTATTGTTAATAGAAAGTCTTTTATTATCATAGCTGAAAATAAATAATTCATCTCTAGAACTCTAGACCTCTAGCCAATTGGTGGGATGTCGTCATCACCAGGAGCTGTTGTAGTGGGATCCCCTGAACAGCCAGATCTCGGATGTAGTACTCCTTAGAACCATTATTTTCACAGAATCTCATCATAATTTTGTGGTCTGTGCACTTTTCTTTTGGTAAAACAGCAGAAGCTTTGTATAGACGTTGTGGTTTTTGAAGCTGTGGGTCACTTGATTCTGCGTTGTTAGGGCTAACAGATTTAGTTCTCTTTTTTATTCTTAGATTTCGTTGTCCATGACGTCTCCGTTACTTAACTAAATACAATAATTTCACTAACGACTCAGAACACAAAGGTTTTTATGAGTAAAAACATAAAGTTTTACCTTACAACCTGAACCTGTTTTCACTTTCAAAAAGCTTCTTCAGAGGTTCTGAAGAAGCTTTTTAAAAGTGAAAACCGGTTCAGGTTGTAAGGTAAAACTTTATCTTTTTTTATTTTTTAATCATTTACATAAGCTTAATAAGACGCTCTTTTGAATAAGCTCCTGTGCTCAGTAGTTTTTGGTTTTGTTTGGCACAGTCGTACATGTTTGTCAGTCTAACAGAGAATGAAAACTGTATCCTGTAATTTTTACAGAAACAAAACTGACCCCAAACTCTAAACAAATCTCGTTTACATTGTTCTACAATGAATGAAATTGGCTTTACTCTCGGTCAACCATCACTTTCTTTCACACATCGGTAGTTTCTGCTTTGGCACACTTTTCATATTATTGTCTGTTTCCATAAATGAATGGCCACGAATCTGGTTATTAACAGTTATACGATCTCATAACTTTGCTTTGGTGGCTGTCTAGTGCTAGGACTTTCGAATGGTCTGGTTTTTGTTTTTGACTACCGTATAAGTCCGCAAAAGTAAAGTTTCTGGACACATTTTTTCAAAGTGGTTTTTTAAAATATGTTGAGTAATATACGCTAAATGGTCTGATCTTTCTTTTTCCATAGATTACAGAACAAACAACCAGCTGGCAGAACGTGTAAAATAAAAATGTAAAACCTAATTTGCCTAAGTACACCTCGTTATTAGTTATTTTAGGTGTAGGGAGATGTTCTCCTAAACTATAGCAATGGCCTCAACAGTTGGTGCATTTTTAGCTTCTCTTTTATCTCGTTTCTTTACTATATAGAACCATTTAGTTCTTTTAAATTTGCATAGTTTTCTTCTTAGAGTTTTCGCCTGCCCTCTTCAAATTTTGCTTTATTTTTATCTGTTTGATTCTCAATTTTTCTCTCAACGTCAATGATTTTTGCCTTCCGCTCGTCGCACCAACAATAAGTGTCGGTCCAAGGGTATCCACAAGCGACATTGAATTCAGACAAAATTACGAAAGGTCTGTCGTATTTGCCTGAATGTATCATAGATAATTTTAAGTTCATAGTGTTTACTTTAAACAGTCTTAATAAGGGACTTTATGTTTGATTCCTCAGATAAGTAAACATTATCTGATGGCGCAGAAAAGGTCTCCGCCATCCTTCCACTGGATACGTCTACGAGCGGGTCTGGAACCCTTTCCTCGCAATGACACTAACACACATTGCCGGTATGGCATTTGAAAACATAAACTGTAGCCAGAAGGCATAAAATTGCCCAGCGAGGCCGAACTCCGCGTCGCGAAAGGCAGGGTGCACCATGATGGGTGTTTTGGAAGTTAAAGGGGCCACAGTACAGCTTCAACCCACAATATCGCAGAGACGTTCAGCCAGTCACACGACAAAACTCACTGAGCGGCCCTGTCCCACCAGAACAGAGGAGGCCGCTGGAGACTCGCTATTACTGGGGGGTCACTGCACTTTATGTTGGATGGGACCACTGTGACAGAGGTAGTTTCCTAGTGCACCTCCCCCTTTCGTGATCTCGTATTTGTGGGTGTGTACGCGCTCGGTCGTTTGTATACTCTTTCTCTTCCCCTTGGATTCTTTCTCTTGCTTTCTTCCTCTACCCTTGTCTTTCATGATTGATTGCGATGGCGATTATCTTGCACAAATAATTTATAAGTTCCTTTCACTCTCTCTGTCTATCTTTTTCTGTGTCTCTTTCCATCCCCCATCGCTCTCTCCTCCTTCTCTCTTTCTCTCTCTCCAACACAAACACACACACACACACACACGTACATCGTTTGCCTTTACAAAAACATACATAATTCAAGAAACGAACATGCATATTAAAATATTAAAGTATTGTGTACAGCACAGAGCTATGATTACATTGTATTTTATTGGATTGAATGCATTCAATATTGTACGTATTCAACTTTAATATAACGGTAAATATTACCGCTTCACAATAAATTTTATTACACGTGGTACAGCAAGATTACGTTTGAATAACGCACTACGTGTAATACAAATCCCACTGGGATACGCTGTTGATAACAGCGTTTGAAATGATATGGTTCTTTGGATTACAGAGAATGTATATTTGTATTGTGACAGCCAAGTATAAGTAAGTAATTTTCTCCGTATACAAAGTTTTTTAATATTGTTTGCTCGGGCAGGACGTGTGTGTTCAGGTTGACACTCTGCGTTTACAATGAACAAATATTATGTAACTAAACAGTTAGGTTACTCAAAACTTAAAAACATTATGTAAATGTAGTACGTATACATAGTTATCACACCTGTTTCAGTGCTACTATTTTGTTCAAGAGGCACTAAAATCAACATTATTGTTAGGCACTGGTGATGGTGAGTTTAATAAACATAAGAGATTTTACAACGTTTCAATAAATTCTACGCGTAAATTTAATTTTTAAGAAAATGTTCACACGCTTAAACAACTACAGCATTTCATTAGTACAATTAATATTATTTTCTCTGTGACTCGTTGTTCTTTGGTGTGTTGCGTTCACTTTAGGAAGTAGATTAATTTTGTAAATTGACATTATGTTCCCAATTGATGGCCACAATCAGTTCTACAATTAACTAGAAAATCTCTCAAAGTTAGGGTTCCTAACATGTGTGATAGGTCTGGGTTAGAACTGAAGCGTTCTATCACACTTCTCCCACTATTCTATTATTGGATGTCTCCTCCAGCGGGTTGATTGTCGGCTGGAGGGAAGTAGGAGCCCTGCGGTACATAAAAAAAATAAAATAAATATAATTAACACAGAATAAATAAAATAAACATGAGAAAAATAAGACAAAAATACTTAGCCCACACGATCTCTCTCTTCCTCTCTCTCTCTCCTACTCTCTCATTCTATACGCACATGAAAATGTATGTGTGTGGGTAAAAAAATTGCTTAAACCACCCCCTAAGTTTTCTTTCTGCATAAGCCTTATATCAGACTGAGGTTTCTTTGCTAACTTGAAACTATATGACTGATACAAGATGAATAAAGCTGTAAACACAGTTAAAGCCAAGGCGAGGAAATGTTTATTACGTATAAATAGTAACAAGATGTATCTACCAGGTCGACAAAAATTCCTGGTGGAGAGCAGCAGTAACCACCAGTAGCAAGTTAGGGCGTAAGGGAAATGATCCCGGACCGGCTTTATCTTTGGAGTTGGGAAGGGAATTTAGTTGGATTTAGTCGGCTGTAATAATGCTATAGGATATATGTTACTGCTGCCCTGCAGTTGGGTGTCGGGGCATGAAAGTCTAGGGGAAGACAACCCTGGAATTGACTAGGGGAAATGACCCCTGGATTCATGGCCCGTAATAGGGCAGCCTCTCTGCATGACTTGCCCATCTTTATTCTGGCACCGTATAATGGGAAAATTAATTTAGTTTACTCACAACTTTCAAGGGACACAGCCGGACGGAGATAATGGTAAACGACTGCAACCCAAAAAGTACAAGCGATTTGGAATAAATGAACGATTGAAATTGGCGACATGAAATGTACAGAGTATTATTAAAACAAGAACTGTGCAGGAAATTGAAAGAAAAAATAGTAATATTGCCATAATTTTAGAAACTCAGAAGAAATTAAGAATAACTAGAGACCTCGATGGATTCACAATGATCTGTAGTGGAGTTGACCAACAAAAACGAGCAAGCAGGGGAGTAGCAATATTCATAGATGAAACATGGAAGTCGAGAGTTGAAAACTATACATGTCAGCGAGAGAATACTAACTGTACAATTCAAGACCTTCCGCAACTATCTAACAGTAGATACTCCAGAAGAGGGACGGAAAGAAGAAAGTGACGAAATCTAGGGAATATTACAGAAACCATTTTGTAAGTGGAACAGAACAGACTATCTCATTGTAAGTGGGGATTTTAGTACTCGAGTTGGAAATAATGCAGTGTCAGGGGGAGTAGGAGTATTTGGAGAACAACATAGAAACAGTAGACCTAATGAAGATTATGGGATTTGCTACTAGCCATAATCTGTAAATCACTAATAAATTTTTTAGGAGAAACTATATCAATAAATCTAGCACCTAGAGAGCTAGACGGAGTAGGGGTATGATTAATTACGTACTGGCAAATAATAAGATTACCCAGCAAATTCAAGGTGCCCATTATCTTCTTATTGCTAAGACTGCCATATTTGCTCGGTGTAAGAGAAAGAAGCCTCCCTACTAAGTCGAATAATGAGGTATTTAAAATATATCCACTGCAGAATGATAGTATTAAAACCTTTTATCAGAATCGTTTAAATCAGCAGTTACAGCAAGTGTGAACAGACCAGAACAAAGAAACCAAATGGAGAAATATACCAGGTTGTACAGAAGAAGCAGCAAAAGAGTCAACAGGTAAAAATAATGAGATACGGAATAGACGGGATTTTAGACTGTAGAACGATAGAGTTACAAAAGCAACAGAAAAAAAAAGAAAAAACACTACATATATCTACAAACTAAATACAGATGAAGTTAAAGAAATCTACAAATGAAAAAACAGAGTTAAGGGTTTAATGGAGCAGCTTCATGATGTATCATGAAGTAAGTTTACAGTAGGCATTGAACATTCTGTATATGGAAGACAACTTGTAGCCTATAAAATGCCAAAATGCATTAAAGGCACTAAAAATGAAAATGATACAGAAAATTTAAACATAATTCCCGAACATAAATGGATAGATAATTATAAAGATCTCTGGTCTAATGATATTGTAAAAGCCGAGAATAGTAATATAGAAAGCAACAACTCTCTGATTTACAAGACAGACAGACTGAGATTTCTTTGCTAACTTCAAACTACAATAACAACTGACTGAGGTTTCTTTGCTAAGGTAATAACAATAGACAATCTTGAAGAAGCCCTTGGAATAACAAAAATTCAAAAAGTAAGAGGCATAATCTTGCTTAAACTTAGATTATTCCATTTCTACAATACGTCTTGGAAAAGACAACAGGTCCCACAAGATGGGTAACTGCTCGGGTGATGTCTATTTTTAAGAATGAAACGGAGTAATTGTAATAACTATATGGGAATATGTTTGCTTGATACTGGTTACAAAATATACGCAAGGATTGTAAACCACCGGCTGTAGACTATTTCCGAGCAAAAAGAACAAAACTGGTTCAGGAAAGCAAATATTGTACAGACAATGCTTTTCAGGCAAATCGTTGAGAAACATCTTGAGTTCAATAAAGAAACGCATGTAGCTTTCGTTGACTTTGATGGTGTAGATAGAAATTTACTATGGCAAGTATTAGAAGAACAGGGATATTCGCAAAAACTTGTAAGAACTATACAATGCTTATATAATGAAATAAGAATAGCTGTTTGAAATAGTTGTAGGATATCTTAACATGTGTCTGTCAATCAAGATGTTAAAAAAATTTACAGTATATCACATACTCTTTTTAACATTTATATAGACTATGTGGTAAGGAAATGGAAACATCTAGTGAACCCTGGTATTAAGTTATCACGAGACAGATATTTTAATGTGCTTTTTCTTGCTCACAACTTGCTTGTAACTCGAAAGACAGAATCTGATTTGCTGATTTGCAAAAATGTGTTTTTAAGTTTTATCAGATTTGCTAAAATACAATAAGAAAATCTCCGCTATAAAAACAAAGGTAATGGCATTCGGAGGCAAGGAACAGATAAGAACAAAAATAATGATTAAAGATAAAATTCAAAAACAGGTGAGCCATTTCAATAATCTTGGATATTATACTGACTATGATAAGAATTATGATATTGATGTTAAGTTAGGTAAATTTTACACGACCTGTAGGAAAATCAACCGTATTTTTAGAAACAGGTATGTCGGAATGCACAATTAAAGTTCTAAAAAGTTATGGCAGTCCCTGTACCGTCTTATGGGTGTGAATTGTGGGAAACAACCAATAAACAAGACAGTAAAATACAGTCCTTGTAAATGGCATCCCCAAGAGGAGGAAAAGGGTGTTCTAAACATGACCGTATAAAGAATGAGACCATAAGAGGAGAGTCACAAGTTTGATCTTGAATGAAAAAACAAAAGATTTCAAACAAGGGTGGAAAGAACAGATAGAAAGAATGCCAAACAGTCAGGAAGTGGAAATCTATAAGACACAGGTGTGTACCCACCTAGGCGTAGGAAGAGATGGTTGGAGGACTTTTGATGGCGGAACAGTCAGAACCTTGCCTGTGCCGTGTTGTGAAGATAATGATGACGTGTAAACACTATAAAACTGTCTTGAAAATATCTTTACAAGCTACTGTTACAAATACCCTTTTCCGACAATTCATTCTATAAAGATTTGCTTTTACATAAAATGTACTTAATAAATATAATACATGCTTTTTGTAAATGAATATACAAAAAGAAACCTTCTATGATAGCTTCTGTTTCCTTTGTGATGCATGATTTGCACAGTTAATCAATAAACTGAGTTGGGAGAAAACTGCTGATAGAAAACAAATGTACAATTGATACGACTAACGGGCACAGACGTTAAGACAGGGCAGTGTCAGTGAAATGGTGACTGAGAAGTATGAGGGCCTTCGTAATGACAGAGAGCCAAAGACATCAGCAGCATTCTTAGCCTTCGTAATGACAGAGAGCGAAAGGGCCTTATATGCGGAGGGCCTTACATGAATTGCAGTAGGTAAAGGTATGGCCTGAAATCCCCTTTTACCAAGACTACGTCTATGGCTTTAAAGATTCTTTCTTGTAAGGTAAAAACTTGATTAGTTAAGTTTATTTAGTTAAATTTATTTAAGTACTGGAGTAGTAGTAAAATCTACTACAGCATACGCGTTTGCATTTGGTTTCACATGTTGATATAATATGTTTTTCGTTAGAGAGATAGGTGTAAACAAAAAAGATAGAGACGTTAATCAAATGTGTGGGACGGCATCAAGACCGTTGAAGGGAAAGGTTAAAGGAGGTACTACTTTGAGACGGCGGTCCCACGATGCCTTTATCGTAGTAGTTTTGTGAACTAACCGTAGTTAAATACATGTAAATGATATAGAAATTTAAGATCTGTACTAGGAGAGTCACGAAGGGTCTGGCTAAAGAATGGCGAAACCATGGAATATATAAACTAAACGACAAGGTAAAGCAATGAAAACGGGATTATACAGGAATGCGGGAAAGTATAGATATATACAGTATAGAAAGTATGTAAAAGAAGAAGAGTATAACACAGCGAAGTCTGGCTTTGTAATCCAGATCCTGTAGATACAGAGACGTTTTCCTGAGTAATGGCTCTTCAAAAAAACTTTAGTAACAATACTTGTACTCGTTATAGATTTTATAAAAGTACTATAATATACTTATATTGTGACGATTTTAAAATAGGAAACGTAATATGGAGTAAAATTTATTTTTAAATCGCACATTAAAATTAATATTACATCCCTTGATTAACTCAAAATAATATTTAATAAAGAGTTTTAAATGACAAAAGGAATGCGAGTGTAAAGATAGGGAAATTAGTTAATAATTTACCATGCACTGACGTGCATTAACTGGAATTAACCTGCATACAGATTCTTTTACTAAACAAATAATACTGGTAAAACTTGAAATTATTTAAATAAATAAACAATAATACAGTAGTATACTATTTCATTCTGAAGTAAAGCTTTGCTTTGCATAATAAAAAAGTCAAACTTTAAATACCGTAAATAGCGAATAAAGGTGGAACTATTTTGTTGTGATGCGTAAACTCCGCGCAGTTAACTTACCTGCCCTGACATAATAATAATGCAGTCGAGATGGAGCGCTCTCGTAGTAAACACTACACCCTTGAACCATGCCCTGAAGTACTAAGATATTTTAATTTAAAAGTGCAGATATAACAACGTGTAAAGGAAAGTATCAGTAAAGTAGTGTTTTATAAAGAAACATGTAATCTATTAAATTAAATGGAATAAATAAGTGAGAGGGATGACATCTCTATTGACTAAGTGTAAGATCTCCAATGTTTGTTTATATTAAAAAGGTACAATGTACGAAAAGTGAGAACATTTTATAAATAACGATGTGACGTGAACTTCTGTGGGAAACAAGAACTTTCACTCGAGTTGTACTACTAAAGATGCTTAGCTACCAGACTTCATAGAACAGCATAACAGCTTCATAATTACCAGGATCTCTTCAGGAACTTCACCCGGAAAGTAAACTACCATAACCTTCAACCATTTGTGGACACCCCAAAGACCAAGGACCAGGACACGGAGAAAACTTTACAATATCACAGGTGACACGGAGACTTGTCTTCCGTGGTTAAATGTCATTAAAACAAATGTTTGCAAAAGACAGTTTAATAAACTATATAAAAGACTTTAATTATTGTCACTTTGTAAATTGTATTATGTCATACGACTAAAATTATTTGTAATAGTAATTAGTGCTTGTAGTATAAAGCTTTTCAGATACTAGAGGTTAAATTAAGTCCATTCTTCAAATGCCCCCCCCCCCAAATAGTATAATAACTTAACTTACAAACCAAGTTATTATCCCGGATCCATGGAAAAAGCTAGCACATAACAATACTTTTGTTGTGAACACCTTTTTAGAAAATATTTTGTAAACTTTTATTTAGAAAACCTTATGATAAAAAATCCATGTAGAACTATAAAGGATAACACCTAATAAAGAGATGTCATTACTTAACACAAAATACTGAGTGAATAAATCATCAAACACCTAAACAAACATTCCTTTCTTTCTAACTACTACTGCTTGTTAAAATCTTCATAAGAAGTTGATTAAGACTATGGCAGCCCGTGCAATTGATCTGAGGCAATTTCGCACTGGTTCCCGACGTTATAACGTAGGTGAGACGTTATAAACTTAAACAGGCAACTACAAAGAAAACGGCATATTACGTTTTACATAACAGTGTTCAAATATCAAACATGTATCAACGAATGCTTCGGAGAAAGAGAAGATACAAATTTAAAATACTTTAATAGGCCTATATTACGTATGCATGAACTTAAAATATAATTTGGTAGATACTATTGTAAGATATATTTAGGATTAGTTTAACTTATTATACTGAACAGTAGAAAAACTGTAGTAACAAATAAATAGTGTTTATTGTAATCATTTTTAGTAACATAAACATAGAACGCTTAAATACAATAACCTCACTATGCAAAAAAACAACAAAATTAACACATTTTAAAAATTCTTTACAAATAAGTTATATGATATTTTGCAAATACGTAGAAGTATATTTACACAATAAAGCAAGCGGTTTAATTAATTAGGTTGATTCTTTTTCTATATACATATAAATATTATCTCATTTATTCTTTTAATAGGTCATCTTTTATCAAATTTAAGACATGGAAGGTTTTTGAAACATTTAAAAATTGTCAATAACTAGAGACAATTTTTAATTATTTATGTCGGCATTTCGAGAAAAATTCATTGCCAACGTCAGTATACGAGCAATGCAAAATACACATATAATAAATAACTTTTGTGTAAATGTGGGTAAGTTACTTAAATAATACTAATAACAACAACTATTACAGATGTTGTTACGCTGAGAAAATTGATAGCATCCCGTCGCTCAGTGACTACCACGTATATTTGCGCGGAAGAGTTACATTGTTCGGAATAATTCCAGACGATACTCGACTACTGAACCGGTATCGATGCTCTCTATGTCAGTACAATGCAAGACGGCAGCAGTATAAATACTGGAGTTTATAGCGGCCAAGTTCAGTTTAGCCCTGACGATATTCGAGTGCGTTCTGGAGTGTTAGTTGTAGTGGTAATTAGTCAAAAACTGTAAAAAGGCAACATATATTGTTGTTGTGTGTTGGACAAATTTGACTTGACTTATTGTGTATGACTGCCTTTGTTGATTGCTAACTGTTGTTTTTGTCTAATTAAAGTCTGTATTTAGGGATTTCATTGATGTCTGTTATTCTGTTCCCACTGCACAACACAAGCAGCAGACCGTCGTAACAGAAAGTCAAATGTGCGATTGAAATTTCAACAATCAAAACAGAGGACATTTCGTAGAAAGTTGAGTAATGTACGTCTTAATTAATTTACAAACGTGGATACCAATTTGATGATGCGACCCTTCCATGCGCATCTACTGCAAACAGAGAAACAATGCCCCTAAGAGTCTATTGAAAATATAAAAGAACGGATAAAAACATTAGTCGAAAGGTTAATAGACACACGTCCATAGGTTTAAAATAAATAGCTGAACAGACTGTACCAATTACAAAGTCTGAAAACGACAAAATTAGATAATAGAGAGAGTTATTTTGCCCGCAATCGGGCCAGTTCACGTGACGACTAACATTTTATGGAAGAACACGCTGAATAACGTATCTTCAGCAATTTGAAGGAAATGTATGCGCAAATCACTGGACAGTAGAAGAGAAAGCAGTTTCACTTGTTTTCGTTTAAAAAAGACTCGCCGCAGAGCTACTATAAAGTGATACCTGGTAGCTAGAACACCTACGCCAAATTGATTAAAGGTCTGTGAATACGACATGGTGATAAACATTTGCACGATGTGTACTGCACACAGATGAAAGCAAGGCAACAACATTTTAGAGAGAGTCTTTAAAACTTTGAACCAATCATCGGCAGAATAAATAAACTGGCGTATCCTGAAGCACCAGAGGATTTTGGAATTAGGCTTGGGGTGCTGACATTTATTGATGGCGTCAGAGATTGTGAACTTCAGGAAGTGTTACGAATGGCGAGGCACCGAAATAGCTTAGAAGCTCTTGTTCTCGCCCTTGAGTTTAAAGCTGCCAAGTCAGCGTCTCTCTACATTAAAAAGTTTATGTCTTCACACTATAGTCAGAAGATTTCAATATCACATTGCCGTTACGATATGGGCAGGAAAGAAATTACATAAGACAATTTGAAAGATGGGAAAGAGATACTAGACCAAAGTGTTACAAATGTGGGAAATGTGGATATCTTCAGGCAGATTTTTAAAGAATAAAATACAAAGGAAGGGCGCGACAGCACAAATTGGAGAAAGCATAGGACAGGCCTATAATATCAGAAAGTTTTCACGATTTATAAGATCAGTTAAAACTTGATAACCAGTGGATTTGGGGAAACTAAACCAATATCATTTACGGATGACACGGGGCCAACATTGTCCATTTTGAGTTCTGATTTGCTCAGCCACCGGTAGCCTCAATTTAGCTCTTGTACGAAACAGGCTGTTACTGGAAGCCCCGTCAAAGTGTACGGGGTAGACAGTAGAAATGGTAGACAGTAGACATATGTGTACGCCTGGGTCTTCTCGAGTTAGCTACTAAATGTTCGTTGCAGATATTGTTGATAAGTGGTTATTTGCACACACTATGAACGCCTACAGGTTCGTTGTGGATTTAAGAAACAATGTGTTGAGAGTTAGTCAAGAGAAGATAAATTCTTCGACGCCTGAAATAATAGAATCAACCAACCGTTTGATCAAGCAAGTGACGGAAGTCGATAAAGTGAGTCAGCAAGTGCAGAGAAGAAGATCCCTTGTTGTTGCATGCGGCAAAAGAAAGGAACTACCAATTACCAATTTGAACGACGACTGAGGAGGTGATTGGAAACCTACTATGGTCGTCGAGGAAAGGCTATTATGATCGTCCTTTTTTCTGAGTTAAACATAGCGCTCGGTGGAGAAGTCGCTGAAGAAGACTTTACGCAAGAGTTTGTTGACAAGAACAAAACAGACCGGGACCAATACTCATGATGGCGTGTAGGACTTCAGTACATGACACCACCAGCATGACTCTAGCAAAACTAATGTTTGGGCGAGGGACTCGTCTTCCTGAAGACTTGATGTTCGGATCACCTGCGAGTCAGTTCCAAGAGCCGCAGAATTATTCTTTGCAGTTAGAGAACTACGTACGAGAAATGAATAGATTGATAAGCGGATGGCTTAAGGTAGCCAGTGTCAAAATGAAAACATGGCATAACATTTGCAACAATAATGTGGGTTTTGAAGGAGACCAGTTTTGGTGGTACAACGCAAAGCGCTATCGTGGTCGCTCCCTGAATCTTCAAATAACTGGAAAGACCTTTACTCTGTGACAAAGGAAAATAATTATATTGTTCTAAGTCATCTACCTAGACCACTTGGCCAAGTATTACTGTAGAGACGATTTGCCAGTTCGGAGCGAATAGGCTTAAGTACGTGGCTGTGTTACGCTGAAGAAATAGATAGTACAGCATTGCTCAATGACTACATGACTCTTTGCACGCATATTTACGTAACGTTCTACTTTGTTCGAGATGCATTTTGCAGATGTAACTCAACTACTGTACCATCATCGGTGATATAAATAAATGATTTCAAATCGACCCAGTTTTGTTTAGACCTGGCTTGAAGTGTAGTACGGACGTTAGTAATTGGGCCAACAATGTAATAAGGTGACATTTATTGTTGTGTTTAAGTTAAACATAAATGTAATTATAGTGTAATAGTGTAATTTTTGATGTTTGTATGTCGTTCGTGTCTAATTAAAGTTAGTAATTAGTGACCTTTTGGTGTCAGTTATTCTGTTACCACTGTACAGTATGACGAGCCGTGAGCCGTCGTAACAAATTATACATTACTACTACATTATTAAGCCAAAAATATTAACATTCATTACATGTGTCAAGTACTTTTGCATTGCCTTCGTTAGGTCCTTGTGATGAATATAAATTTTGAACTCTGACAGTTATGTGTCGAAATGTTATGAAGAACATTTCACAATTGTGTCTAGTTAATGACTTATCCTTAAACGTTAGTTCTAGAACTAGTCGTTTTCAAAGAATACATTTTTTTTAACAGTACTAGTACATTGTTAACACAACAAGTAACAAATAACATTCTTAATATAATAAACAATCTTGTTATTGGTTACGGGAGTTTTGTTTTAAATCAAGAGTATCAAGTGGAAATAAATTACTGCTTGCTTTAGAAACGGGTACGCGCTGAAAGTACCAGCCAACTTGTCAGAAACAAATAGTATCTCAGAGTTTTAACAGCGTACGGTTAAGGGAGATTTATTACACACGAAAGAAATTAATTAACTCAATTTCCATACTGTGTGCAATTTTCTCACAGCTTGGTTGGAAAGAAACCTGTACGACGTTTGCAGCGAGTTTTATGTAAATGTTAAATAATAATATAATAATCTATTAGAGTAACTGTTATTTACTTTTATTAATGTTTTAAAGTTATTGTTGTACATTGAGCATTACCTGACAAAAATACTTCACTATTTTCTTAATTAAATAATGAAAAAAAATGTATTTTCTGTAAACAATTTCCAAATCTAAAAGGTAAGAAGCATATGAAATTTACCATTTGCATTATAACCACTTTAGAGTAGTTCTATTGTGTGAAGACGAGCGCACAGTTTTATGTGTAGAAGTAAATTATGGTTGAATACATTTATATAGTTTTCATACCTAACAAAGCAAATTCAATGTATTCGTATTCGTAAATATAAATATTTGCATTGTTTATAATTAATTGTGAAACTTATGTAGTCAATTATTGTGACTGATGAAATGTCATAATATTAATTTTTATGCTGTGAACCAGTTTTTAAATAAAATATGTTGTTTAGTAAGGGAAAGACTACTTTGTATCTTCAGATTGTCAAAAGAAATATTAAAATCTTTTGGTTTGAACAGAGAATTTCAAGAATATATATTGTTAGGATCATTATCATCGTCATGCTTTGTTCATTGTTGAGCGAATGTAGCTGTAATTGGTTCCTCAGTGATTTCTATCCATGTACCAGGTTGTCATACAAAGAGCCATTGTCATGTCTCTTGGCTTCCAGTGTAGCATATTTCATCACTATTTGCTACCATATCGATTAAAAAGATATATTGGCCACATTATTTATATTCATCATATCACATTTATTTAATGTTTGCATGACTCATACTATTATCTTAGTTAACATTTAAGTGTTATGTAAAATAATGTTTCCAGTATAATAAATATGCAAACAAGCAATATAAAAGTTTGGAATTGAATTTTACATATTGCCTTATTACATAATATGGACAACACTTATACAAACGTTAAACTTTTTTTTTAATTTTACACGTTTGTAGAAACGCACATAATATTTTGTATGAATCGAGTCACAAATGACTGGAATCCCGTTCGTAAGCTTTCCTGATTTTCATTGGTAATGAAACACGTTCTTTGGTTTAACACGCGTAGTTTAATTCTTCTATAAACCAACACGTTTTGCTCATACTACGATAAACCATATGTTATTGATGAGGCCTCTGAATATTCCACTGAGAATGACTCACTATAGAATGAACAAGAATTTTTATTTAGAGAATAATAAAACTACTTTTATTAGACCAAAAAAGTGTTCTTTTGAACAACGCCTGGATTATATTTGATATTTTTTTCTTCCTTATCGGGAACTTATGTTTCAGGCTGCAATACTCACTACTCTTGCGTTACTCTCTGTGATTACGAAATTAGTTTTCTCTACTCTGTATGAATTTTCTAAGCCTTTTCAGCTAACATTTTAGTCAATACTTTACCTCCAGCCTTACAGATTCTCGATTAGTAGGATACATTTTTTTAATATCAGTACGAAAACCAACTTACACGCAGTAATCAGTATCCAATTATGTCAATCATAAGGTATAGCTGGATACCCAGGCGTTAAACGTTTGCGCGGTTAAAGTCGTGTTTTGGGGAAGAGTGGTGTACCGAAAGATTTCTGCATTTCCACAAGCGCATATCATGACAGAAAATTACGGTCCTATCCTTGTGGGAATGTCACAAGCTCTATTATTTCCGCTTCTGTGTTCGACTTGTGTCTTGCTTTGTTTGTAACAACTCTGATCATTACCTACTTTCTTACAAAAACTTAGCTATTTTAAATTTAACTTAATTATATGCCACGCATAGATTTTCCAAGTTACATTTTCCTTTATACGTACCCAATAAGAAACAGGTAAATAAATTAATTAAATATTAAACAGAAAATTCTAAATAAATAAATTAAATAAATTCTAATTAAACTATAAATAAATTTGTTTCACTTTTCAGATTGAACAAGCGTTTACTTCACCAGGTAAACACACATACACACACACGCACACACAATCTAGACAAAGAATTTAATTAAAACACCTATATCCTCTCTATCGTTTAATATTTAAATTAACTGAAAGAGAATGTTCCCGTGTTCGTGCAAACAATTCAATTGTAACAACACGTTATTGTCAACAGAATGGTTTAAGTTCAATTAACGATTTGTGTTTTACAGTTTACAATAATTGAGATTAGCAAAGCTTACGCTGAACAATTGCTCAGTCCAGTCAATTGTTTAGCTTTAATTTGCTTATTTGATGTCGCTCGAAACAATTGTTTTAGTCTTTTTGGAAATTCTTGTTTTTATGAAACTTGGAAAAATTTGTTAAATCTTAAAGTCTATAATACGTCAGCTTCTTCTTCTTATTATTAGTATATATGATATTCTATTTATTATTTTACATTTTTATTTTTGTTATTATTATTATGGTTATTATTAATATTATTTGTAGTAGTAGTAGTAGTAGTAGTAGTAGTGGTAGTAGTAGTAGTAGTAGTAGTAGTAGTAGTAGTAGTAGTAGTAGTAGTAGCAGTAGTAGCAGTGGTAGTAGTAGTAGTATAGTAGTAGCAGTAGCAGTGGGAGTAGTAGTAGTAGTGGTGGTGGTGGTGGTGGTGGTAGTAGTAGTAATAGTAGTAGCAGCAGGAGCAGCAGCAGCAGCAGCAGCAGCAGCAGCAGTAGTAGTAGTAGTAGTAGTTGTAGTAGTTGCAGTAGTAATAGTAGTAGTAGTAGTAGTAGTAGTAGTAGTAGTAGTAGTAGTAGTAGTAGTAGTAGTAGTAGTAGTAGTAGTGGTGGTGGTGGTGGTGGTGGTAGTAGTAGTGTAGTAGTAGCAGCAGCAGCAGCAGCAGCAGTAGTAGTAGTAGTAGTAGTAGTAGTAGTAGTAGTAGTAGTAGTAGTAGTAGTAGTAGTTGTTGTTGTTGTTGTTGTTGTTGTTGTTGTTGTATTTATAGTAGTGTTAGAAGTAGTAGTAGAAGGAAAAAGTTCGAAGCACTGTTTCATTAGTGTTTAAAGATGAGCTTGTTGGGTTTGCCAATTAAGGCGCTCTAGAAGATGTTTGAAATTAGTACATGTAGAACAGTTAGTTAGTTAAGAGTATCAAAAGAACTTAAGAATGAAAAAATGGTCATGAATCGGTAACGTAAGACGTGAAGACGTAAGACTGTAGAAAGGACAAATAAAAAAAGTAAAATTTACAAGAAAGGTTGGAGAAGTACACAGAAAAAAGAAAGTTACCTGAAGTCTTATTAACAACATAACGTACAGATTGGACAACTGGCAACATAAACTCTTGGAAGTAAGCAGTATAAGTAGTGTGTTGAAAGGATTATAGACAAAATGGATGTTAAGCGTTATATATAAACTGCCAAAGAAGTACGAGAAAAATAAAAAACAGATTCCAAACATACATACATTTATTCTTATTACAATATTTGCAATATTGTGTCCTTAACAGATAGCACATATGTTTAAAACTTTCTCTGCAAAATGTTTCGCACATCGGCATTCAGTAATTTTATACAAGACTCTCTGAGTGTGTAAAGAGTGTTTAATCGTATATAGCAACGCTTAACAATGTTTTCGGAAGTTATGAAAATTCTCAAATTTCAAATTACTTAAAATTAGACAAAAGTATAATTTCGAAATGTGTTATTATTCAGTTGAATAATCTGCTGAAATTGCTTGTATTGAGATACGAATACACGTATCTGTGCGCACCCGTATGCAGAGAAATTCATATAACACTGCTTTTCTTTCAAAAGTAACAATAGTCGACTAACATTTGACTAACTTTCCCATATTTTACATTGTCTTGATACTTAACACTGATGATGATTGACTTTCACCTAAGTAGGCTACCTCATAAGTATTAACACAGCTATAAATATACACCCTGTAAGGAGGAGTGCGCGCTCCAGTGTGTGGTTGCTACAACGACAGTAGCATTGATTGAAGTGATTCCTTCACAGTTAATTTATCTTAAGTGACAGAGGCAAACTTACTTTGCATAAAACAGACTCAGCAGAAGTACTGGATTATTCTAATGCATTAGTTTTTGTATTATTTCAAAACTACACAGCTTTCAATTAGAGTCTTCTATTATTTACATGCACCGATTAGAACAATAACTTACAGCTGACTTTAAACATACTGTGTTCTGAGACGACCGATTCGTTAAAATAGCTCTAAGTTATCCAAAATAGAAGTCAAAATTAAATATTTGTGTAAAATATTTTCTATGGAAGAAGTCAAAATTAAAAAAAAATATTTAACTTGTTAACTTTATTTTGTTTTGTATGAAGAACTCGTTTTACTTGTTGTGTATAGTGAACGTGAAATGGCAATCAAACAACTGGATCCTTTTAGATTCCGTAGTTATTATTTTAAATTTATTAAAACAGAACAATTATATTTATCAGCTGACATGCTTAATGCATATTGTTGTTTAACACTGACAAATAGAAAGCTGTACTCTCACAATTGGGGTTGCTTACTGTTAGTTATGTTTACTGTGGTCGGTTGGAGTTATGTGCTTGATGTCACAAACAGACTTTCTAGTCCCAGATAAAAACAGCTGTTTGCATTTGTTTACATCTGCACTAACTGCTTGTTTCAGCAGTGGAATCGCTGTCACCACAAGTGCTAATGTGCCACTAACAGAAACAAATTTACTTAACAGTTAAGCGGAACTTATTCTATTATCTAGACATGTACTTTCTCATGGAAATTTCTTATCGTCGTTTAAATATATGTACAGTGTAGTATGAGTAAACCGTATACAATTTGTTTAATATTTCAGTTATCAGAATACATTATTAAGTAGTAAAATTAGACATTCAATTTACATGTAAATCGTTATCCATGTCTCGTATCGTAATCAATTTCTAAAGTCGTTGTTGTTGTAAATGTAAGTCACATTATTTCTGTTACAAGTGATTTTATGTTGTTTTTTCCGGTTAATGTTTTGTAATTATTATTTGCTTTCCATCTAGTCTCCATAACTAAATCTAACACGGTATTATTATTAAGTAAGGACTACAATGATTGAGGACAATTACGGGAAAGTTGAATTTGTTTAAAGATTTATTACATTACAAATACTAACTTTCAAAATGATATACGTAAAGTAACTAATATTAATAACGAGGTAAAGGCTAAATATATTATATTTATAAATATATTTTTGCTCATAGACAGAGTATACCCAGTTAGTGTACACTAACGTTTTATTAGACAGTTTCTGCCAGTATTGTAGTTTTCAGCTAGTTATACAAGAGACAAGTACTTGAAATACTTGAAGTGCTGAAATAGGTAGTTACTTTACAAAATACTATTTACATTAAAAAGTAATAGATAATTAGTTAACTTTATGTAAGGCTCTTTACCTACTGTATGTGCAAATAAAATGAAAATAATATATACTTATGACGTTAATGTAATATAATATTTTCAATTGGAGACCTGCAGGAAACTCAACGAGTTACGTATAAAGGAATTATGATTTTAAATATATTTTTGTAGTCAGTTCTATTTCAAAGGAATTAAATTGGTACATTCTGTATATTTGTGTATAATAATTTTTAAAATTTTCATCTTGTAAATGTATTTGTGTTGGACATATTTTCTACTTGTTATGTTGTAATATGTAGAAATAGAATAATGTAATTCATAAATCGTGAAACTCGTTTTCCCCTATCAACGCCTTCTAAACAAAAATTAGTCAGTTGGTACACATTTCTTTATTAATATGCAAGATTTATAATTTAATGAAAAAAGTGTAACGTAAGAGTCAATGTTTGTTATTCACCGTAATATAAACAGATGGTTTGAAGAAGCGAGGAAACATGAAATTGACGAGACCCAAATACTTTAAGGTATGTATAGTAGGCTAAACAACTTGGTAAGTAGTTCTAAACGAGAAAATGTAAATGAAAAGTGATAAGTTTATCTGCCTTTCTACTTATTTTTTACGATCGTATCCTGAATGTTTTAAACGAATAAATTTTTATCAAACCAAAACCATAGGACTTCACAATTATATAAATAAAATTGATTGCGAAGAACTCATTAAAAGTAAAATATTACTTCTTAGGAGTTAGAAATTTTCAATGTAAGAATCCAGTATATATCGGCTTTTTATTTAAAAAATGTAAAATAATGCACTTTAAACTCTACAGTGCCTGAAATATAAATAGTATTCCACTTACAGGTCTATATGACATTCCATTGCAGTTCATGGTGATAAAAACTGAAAAACATTAGTCTGAAATTATATGTGTTGCTCTTGGACTTAAAAGTATGCAGTAGCAGTAGATTCTATCTGAATGTACAGAAAAAGTAGGATTTAAGGCAAGTTTTCCTCTCTCGACTGGTTTTTTAATTTTATGCAACGGCAACTTATTCATACAACAAAATTATTATTCTACTATTATGAAATATAGGACTACTATTACGAAAGACTATAGAAGACTCACTGGAAACTGTTGTTTTGTCTAATGCCATCAACTACAAGTAAACAAATTTTACAGACAATTCTAAACCATTTAACGTAGTTATAAAACGTAAGAACTTCCAGAAAAAGGAGTGGATTATAGAAAGGATAGAACAACTGCAATGACAGGGGATGGTCCTGACAGATACATCTCCCTACATATATTCTTTATGAAGCTAAAATCATGTGAGATGGATACACATACTGTGGAATACCTGGTGCACCTTTTAATGGAAGTGCAAATGGATCATCTGCAAGTTTGTGTAGACATATTTGAAGACCGATTTACAGTCATTATTCTCCTGCGTTTTAGAAAATTGAAAGGGCCGAAACTAATAATTAATGGTAATCTTCCTAGTCAATTAATGTTGTTTTCTTCCGATCTCTGAGACGTTTGGCACTGAAACTTCGACCTAACAGAAAGGATCAATTTACCAGAATGACACAATAACCACGTTTAACAGTATCTAAATTCACAGTTGACCCAGACTAGTCACAAGATGACCGTCTCGGGGTGCACACATTAGGTGAGATAACGATCACAAAGGTAACAGTCTTACTTCACTTTTCTTCAACTACGCTGCGCTCTTGGTCTCGCTATCAGTTGTACGTGAAACACATAAAGTAAGTGTTGCAATTTTATTGCCAGCGTGTTAGAATAGTACCATTAAGACGGTCACACTGATTAGGTATTCTGGCTGTCAGGTGGCACTTTCTGTAACAGTTCTGCCGCAGGTCCTTTTAAAGCGAGAACGAGTGACACTGGCTTGTCTTTCTCCGTCCAATTATTTGGGCTAGCAGCGGCTTCAAATTGTCGAAGGTACGTCGCCCAGTGAGTGCTTCCACCAAAGGTTGGGGGTCTTGACGTGAGCTGCCCTAACCGCAGGCAAAGTGACTTTCTCTTTTGTCTTCTGTCTTTCCCATTGGCACAGTCTGTATCTTCATGAACTGCTCAACTTCACTTTTAATATTTGTTCTCTTATTTGTTCTTTTGCAATTGGGTCTTCTACTCCAGACATTTTATTTGACATGGACTCTTTTACACTCGAGACAGATTTTTCTACTTCAGCTATTTTTAATGTCATTGCTTTATATACCTCCGATATTCTAGTAACTTGTTTATTAAGCTCACCTGGATCTTTATTAAGCATACGACGATCTGTGAGAGCGTCGTAACAGTGGGATAAAAGTGCGACAGAACCTTTAGCAGTGGAAACAGAGGACACTTTGCACAAGACTAGTATCATCTGTAATTAATCGGAAAACAATGGATGCCAGTCAGATAATGGAACATTTACAGGCGCTGCTGTTGCAAACAGAGAAACGACGACGACAGGAGGCAGAAGAAGCAGAGAAAAGACGCTGAGAAGATGCAGATGAAGCAGAAAAATTACAGGTACTTCTGAGCCACTGTTGCGACGGTTCACAGATCGTCGTATGGTACAGTGGAAACAAAATTCAAGACAAATAAAGTCACTAACCACCAGCTAATCACAAATAACAGTTTGTAATCAACAAGCTATTCAACAAGATTATACTCGTAAATTAATTCAAATTAAATTTGTTCACACGCAATAATAATGTTAACTAATAGAGTCCCGCGCGAAAATCACTTTTCACAAATAACCACTTGAGACCCACTCAGTAAATCGCCCGACATAAACTGACTTCCAAGCGGCACCTATCGCCTATTTATCGCCTGCAGACTTCTAGACTAATGTTTTATAATATGCGTTCCTAACAAACATTCAAAAACACAAGAGAATACTTGAGAGCGGCCTTGGCAGAGACACGCGCCTGCTGGTCCGGTAGAGAAGCGTGTAGAACGACACTATCGAGTCTACGAGAATGATCCTTATTGCGTAACAAGACGATCGAAACTGTAAATAGCAGTTTTTGTCGCCAAACTGAGCTAGCTTAAGTTCTCTTGGCATACCTTTGACGCAGACAAATAGCAAAACAGAGCCTACGATTATACAAGATATTGAGGCACCCTGGATATGGTAGGCTCCTTCGAATATACTTAGGTGCGTATTGCCACAAAGGAGTTCTTCTCGGGACAAAAGCAAGCAACCAAAATGAATGTAACATTACGGACACTGGATTTCCCTTAGTCTGAAAACAAGACATTGTCAAAAGTTTTACCGTTTGTAGAAAACAACATATGATCCACACGCCCTTATAGTCGGCTCCCGATATCCTTTTACCAAGTTCATTAGCTGATAAGTAGTCGAATAGGCTAAGCGAGACTTATGTTTACAGGGATCATAACGCCAATGTTTCGAAGATGTGCTGTTCACTTCCGTGATGCGCGTAACTTTCGTGTACGTTTGATAGGGCCGTCAGAATACTCCAATGATTATCTACATAAGTAATATCTTTGTCCTGATTCTACATCAACTTTACTTTAGGCTTCCGTTAAGAAGGTAGGTTAATTCGAGGTATTTTTGGAACAGCTTTATCAGTAAAATTATTCATTGTTCTGGAAGGCGTTAGACGTCTGGAAACACAGTCCTGATCAGGTACCTCTCTGGGTCGGTGCTTAAGGTGCCGATTTAAACTCGTTCCTACAGGGTTTCAAGCATGCTAGCAAAATAAAGGGAAAAGTCCAGTATCTCATTTTTCCTTTTCTTCATTGACAGTCTGTGGGCGGGTTCGGAACAAATATTGCTGGCGTCCAAATACTCGCCGTCTCTGCACGGCTGCTCAGGGCTTCTTCGAACGGTGAGAATGCAAGTCGACGCCTCTTTCCAGTCAACAGTGAAACTCGACCTCGTTCTAGAGAGTTCGGGTATGCTAGTGATAGAAAGAGAGAAGCCCGCTACCTTTTTTTCATTTTCTTCATCGAAAATCCGTGGATGTGTTTGGAGGAAACTCTTGATAGCATCAGGAACTCGACCTTCTGTATAGGGCACCACAAGGTTTGTTCGTGCAGGCAGAGATGGTGGAAATGTCAGGTCGGCTCTTCTTTCAAATCAACACAGATGAATTCTGTGCGGGCGATTGTCCTCGGTCAACGGTGAGTTCCTGACAGCGTACTCGGAAGGCTAGTATGTCACAACATACCTACCGGTTGCCTGAGTAAACTGTGCGTTGTCAGCCAGATCATGGGTCAGCTGTCAACGTCTTTGAGATGCTTTATCGTAAAGAAGAAAGAGACTTTATCTGGAATTTGTTGTTAGTAAGGTTTCAATGCAGACCTGATCTTGGAGGACACGTCGATGGCAAAATAATTTATCATTGGCCCCACTAACGTAGGATATAGGCTATATTTTATTAGCTTCCTTCTAACAAACTTTAACGTCCGCCAAGATATTGGACACATCTCTAATTCAGTAACATTTTTGCGAATCTACATTACATTAGTTATACGCATGGCCTCACTTATGTCGCCTAACCACCGGCTGCTCCACACATACATCACCAAAAATCAGAGTCAAACCCCCGAACCAACAACACCAATTAACACTTTAAAAAACAGTACGAAGAACTCTTATTCACTGAAGAAAAATATTGTTCACATAGTGTGTTTGTACACTTTTCATTTTTTTTCTCAATCTTTAAGTCCTTATTTACTTTCTGTTTACATAATTTTTGTTTTAAATATTCCATTGTGTTATATAAGCTTTATCAATTTTTCTTTAGGCCTGTTTGTTTCTGAACAAATTTTTAAGAACTCTATTGTTTTATCTCCTTGAGGTCTTAAATAAATAAAGTGTAAGTAAAATAATGCAATTCATCATTTCACGTAAATACCTTGAGATTCTTGAATGTTAACAGTAACTTTCCCAATAGGAAAAAAATAATATAATAATAAAAATAACAATAATAATACTATAAAAAATTGAAGTTTTGTACGCTACATAGGATGTGAGATGTTTCACTGATTACGACTTCAAGGCAGCCAGACAACTATTCTGACAGTTTTAATTTCCTGTTCAACTTGTTCACTGCGATAAACTGATTATACTACAACAGACAGTGTTATTTAGGCAGTGGTATGAGCTCTATGAACATCCGGTCCATTTATGTCAACAAATATCGTTTTTTGCGAAAAACAGGAATATCCATAACCTTTTACAGCGATACTACGAAACAATTTCCTACAAATAACAGCAAAACTTGCCCACGCTTATACCTTCTCATATTTTAGAGTATGCAAAACTGTTACTTTTCTTATATATTACAACACATTTATTTTTATTTATTTGGGAGCCCCACGCTTTGGAACGCCAAATTCTTTACAACAACACTACTAACTAATGTGTGTATAGATAGGTAGGTGTAATCGTAATAACAACGTACAATATAATAGAATGACCTTTGAACTTTTATTGTTTCAACTAATTTGCGATTTAAAAATCTCATTATTATGTACATATGTATTATAGAGAAACATAAAAACATAAGATTCACTTATAACTATAATAAACATGTGGTTATTTTATATTTCTCACGGTTTGCTCAGTATAGTGTGTTTAAATTATTATTGACTTTTCTAAACTTTCTATTTAAAATAATTTCTTATTTTTCTTGCATATGCATTACTTCTTTACAATACTTTAGTAAAATTCTTATTCTTTCAAAATCAAATATCAATCTTTTCAGTAAGTTATTAGTAAAAGAATTTAAATATTTCTGTGAGTATTAGTTTTGATTATTTGAATCTTACCCTAATTAATATACAAGAAAAGTTGCATTTAATCTTACAATTTATACTCTTATTCAATTAGTGTCTTTCTCTTATTATTTTCTACTTGTTTTACAAGATTAAATTGTCATTTATTCAATCTTTAGTTTAGATGAAAATATGGCTTTCTTTCACCTTATTAGTACTGGTTCCTCAGCGTACCCTCCTGGTCGTGGTCCTGAGTCTTTTACTGGTGAATCCCTCGAAGATGTGTAGTCACGAGTCCGTTCCTCGTCCTCCGTACTCCTCTCGGAATTCAGATGGCTCGTCCTCTACGTCTGGGGTTTGTGGCATGAAGTGTGCTGCTTCCTCGTCCTCCATATTGGTCTCTGGCTGCAACTGTGGTTGAATACAAGTGATGCTGTTGTCCGCAATCGCTTCCAACCGCCGCTGTAGTCTGACGAAAATATGTTGTCGTCCAGCAGAGCCTCCGGCCGCATCAGTGGTCGAACAAGGAAGAGTTGTCGTCTGGCAGAGCCTCCGGCCTCTACGGTTGTTGAACAAGGAAGAGATTGAGGCTGGTGTGTGTCGGGTATTTATAGTCTAGGGAGCAGAATGCCTGTTTCGACAATTATCTGCAGGAATGGTTTTGTCGTGGCGTCACTTTTACAAACGCGAATATTCATACACTTTTTGCACTTGTTTTCGCACTATACGAAGCCTTTTTGCGAATTACCCAATATTCATTCGTTAGGTAATTTTTATGTGTATAAGCATGTGTTGACGGTTTTTTATTATCTCACTTATTATGGGATTTATTGATATTTAATTTGACTACATTCGCACTTTTATTATTTTTGCACACTTTTTCGTACACTCGTGCGTCTTTATACAATACACACAGTGGTGTATTTGGTTTTGTAATAGTGTTTATACGCTCATCATGATTTAAATAATTCAGCATTTTATTAGCGTTTATTTAGGGTAGACGCTTTTGCATGAATCAACCAGTCTCACACACACACGCCAGATACACGTGTACACAGACGCAACTGCGTATGGCGTGATCGACTTGTATCGACGGGCAGATTCATTGCTTCCCTAATACAGCTTTTGCATCCAGACTTATTATTATTACTAACAATATCGATTAATTATTTAAATTATAGTAATTATCTTAAATTATTAATTAAATTACATTAATTACCTTACTACTTAAGCAATGCACAGTACCCTATACATTTCTACTGTTGCATTATTTCCCTGCTTAATAAAGAAAAATTTAATAACTTGTAATTTGGAGCAGTGTAATGAAGACAGTGGTCGCGATTTTTAAACAAGAAAATGTCGCCTACTTGTGTAAAACGTCTATCTGAAATTAAAAAGTTGTCACTGAAAGAGGTTCCTATTGAAAGAAAAGTATCAAAGGAAAGTTATATTAAAGTTATATTGTTATGGAAAGTAGACATTTTAACATTCGGTGTACTTACAGACAAATGTGTAACAACTGAGAGCACAAAAGAGACTGTTACCGGTACTTTAAAAGGGGACGAACGACAGTTTTGAAAATATTGTTACGACGGTCTACTTGATCGTCGTAGTTACAGTGGAAAACAAATTAAGTACAAGACACTAATTACGTCACTAATCACCAGATTTAATTTTCACAGTTAACAGTTCGTAATTAACAACTCAGTCTACTACAACAAATCAAATAAAAATTGTTCACACCCAATAAAATGTCACTAATATTAAACACAATGGTAGGCTATTACAATTATACCGTCGGATTATAAAACACCACTCTTAACTAATAACCACTTGAACGCGCACAGTAATATGCTACTATAACTCTCGAACCGCACTGTCAATATATCGCACTAATAATGAACTGAACGTCGTTGAGTACTGGTATTTATACCGCCCCAAATTACTAGATTATTCTATAATGCGCGATAGCGCCATTATAGTTACGACGTCAACAAGCACGTATGCCACACACGTTACATTCCGGATCACTCTGGAACATTCGATAAACACGTAGATTGATCTACGATGTCGTAACAATTTAGACAAAGTAACAATATCTTTAGTAGTAGCAGTAGTAGTAGTAGTAGTAGTACTAGTAGTAGTAGTAGTAGTAGTAGTAGTAGTAGTAGTAGTAGTAGTAATAAACAATTTATGCACTGGTTAGGAAAATTTAATTTTTTGTTTGTTAAATGAAAGTGAATAACTGATTCTTATAGTATTTTTAGTGCTGATTTCAAATTTGTTAACAGTTTTTTTCCTATCGGGCATAGTTTTATAGTAATTAACATCTTTCTTTTGCAAAAAGAAAATTATGTGACGGTAATATAACAATACGTTACATACACTTTGTACTTACCTAAAATCTACTTCTTTTGGATATACTGCTGTAATTTGCTATAGGTAGATCCCTCTTTAGATTCCAGCAGTAGTCAGCTAGCATTTTTGGGTTCCATTTTCCCTGGTAGCGTGTTTCCATGGTGGATATTTCCTGGTGAAAGCGTTCACCATGTTCGTCATTCACGGCGGCAAGATTGTTAGGGAAAACATCCAAATGTGAATCTAAAAAATGAATTTTGAGTGACATATTACATCCAAGTTCTCTGTAGTTTTGAAGAAGCTCAGTTACAAGTTCTCTGTAGTTATCCGCCTTATGGTTTCCCTGGTAGTTGTTAACCATATTTTGAAATGATTTTCACGCAGCAACCTCAAATTCATTCAAATTTTCTTCAAATGCAGGATCATTCGTTAGTTTTCTTATTTGTGATCCAACAAATATACCTTCCTTAATCTTAGTATCACTTATATTAGGAACTTGTTTTTTAGAAACTGAAATCCTGCACCATTGCGATCCATTGCTTTAACAAAAGTTTTCATTAAACTGAGCTTAATGTGTAGTGGCTCAGAATGTTTGTCTCTTTGTATTTTATACAGGTCTACAGTTTTATTCCGATCGTGATGAAATTTTGCGCACTAACAGTTCAAAACAAGAGGAAAATTCTTATCTACATTTTCTTTTAAAAAAACTAATTCCACCCCTTTTCCACTCCATAAGCAGAATTTTACCGAGCAGGTTTGCGGTTTTTCGCGAATATCTCGAAAACGGTGAGGAAATCGACCAAAGCAAAAGGTAATTTTCTGAAAGCCCATAAAATGTGCTACAAAATACAATTTGCTCAGCTCATATAGAGTTATTAGTTCCGAAGTTATTAACAATCAAATTTGAATTTTGGTGCACAACTGTTTTGTTCTTTACCCCGTTGTGAGTGTGAGTCATCATTTCATCTGCTATCTCGCGCGCCCTTCCCCTTCCTCCTCCCTTCTCACCCGCACCCACGTCCTGCCACCTCCAACATCGTGGCTGGGTATATAAGGACGCCGGCCGGTGTAGCATTGTCCGACGCTCTCTCTTCGGAGAGGCGTATTACCGCTGGTGTCCCTCAGGGAAGTGTCCTTGGGCCTCTCCTGTTCTCGTTGTTTGTCAACGACACGCCCCGAGTTCCTGGAGTGAAATTGTCGCTGTTCGCGGACGACACTGCGGCTTTTGCCTCAGAGCCGAACGCGAGTTATGCGGCAGTTAAGCTCCAGCGTCAACTCGACGCGTATGTCGGGTGGACCGATGACTGGAGAGTTGCCGTTAACGCTTCCAAGAGCGCCGCGGTAATATTCTCGCGAAAACGCAAGCGGCCTCGGCCGCTTAAAGTAGGCCCCGTCGAGGTGCCCTGGACCAACAGCGTCAAGTACCTCGGGCTCCACGTGGATTCCCGACTCACCTGGCGAACCCATACAAACTACATCAGACAACGCGCTTCGGCGCAACTCAGTAGACTCTGGCCCGTGCTATCTAATCCCGCAATGACCCCCCGGCTAGGTAAGCTCATAGTCAACACGTACGTGTTGCCGGTGATTACCTACGCCTGTCCTGTTTGGGGATACCTGGCTCGTGGTCATAGAATCACGCTCCAGCGCGTACTCGACCGGGGACTGAAGCTCGCGTGCAAAGTCCCCCGGAGGTACTCTTCTCGTCTTTTGAGGAGAGGACTCGGTGTCCGCTCTCTTGATGACACCGTGAGACGCCTGGCGCGACGATTCTATGTTCGTTCCGACAGAGTGACCCACAATTCCCTCATTGCCGGACTTGGTAAATACACCCCGCGACCAGGTGAGTCCTGGAAGCGACCTCGTTTGCTAGTCCCGGTGGTATAATCCACCAATCGCAGGTCGCTTCAGACCCCCCCCCCCAAATTAGTAGATAAAAAGTATATAATGAACTCTACCAGACCCAGTGGCAGGAGTCCTTTCTGAGACTCGGGACACTGCACTACTCGCGACCCGCGCTTCGCGCGGGCCGCGCAACCCCAGTTGTGTAGCATTGTCCGACGCCGCCAACAAGAAAGAGTCTACGGGAGCTGTCTTGTTGGAAGTGAGTAAGGCCTTCGATTTGTCTGGCACGAAGGTTTTCTCTACTCACTCGCTCACTCCCCCATCCCACCGTCCCTTGTGCATTTCTTGCACACCTCAGTTATCGTACCTTCAGGGTTAGCGTCGCACGTAACCGAAAACAAAGCATACAGCTCGACTCTCTACTGTATTGTGTGCTCTTTACTGTCAGCGGATACCTATTACTTCAAACCTATCGAAATACCACGGAAGAAAAGAAAGTGTATTGGTCAGATAATTCCTGTAGCAAAAACAAATATCAGTATGGAGAACCATACATGACTTCCATGTTCTAAGATTTATATTTAAAATCATATTCGAAACGAAATATTTCCATAGAAACTACTTCTTTCTACATATTGCTTCAGCCTTAACCACAGTACTGTGGTCACTAAACTATGCCACCTCACGTTTTCGCACTCGATTTTCACTGATGATGGACTGCCGAAAAGTCTGGTTTTGGTGAAAACATTGGACTATGGCTAAACAGCCCGGGAAGGAATTTTAACAAAGAACTACTTCTTTGTTGCCGATAACGTAGTACACATATGAACAATTCTCCCCTCCCCATTTAACTATAATTTTCATTAATAGAAAATTACCCCCACCCCGGTCACCTAACCTCTTCATTTATACATATATCACCTACGTTTCTACAGTGGATTACTATGAGCTTCTCATCAGGATATTTTATTTATAAAAATTAAGTACTTTACTCTTGTTAAATCATAAAATGTTTCAGGTAAACTACCCCTTTCTCTTAACCGATCTTCTCCAAATTCAACAGACTTTCCGTCCTCTACAATTCAGGGAAGCATGCAAAAAATGTTTGATTCTGTTTGAATGTGCGGCAGTTATCGTTCGTCATGGAAACATTTCTCTTGTTACAACATAAAATGTTGCAGGTAAACTACCCCTTTCCCTTAACCGATCTTCACCAAAATCAATAGACCTTGAGCTCTCTGCAACTCAGGAAAGGGTGCAAAAAATTATTTGATTCACATTGAATTTTCGGCAGTTATCGTTCGTCAAAAGAAATTACCCTTTTCAAACATAAAACGTTGCTGACAAACTGCCCCTTCCCTTAACCGATTTTCAACAAAATCAACAGTTCTTTTTAGTCCAAAAAGGTATGCAAAAACGTATTTGATTCTGTTTGAATTTGCGGCTCTTATCGTTTGCCATAGAAAATACCCTTTTAAAACATAAAACGTTGCCGGTAAACTACCCCTTTCCCATAACCGATCTTTACCAACACCAAAAGGTATTGAGAACTCCACAATACAGGACTGTATGCAAAACATCATTTGATTCTGTTTGAATTTGCGGCTGTTATCGTTTACCATAGAAAAAAATTACCCTTGATAAAAAACCATTGATGGTAAACTACCCCTTTCCCTTAACCGATCTTCACCAAAAACGATAGGTCTTGAGAAATCTACAATACAGGGCTGTATGCAAAATATTATATGATATTGTTTGAATTTGCGGCTGTTATCGTTTGCCATATAAAATACCCTTGATAAAACAAAAAACCTGGCTGGTAAACTACCCCTTTCCCTTAAACTATCTTCACCAAGAACAATAGGTCTTTAGTACTCAAGAAATCAGGGCTGTATGCAAAAACTTTTTTGATTCTGTTTGAATTTGCGGCTCTTATCGTTTGCCATAGAAAATACCCTTGTTAAAACATAAAACGGTGCTGGTAAACTTCCCCTTTCCCGTAACCGATCTTTACCAAAATCAACAGATCTTGAGAACCCTACAATTCAGGGCTGTATGCGAAACGCTATTTGATTCTGTTTGAATTTGCGGCTGTTATCGTTTGCCAAACAAACAAAATTACCCTTGATAAAAAAAACCGTTGCCGGTAAACTACCCCTTTCCCTCAACCGATCTTCACCAAAAACAATAAGTCCCGAGTACTCTACAAATCAGGGGTGTATGCAAAAAATTATTTGATTCTGTTTGAATTTGCGGCTGTTATCGTTTGCCATATAACAAAAAATCTACAGATAGATAGACAGACAGACACACACACAGACACTTTTCGAAAAACGACTTTTTTTCATGTTTTGAGTGTAGTACAATCAGAATCTGCAATAACCTCGAACACGATTTTTTTTGCCATCATCATACTTCCATTTCCTTAAGGAACATGGAAGTAAAAGGCATCCGTGCGTCGGAAACACCTGAACAATGGGAGCTTCGTCTACAGCAGGAGCGTATCAGAACTTCTACGTCAAGAGAGAGAAAAATGTTGGAGGAAAGAGAGCTTCTCCTGCGCCAGAAACGTGTCAGAGCTTCTACGTCAAGGGCAAGGGAAACGTTGGAGGAAAGAGAGCTTCCCTTGCACCACGACCGTGTCAGAACATCTACATCAAGGGCAAGGGAAACGTCGGAGGAAAGAGAGCTTTGCCTGCACCAGAAACGTGTCAGGGCTTCCACGTCAAGGGCAAGGGAAACGTCGCAGGAACGAGAGTCGCGTCTAGAACAAGTTCGACGCAGAACGGAGGAATCAAGAATTGTGAGTCGACATTCTGGTCTAAAATTAGGGGCATTTAATTACAATGCTGGATATTACTATACTCATCCTAATGTCGTAATAGGACGTATGGATGTCGTTTGTAACCATTGTCAGGCAAAAAAAATATAAAGGCAAACCATCTGGGATGTGTTCCTCAAATGGGAAAGTGAAACTACCGCCTCTTAAAGTGCCTCCTGAGCCACTGTTGTCTTACTTATCTGGTAGCACAGCAGACTCCAAACATTTCCTCAAAAATGTAAGGTCATACAATTCCAGCTTTCAAATGACATCGTTTGGAGAGTCATCTATAGTGCAAGAACATGGTTTTATACCTACTTTTAAGGTACAGGGCCAAATTTACTACAAAGCTGGATCACTTCTTCCCCTTCCAGATGAAAATCCAAAATTTTTACAAGTTTACATCATGAGCGACGAAAAATTAGAGGCTGATCAACGATGTGTTAATATTACTGGCGTGCGACAAGATATTGTTTTAAATCTTCAGAGACTATTTCATTCCCGCAATCAAATAGTGGAAATATTTAAAACAGCTTTAGAAATGATGCCTACGGACGAATACAAAGTAGTCATACGGGCAGACAAAAGGCCATCCGGTGATCATGAACGCACCAACCATTAACGATCACCCTACGGAGTTTTTAAATTCTATGGAACCCCCGGGAATGCCGCCACACAAGTTGACTTTAAAAAAAGGATCACCTGTCATTCTATTACGTAACGTCGACCCGCCAAAACTGTGCAACGGAACAAGACTCATAGTAAAGGATCTATTGCCCAACGTAACAGAAGCCACGATGATCACGGGGAATGCCTCACGAGAAGACGTATTTATCCTTCGCATTCCATTGATACTCAGTGACACAAATATGCCTTTTGAGTTCAAACGATTGCAGTTTCCCATCCGGCTTGCATTCTCTATGAGTATCAACAAGGCACAGGGGGAATCACTTTGTGTGGCAGGCATTTACTTGGAAAGTTCATGTTTTTCGCACGGCCAATTATACACGTATGTAGCTTGCTCAAGAGTCAGCACGCCAGATAATTTATTTGCCTGTGCTCCGGACGGACAAACGAAAAACATAGTGTACCGTCAAGCTTAACAGTAAAAGCTTTGAGATAAATTGTAACTTACCGGCTTATGGGGTGTGTTAAGGACCGTTCAATTATATTAAATTTTAATAACTTTTAGTTTATTTTTATTATTTTTATTGATTTATTCAATTCAATTCAATCGCTCATTGAATCCAATGTAAATAAATCCGATGAATGCACTGGAAGTTAGTTAGCGAAGTGTTTTAAACTTCGGTTAATTTATTTTAAGTTGTTATTCTTCCGTCGACTAGGCGAAATGGTGACGTAGATTCCTCGCTGAAAGCATAAATATTTGGTAAGAATGATCACTTACTTGTGGTGAGTCTTGTCGATCTTGCAGGGTTGATGTAGCAATCTAATCTGTAGATTGACTTACCGTATTCAAATTCGCCGCGGCGCCGGCGTGTCGGGCTATCCAATAAGAGTCGTTCACCTATTCTGAAAACCTAGTCTACTCAAATGAACTAACTGACTCCGTTTGCTCGTATAAAATGATAATTTATTCTGGTTAACACTCCTTTTTAATGATCTAAAGTATTATTAAAAATTTTAATTCAAATTTAAATAACATTAGTTGTTTGTTTCATAAAATTTGTCACAGGGTGGTAAAACTGATTTACAACGTCAGTATGTGATTAAAATGCTTTTTAGTTAAATAAATTAATTCGTATGTGGGTTCTTTTAGCTTGCAGAATACCAAATTATTTACTAGAACTCTTATTCTACCGTTATTAGGCAGTTTGAAGACGATTACAACTCAATCATCTCTTAATATTTAATATTTAAACTTGTGACCATGCCTGCTTTGGACATTTTAGGTTAACTAAATTATTAGTCAATCGACAATAAATGATTTACCGAACGTTTGTTAACATTAAAATAACTCTTGATAAAACATTTAAAATGTGAACAATAAGATAATATTTTGAAATAGTGTTGTTGAATGAAACATCTGAATCATTAGTTGACTCTATAAAAGGTAATTGTATAGTTATTGTATAGTTATATAGCTTAACAACCTTAGTCTCTTATTCATAATAGACATAAACTTTTAAATAGTAATAGTAGTAGACTCTTCCTAAATTACAAAACATAAACAGCATTTGCATCTTTCATTAACTTTCGTTAATTGCTTCAGACAGTTGACAATTCTCAATCCCTTATGAATGCTTGTTGGTTTGATCTATGTTTAGTAAACAACAACTTTAATCAGGTGTGGTTAAAATCACACTCAGTATTTACACATAATAAATGATTAATTGTTTGCAAAATTCTTAATGATAGAATATTCAAATTAAGTTGAGGATTGTCATCAGTACTGTTGATTGAATAATATTAACTAGTGGTCGCCCAGAGGTCGAAATTCGACCGTAATTCATTAAATTTTTAAGTTTGAACGTTATTGAGGTTCTTTTGTCAAAGAGTATACCTCTATATATTCAAAACATATAATTTTTTTGAATTTTGTTCTATTACGTCAGCTGCGAGCGTGTACAAATACGTCATTAGCGTGTGTTGTTTGCCTTAATTCCCTGCAATACCTATGAAATTTAAAATTTAATGTTAGTAACAGTTGAAAAAGAACACAATTACAGCTTGTATTCGTATTTATTTTTTGATATAATTCATTGTCAGTTTTAATTTTTTCATGTTATTATTGAATCAAATAAACGCTAATAAAAATGAGACTTGACATTCATAGAAGTATAAGATACATTGTTTTCAATTCTAGAGGATTACATTTCATTCTTGGTAAGGTACAAAATTCGAAAACAGTTTGAAGATTATCTGCTACAAAGCTTATATAATTTTTTAATTTTTTTCTATACATTAATTTTCGAGTTATTTGAAAAATATGAAAGATAGGAAAAATGAGGTTTAGCTTGGCTAAGCCATATTTAAAAAGCAATAACGCGTTTTTTGACATTTCCTTGGATTTTTTTTTATTGCCATACTGACCAGGTTTCGCCAAGGCTACACAGTTATATTGCCTATTTTTTCGAATTATATAAAATTTAAATAAAAAATTAATACAAAATAAAAAATGAAATAAAAAATACGTGCCTCGTATTATTTCATATATTTTTAATTAAATCAAAAAAACCGGGCGGTTAAAAAAATAAATGTTGTCCATTGAACTTAAAATAGTTTGAAAGTGAATTTAATGATTCAGAACTTCTGTGTAAACGTTGTTTTTTGTAAAAACTCTTTCATCATTTGCTAAATGCCCTTGGCCATTATATTCGGAAATATAAAATCTCAAACCATCGAATGATCGAACTCTACTTGCTGCGACGTACAATTGACCATGTGTAAAAACTGGCTGCCTCAATAAAATTCCAATTTTTTCGAATGTTTGTCCTTGAGACTTATTTATTGTCATCGCAAATGCAGGTATAATTGGAAATTGATTTCTTTGAAAGTTAAATGGTAAAACAGTACCGGAATATGTTAAGTTTATACGTGGAATCAAAATTCTCTTATTGCGTGCGGTTCCAGTTAAAACTTCGCAATCAATAGCATTACGATGCATACACTTGATGCGCATTCTTGTTCCATTGACTAATGCTTCCTTTGTATTTAAGTTTCTGATCAGTAAAACGATGCAATTAACTTTCAATACTAACTTATGTGGTGGCAAACCACTAATAGTCAAAGAATTCAAAAACTCTACTGGATAGTTATTGATTTCATTGTCATCATCACAAATTATTTTATCGTAGCTATGATATGTTTTCTGTTCACCTGGTATTCGATCAAGTATATCAGTATTAATAAAAGTACAATCATCATTTTTAGGTGCTAAAATAACTGACTTCAATATGTTATCTGAGAGTATGTTTTCGGAAATATTTCCATACACCTCATTAATAATATTATTTTCATCTCCTATTAATTGCTGAGGTATTTCAATAATATTTTCACCAAACTGAGGGAATTGTGGGGCTTCATCATTACCAATTTTTTTCAAGAATTCGACAAATTCTATTTCACTTGGTAAAGCTCTCATATTTTGAGTAAACGTTACTTTATGAAAATAAACAAATTTATGCCAACTCGTGACACAATTTTCAATTAAAGTTGCACGTGATCCATGTGGGACAACTGGTAAGATTTGCCGAAAATCACCGCACAGAAGTATCGTTTTCACTTCAAATGGTTTATGTTTATCATTTTCATCGCATAGATCCTGCAATAATCTATCTATGATTTTCAACACTTGCAGTGGGCACATAGAAATTTCATCAATAATTATCAATGATGATGAATTTATGTAACGTCCATAGCTACTATTTGCGGTAATATTCGCTACAGAATTTTCCAAAATGGGTATAGGCAATTTAAACACATTGTGTAAAGTTCTAACTCCAAGTAATAGAGTTGAAGCTATGCCACTGAACGCTGTTGCAATGCAACTAAGATTAAGCGAATTTAATTTGTGAATGATTGCTGTTTGAGTGAATGTTTTTCCACAACCTTCATGAGCGGTTAAACAAAAAACATTAGATCCAGTATCATGGTGCAAAACTTCACGAATCACACGATCAATTAGATTACGCTGTTCAATATTTGCAGTTTCATAATGCTCACAAAACAGAAACTCTTGTTCTATTGGATCAATAGCATTTGCTTCGTCTGTTCTCTTCGAATACGTGGAAACTGGTAAACCAAGTTCTTGAGATGACAAATTATGAACATTCAAAATATCTTCAATTTCTAATAGAGCTGTGTTAAAGGATACTTCTTCGTTGTAATCTCTCAAAAAATCTTCACTAAGATATACTTTAAATTCATTCCATAACGCCAATGCATTGGCTGGCACATTTAATGCACAAATGTAACCAAATAAATTTCTCATTTTTTTTGGTGAATTTAATTCTTTTGCTTCATTTAAACATTCGCGCCATTCATTATCATTTGAAGCAATGCCGCGAGCATGGCACGCTTCAACAAAAGAAGTGTGTATAATTCCATTGTATGTTCTAACATCCTCAAATGATTTTGGACCACAGATGTAACCACATGTAATAAAAGCAATCGTAAATGGAAAAGTTCGATGTCTTTTGGTGATACTACATATATGCGTGTAATGATTTTATCACCTCCACGCCTTCTCTTCTTCCATTTTTTTCGGGAATCTTCCCACATATAATGCAAAGTAATTTCAATATACTTATATTCATGCGCTGATGGATCTGATCGATTCAATTCAAAAAATGCTAATAATTTTGTTTGTCTTGCATTTTCAATTGCTTGACGTTCTTGCCTTTCTCGAAAGTAAACATTCTGTCTACGCGGTAAATGAATGTCAAGTCTAACGATGACATGTGATTGAAAATGCATTGGTAATTCATAGATGCGCCATACAGCTTCAGTTGATCCGACATAACGGCCATTTACAAAATTTTTAACTTCATCAATTTGTATTTCTTGACCTGGTTCATTTCTCTCTGAACCTAATTCAACACATGCACTGTCATAGCCTTTATACACGTATTTATAAATGTATTTAACACTTTTAACTGTAGTGCATACTTCAACATTTATATAGCAATTAAATTTGGCAACTAAATACGGATTGTATGGTACAACATAACAATTGTCGAGGCAACTACCTTGAACTTCAGCATTAATACCATTATCACGCCTTCTGTATAATTGATATCCATTTAATGATTCACATGTAAATTCATTAAATCGTTTTGGATAATCTTTTGTGCATTTTCCATCTCTCATACATACAGAATTTGTATTAAGTACACCGCCATGCATCATGTGTTTTACAACATATTCATGTAATGTAGGATGTGTTTGAATGTTAGGAATCTCCGCAGATACAACTTTATCAATATCGGTAGCGTTAACAATTTTATCTTGCTCATTTAAAGAGAGTAAAATGTGAGCATGAGGCAATCCTCTCTTTTGAAACTCAATTGTATAAATGAGTGCTTCAACTTTACCGAAGATTTTTTTTAGTGTAAGGCCCTCAATTAATGCTTTCAGTTTGGACTTGATTACACGCACAACAATATCATGTCGAAAATTAGCTGACTCACCTACACCAATATTGCTAACTATTTCAGGCCAACTTGGATTGCAAGTCATTGTAATAAACAAAGAAGGCTTTCCGAAATGTTGTACAATTGACATTGCATCTAAATAATTCTGATACATATTTCTTGGAGATCCATTGAATGAAGATGGTAAAATTACTCTATGGCCAACATTGTTGGCATTGGGGTTCAATTCTAAATAATCTGTTAAATTGTTGTAAACTTCAGACCTAAGACTTGTTTGATTTTGTCGAATGAAATGTAACCTTGTGCCCTCTATTCTCACATACATATCAACTATCCACTGCAGAAATAATTTTTGTGAATGGTGCAACATGCTAAAATCTTCTCTAATTGCAAGTCGATAGGCTGCATACTGAAGCATGGTTAATTTATTTCTGGGCGCTCTTGAATTAGATGTAGTTGGTACATTATGAGAAATATTGATATGCCACCCAGTATCACCATTTGGAAAAAGTAATGGATACGCTAAAGGGTCCAATGATGAATCCAAAACAGAGATATTTTTAATGGTACCATTAACTTTTGAAAACGAAACCATATTTCGTTCAAAGGGTGGCTCACCATCAACTGTACTAAATATTACTGCTACATCAGTGTGAACTGCATCATTATAACGGCGTAGATCTAAATCACGATTTACTTTAATGAGCACACAAATTTCTTTATTTTGATTTTCAACTCTCTGACAATGATCTTTCATTGCAATGAATGACCGAACGAAAGGATTAATGCGTTCCAATTCAAGAGAGATTTCGCGCATTATATTGTTATTGCATGTTTGATTATAGTGTTCACGTAATCTATAATTTACAGCAGTGTCAACATCATAAAAATATAATTGCGCATAACATGGTGAGCGACCATATCCAGCAGTCATTGGACCTGATCTGTGATAAAAAACATCATGTACTTTAAAATGATACACTCCACGCGTAACTGTATCCGAAATTTCAGCTTCTGAGCTAACCATAGCAAATTATGAATTGTATTTACGAATGTTTTCAAAATAATTTTTTCACTTTCTTTTTATTGAAGGTTCATTTGAAGTAAGTCCATCATACAATGATTTAAAGTATTCATTTTGACTTAAGGCCGGTAATATTCCTTTACCCTTATGACAACATGAAGTGAATGCAGTCCTTTCACCTAAAGTGACCTCAGATTCGAAATGTTTTGCATCGCAAAACCTGCATTGTAAATGCATTAATCCACAATCAAAAGTATTAAAATTTCTTGGAATGACATTCAGTGCGCACAAAATTCACAGCTCATTCAGTCAATCTGTCAATAATTATTTGTTGGCAACATTTTAAAATTCTTTGGCGACAATCTCTACTCTGTGCGACTGTTTGACCACAGACTATTATGTGTTTGACATTGGCAGTATGAACGTAAACAAACGACAGACTATTATGTGTTTGACATTGCCAGTATGAACGTACACTAAAATGAAAAAATTATAATTTTATTGCCTGGCAACAAAATTATTTTATTTTTAACAATTACCATTGTTTGAAAAAGTTTAAATGAATTTTCAAGTGCAAATGAATGTTCTATTTTATTTTATTTAATGTTTTTGTAACACATATTATATATAAATTTTAGCTTTCTGCACTCCTTCTCCATATAAACTTTAACTATGCCAAATTTCACACTCCTCCGTGCGCGCAATATGCTTAAAAAGGGGTAAAAAGTTTTCTCTTCACGTATTAGTATAATATTAATAATGCACCTTAATCTACATACTTTATTTACACACATTATTAGAATGTGGTTCGATTATATCGTCCTTTCAAATTCTTGACTATTTTTTAGAAAATCACTGTACTCTCTTTTTTAAATTAAATCCTGGAATTGCTATGGATTATACACTTAGCAATCCTTATTTACGCACTGTTACACTTAAAACATCTTCAATACCAGTGTAGTTATGTTGGCACAAATTTAGGTTATGTTGCTTGTTGACAACGGTGACGCGCACAAATTATGTAAACAGCTGTTTCCTTGCGGTGACGAGTAGCCGTCTGCTTCCCTCTGCAGTTGATTAAAAAGTGTCTCGAAATGGCATCTCAATCTGCCGTTCCGTCCTGTGATGTTGTAAATTGGCTAATTTCTTGGATCTGATTGGTTGATGATCTTTAATTTGATGCACATTCCCCTTCCGCGCAATATTTTAATTGTTGTTCTTAGCGTGGGTAGTCTGGATTTGAGATTATAAACATTTGCTCGATTTGACACAAATATCTTATAATTGTAATAACTTTCTTATTATGGCATAGATTTAAAATCTAAGCTTATCACTGTATTGGTAACTCTTGGCTCTTTATTTAGAGTCGACTTATGGTGTGCTTCCGTTCATTATTAAGGGAGTTAATGTTTGAGATTATCACATTACACTATTCACTATTAATTGTATTTATTCTTAAATTAAAACTATTTAATGGCAATCATATCTCTTTGTGAGCATGCCTTCCAAGTCCTTCAGCACTTCTCACTTATTTGTTACTTATATTTAATGACAAAATATAGTGCTTATGCTACCATTGACTTAGGCTAAGAGTCTATCAATTGTATTTACAAATTACTTATTATAACAGGTATCTGGGCAACTTCTGTATTGCCCCAGTTGTAAACATTGAGTTGTTACAACTACTGTTGGTCTTTGTTTGTTTGGAATGCATTGTTATTCCTTGGTATTTTTGTCATTAACATGACTTCTATATGGCACTATTAAGTGTACCTTTAGTTTAACTCTTATTTGGGATTTTAGTGTCCTTTCAGACCATTATTTAGTTTGAATAGTTTACTAGTAGTAGTATATTGATAGTTATTCTTGTGTTTTTTAACACACTAGTCTGTTCCTTAGCGTATAGCATTGGATAATAGTAATTACATCTGGTGTCATATGACAGGTGTGCTTAATTATTCTTATTACACATTATGTCCCTGCTTATAATTCTTTTGTGCTATTATAATAGTGATACTACATCTTACTTATTACATAGGTATCCTTCTGTTATTCCTATCTACCATTACAAAGTGATTTTGTCTATGTTTCCCATAGTGAATCTCATTTTGGGTGGTTTTGTTCACTTTCTTTACTTGAATTCTTATGTAAAGATTGCTCTTGGTATCTTATATTGGTATTGGTAGAAACCTTATTACTTCTACTTGATTTGGGGTACAAAATATTATAGTTTTGGTATGTTTTACCTACTATTAAATATAAAATTAGGTGGAAAGTACATGTATTTAGGTTATGTGGATTTATTATTTGTAGCAACAATGGGTGTATTGAGTTGATACAAATTTACATCTTTTAACCTTGTTCTTTCAAGTCCAGTTTTATTAATGACAATTGGTAATTCATTATTTATTTCCTTTGTTTATCTTACATGATTTTCTGATTACTTGACTAACAATTATTATAATTATGAGACAATTCTAATTCTCCCTTATATTACATTGATGCTGTGCATAACATGTCATTATGCTTTTATTTACAGCTTCTTTCATGTTAACGTTATTGTTACTTCCACTCTTTGTCTAATACCGGATGTCCTACTCATTTACAATATTATTAGTTGTATATGGGTCATCTAAGTTAGTCAGTTATTGTCTATATTTTCACTCTGTAAGTTCTTCAGTTTATTATATATACGGGTAAGATGTTAATCTATAGTTGACTGGCTCTTGGAATCTATATTTTATGCCATGGTTGTTATGTGTCTTTCTCGTAGTATGTTTCTTCCTTGTCTTCACTTGTTCCTTACTGACCGAAACTATTGGGTTATTGGTTCCTGTGGTACTCTCACTATTTGCTGTATCTTCTTTCTTCTTATAATGTTATTGTTATTGTTATTTACCGTTACTTTTTATCAACTCCTGTGTGGTGAGTTTATTCTTCTTGATGAATTGCTCATGTAGTTTCATTCTTGGCATTTTAGATTAAACACTTGGTGTGTCTTGTTGACTCAATTATTATGACATGTGTTAATATTTTGGTTACTGAAATATTGGGCTCATATGTCTTGTTACAAAATTTAGCTGAATTTATTATGCATAATTTTTTGGATCTTTCTATTATTAAAAAAAGTATTCTATTATTTAAAAAATTATTATTATTATTTAATTATTGTAATGTAAGAAGGTTTGTTACTTTTTGTTATTGTTTACAAGATCCTCACTTATAAACATTGTTAATATGTCTAACAAGTAAAATATATTTTCGGCATAACATGGATTCAATTATTCACTCAATCATTTTATAATCATTATCCCGAGCAAAGCCGGGCAATCCGCTAGTAGAATCATAAAACAAGAAAAGACACCAGCATGACGTTTGAAAAACAGTACCCATTCCCACATTTGTGAATGGAATTGAAACATTGTTGATCGCTAACAAGAAAGAAAAGAAATTCAATGTGCTCAAATCAGTATTTTAAGAAGTATAAAGGATGTTCTCTATTCGATCGGAAAAAATCAAAACATAATAAATAATGTCTTAATTATTCTCTTAAGTTGAGTCTTTGCTAACAAGGTTAGGAATAATTGGATTAGATGGTGGGAAAGATATTTTCTAACGGGGGGGGGGGGGAGATAAGTTCCGGAATAGGTCAACTGGTGCATAACCTTTGTAGTGAAGAATGAAATAATGATCACGATAATGTAGGTAATGAAGAGGATGACGACAAACAAATAGTTTGAGTTTTGATGACACTTTAAAGTTTGGGTATCCATGTTAATGTCCTGCTCTTACAATACTGAAATAACTCTCTGCAAAAATATATGAAAGTAATGGACGTATAACGATTAAAGGTAAGAAAGTTTTTAAAAGTATATATCACTTTACAGAGTAAACGAACAGTGTTCCTTGGGTAGCATATAAACAGGCAGAAAGAGCAAATGTGAGCTTATAAGTTATAGTATCTCTTTATGTATAAATTAAAAGATAATAATGAATGTTAGTGATTAAAAGAGACGTTAGTTTTGACTAGGTTCATCCACGATATTACATGGAAAATTCATTGGTACTAGATAATCGCGTGCGACAAATTCGTTCAGTTGATTCCAATCAACCCTCACATTTGCATTAATCGCAGTCTCTAAAGCAATTTGCATTTGTCAACATTAGTGACTGACTTTATTTTGGCAGTTTAATTATCATAGGTAAAAACTGAATTTGTTGTTTTACAGCATTCCGTGCTTATGAAAATATTTATATATTACCTGACAATATGACAACAACATATTTTATATAACAAGTGGTGGGCTAAACTTATATGAAATAACTCTGACTTGACCGACATAGCTTATGTACGTTTCCGTAGTGATACAAAACCAGGAAACCTTTTACAAAACATAGCAATAATAAAAGCGTGACGGAAACTGTTTTATTTCAACCTTTGTTTCTCACACTCGGAGTTTCAGTTTCCGTAACAACCGTTATTTTTCTGTATTCTAATTCACTATTATTACTTTTTTCTCTATTTTGCTTTGCGGACTGTTATTTATGGTGTTTTGTATGTCTGAAACTGTAAATATGATTTGTTTCTAACAACCATTCCCTAAATGAACACCGATTATACAATGTTTTCTGCACATTGTTACAATATTTCTGTTTTTACTTAAAAATATAAACATGTTTTTTGATTTATGTATTGTATCAAAATGAATTACTTGCTAATGCGTGTGAATATTATAGTTTGCAGTTACACTGGTACCCCGTAACTCACTGAAATTATTATGGCTAACCGTTTGTTATTTATTATTCCAAAGGTTTATTTACTTTATTTGTGTAACGGCTACAGCCGTTACGTAAAATTTAAAACTAGGCCACTGGCCTAGAGGAAGCAAAAACTGGCTGGAGCCCATGGTGACAGGCCTTGCAATAAAAAGCTTGTTTAACAATAACAACTCTTATTGAATTTCCTTATATCAATATTATACAGCTTAATACCATCTGAGAATAGAATAATATTTAAAATTCAAAACCAGCTCTTAATTTTCTTTTGTTTTAAATATCTTCACATATACATATATACATAGAATATGTGTTAATAATAATAATAATATTATTTAAACAAGAATTCATCAAGCATATAACAGGTGGATCATTTAGCAATTAATGATATAATTCACAAAAATACGTGTGTAATCACAGGGATGGTTCTAACCAAACTTGATCATGATTAATGTACAACAAATTACTGTTCATGGAAATAGTTTTATATTAACAAATATATATTAAATCTATATGTATTCAGTGTGAATTATCATTATCAGATATAGCTAGGAATAATTTATTCAAGTAATGAAAGAATGAATCCTTTATAAGATTAAACAGAATATGAGTTATAGCAGTGAGTGATAATTAATTATTTGAAAGTTCACGTACAGCTTCTAACTATTAAATGTTTTTCATAAGTTATAATTTTCAATTTTACTTTAAAATCTGAATCCTTTTAAATCATTACAAATTCTAATCAGTCCTCCACATTGGGGTTTCAGTTAATAGTTACAATTAAACTATTTGAAAAGGTTAACTGCAGCTTTCAACAGACTACATCTAGATCTCTCATTACAATTTGAATTTTAAAAGCTAATCAAACTGTTAAGCAACCAAACACTGTACTTCTGATATATTATAGCAATGTTTTAATAAAATTTAGAGTTTTATTTAAATCAATTAACCATCTTTGCACTGCTGCTCACTGACTTAGTAAACGGAATGTTCCCACCTGTTTTAAAGACTGACTTGCAATCGAAAACACTCTGCTTGAAATGTGGTGTGTGTCAGAGGTCTTGAAATCTCATTGCTCTACAGGGTCGGCGACACTTCGTGATCTTAAGATGTAAGCTGGTTCACCTGACGGCTTCGGGGAGTGGCATTTTTCTTCGCTTGCTCTGCTCATGGTGACGGCTGGTCATGTCACCATGATCGAAACTCCTCTCCTTTGTCTAAGGCGAGGACCCTGTAAAAATATTGTTTGTAGTTGCCGTCGTAAATACAATTCAACTCTCACAATTTCTCGTCACTGAACACACTCCACACTCAATGTCATAAACTTGCCAACACTTCAAGTGCACTTAGTTATAACGAACATTCAATTAAATATTTGGCTATTCAACTAACATTTTTAAATATCAATAGCTGCAAGTTTACATATAACCTTCCATTACATATTGACACCCTAAAATTTCCTGAACTAATTACATTTGATCTCTTTTAATTATGAAACCCCTTTTAGTAGCTAACTAACCAGGTGCTCAGTTACCTGGAGCAACCTGCAATTTTATAGACGGCAAAAGGCCTTAAAAAAAAATAATTCTATACTTTTGGATCACACACACATGCACACAATTATAACAGAATACCCATAGTTAAATAGTGGTGATGAAATTATTACTAACCTGAAACTACTTTATCCGCTACTCCCACATAGTGGATAGAATGTTACATGAAACACGAGGCACCTCCCTGGACCTGGCACCTCCCCTGGACCGTCAGATGTATTCTCTTAAAGTGCCATCAGCAAAATGAGAACGAGGAATCAATTTCTTTCTCCGAAGTAATTTTGCAGAAAAAAAATTTTTCATACAACAAGGTATTTCATACCTTTTTGTTATCTTTTGTTGGGAGTGCAATTTATTTAGATTTATAGAAAGGTAAAGTAGAGCTGTATTCTATTTTAGTATTGTACCCAGTGCTTCCATATTTTTACATTTATTTGTAACATATTAATTTTAACTGTAACAACACACTCATTACATGCTTATAAATTTCAATTTAAAAATTATAAATGACTTAATGTTTAGCGACTACTAAATATAACGTGAATAGGAACTAATATATTGTTACGACAATCTTACGGATCGTCACATTGTACAGTGGAAACAAAGTAACAGGCACCGATGAAGTCGGTAATTACCAACTTTAGTTAGTCACAAACAAGCATTTTAAATCAACAAGGGTACTCAAGTTACAATAATTCAAGTTAAATTTGTCGGCACCCAACTATAAATGTCACCTTATTACAGTTACTCACTGATTAACACGATAATCACTATCCACTAATCTGCATCAATCCATCATCCGCACTGAATAAGTCACCAACTGCAACGAACTTCTAAGCTGGCCGCTGACGCTATATTATATACTCCGCAGAGGCTCCAGAATAGTTTCCAGGTGTCATGCAAGCATAATGCATGCAGTTACAGACGCTTGAACAGTCTGAAGAGGAGGTCAACAGTTCGACCTTGAATGCAACGTGCCGACTGCACGAGCTAGACTAGTCGGAAGTCGCGTAGAATGACGCTCCCAAGCCGACTGCACGAGCTAGACTAGTCGGAAGTCGCGTAGAATGACGCTCTCAAGCCGACTGCACGAGCTAGACTAGTCGGAAGTCGCGTAGAATGACGCTCTCAAGCCGACTGCACGAGCTAGACTAGTCGGAAGTCGCGTAGAATGACGCTCTCAAGCCGACTGCACGAGCTAGACTAGTCGGAAGTCGCGTAGAATGACGCTCTCAAGCCGACTGCACGAGCTAGAGTAGTCGGAAGTCGCGTAGAATGACGCTCTCACGTCGACTGCACGAGCTAGACTAGTCGGAAGTCGCGTAGAATGACGCTCTCAAGCCGACTGCACGAGCTAGACTAGTCGGAAGTCGCGTAGAATGACGCTCTCAAGCCGACTGCACGAGCTAGACTAGTCGGAAGTCGCGTAGAATGACGCTCTCAAGCCGACTGCACGAGCTAGACTAGTCGGAAGTCGCGTAGAATGACGCTCTCAAGCCACCTGCACGAGCTAGACTAGTCGGAAGTCGCGTAGAATGACGCTCTCAAGCCGACTGCACGAGCTAGACTAGTCGGAAGTCGCGTAGAATGACGCTCTCAAGCCGACTGCACGAGCTAGACTAGTCGGAAGTCGCGTAGAATGACGCTCTCAAATTTTCAAATGCATGACGTAATTGTCGTACGATATGTTACAAGTTTTCTCAGATATGAACAATGTTTTACATAGGCGTAACAGAATAAACTGCATATAGTGTGGATATCGTAGACGACAGAATTGTACTCCTGACATAAATAGAAGTATATAAATTGGGTGGGATAATATGACAGTGATGATCTCATTATAATTTGGTGATACAGAACTCTTTTTTATAATTTATTATTAATTGGCATTTCCTAGTAAAGAACATACAATCATTTATAGATATGCACGTTCATGTTAATTACGCGCTTGTACAATTTAGCAAACCTTTAAATAATATAAAGCAGAATATTTAAAACTCTACAGTATTGTCTGTAATATTTTCATTGGATTTGAGTTACAATTATCTTAGTAATATATATTCAATAGAAAAGCTTAAAATCAACTTGAATGTAGATCCAAATGCTGGAATACATTTTAAATTGTATTTTAGCAAAAGAAGAGTAGGAAGTCACAAAACCTTTTGTTAGAAGATACAAGAACACAATTTCTGTCTGCAATGATTAATGATGCAACACGTGGTAGCATAATCCTGCTCATCCGACTTTAAAACATTGGTTAATGTCCATGATATCCGGGCTGTTTGGCCGTGGTCCACGCTTTACAAAAAAACCAAACGTTTCGGCAGCTCCACTGGCTGCCATCATCAGTGGTATAAAAATCCTGCACGCCGGGTGTTTACGTACAGGCCCACAGTACTGTGGTATAGGCTAAAGCTGTCCTGCCATGCTACCTGTACTTATAAATTCAGCAAAGTCCCACGTACAGGTAAAAATGACACCATCAGCCAATCACAATAAAGATGGTGTATGATTGGCTCGCACCAAGCTATGCCATTAGGTACTCACTTGTTTTCCGAGAAGTACTGTGGGGAAGGTTGCTGGTTTCCCGCGATGCTACCTGTGCTAATTTTTAACCATGGACCATTTTTAACTTTTAAACCATGGACCACGGCCAAACAGCCCGGATATCATGAACAATTCATCTGACACCGGCCGTGAAAGCCTGAGGAATAATTGGTTAATGTCATTACGTGCAGTTGAATGCACCCAAAGGAGAGTTCATTTAACAATAAAAGCTACATTAATCCCCTCCACCTCGCTCTCTCTTCCCTTCTCTCTCTCACGCACGCACACATGGACACGGGGCATTGACATAACTGCCCCAACTGCAGGCAAAACGACTTTCTCTATTGTCTTATTTTCTGTGCCTTTTTCTGTCTTTACCACTGGTAGAGTCTGTTTAACTATTTGTTTTGAAACGCGTAGTTGTACTTTCATCAATTGCTCTACTTTAGTCGTTCCTTTGTCTGCAACAGAAGCCCTTGGAACTTTTTCATCATCTGACTGGTATCCATTTTTGCGGATTAATTACAACGTACACTACTCTTCTGCAAAGTGTCTGCAACAGCAGCCCTTGGAACTTTTCCATCATCTGACTGGTATCCATTTTTGCGGATTAATTACAACGTACACTACTCCTCTGCAAAGTGTCCTCCCTTTTCACCGTTCAAGATTCTGTCGCACTTCTGACCCATTGTTACGACGCGCTCACGGATCGTCGTGTTGTTCACAAATGCAGGCACCAATGAAGTCACTAATCAACAGCTTTAGTTAGTCACAAAGTTTGGAAACAGGGTACGTCAAGATACAAAATTAAAGTTTTATAAAGTTATGCCAGTCCCTCTACTATCCTGTGAGTGCTAATTAACAACAACCAAGAAACAAGACAATAAAATACAGGCCTCTGAAATGGCATTCTTAAGAGGAGTTAAAAGGTGTTCTAAACTTGACCGTATAATAAATGTGGCCATAAGAGAAGAGTTACAAGTTTTAACTTGAATAAAATATTCCATGATTACAAATAACGATGGCAAGAACAAGTAGAAAGAATGTCGGATTTCAGACTGCCTAAACAAGTCTGGAAATAGAAACCTATAGGACACAGGTGTGTAGGTAGACCCAGGAAGAGATGGCTGGAGGACCTTTGAAGGCGGAACAGGCAGCATCTTGTCTATGTTGTGTTTTGAAGTTGATGATGGTGATGATGGTGACGATGATTATGATATTTTCTCTATAATCCATTATACCTGTTTGCTCCTAGCAGAACTGTAGACTGATTTATAAACTCTACATACTGACTCCTCAGTTCGGTTGGTGATATCTTATTTTATGGCCAAGGCTATGAATGCAGGCCAATAAGTTCAACGAGTTCAATATAAAGGACGGTTTTAGTGGTAATTAAGGAGTCGATCTTCAAGTTATTTATATTATATTTAGCCAGGCCATCCAAAAACGTTGTGATAAAAAATTACAAGATTAGAAACAACGATGGAGAGAACAATTAGAAAGTACATCAGATTCCAGACTGGCCAAACAAGTGTGGAAATGCAAACCTGTAGGACACAGGCGTGTGGGTAGACTCAGGAAGAGATGGCTGGAGCAGAGATTTTTGAAGGCAAAACAGGCAGCATCTTGCCTGTGCCATGTTGTGCAGATGAAGAAGAAGAAGAAGAAGAAGAAGAAGAAGAAGAAGAAGAAGAAGAAGAAGAAGAAGATGATGATGACGACGGCGAAGATGATGATGATGATGATGATGATGATGATGATGATGATGATGATGATGATGATGATGATAAATTACTGTATTCACAAATAACAACTTGAAATCAACACAGTACTCTCCTACAGTAATTCTAGTTAAATTTGTCCACACGCAATAATAGTGTCAAGTATTAGAGTTCCGCACTAATTACAACATAATAATCGCTTTCCACTAATCATCAACAATTAATTGATCTGCACTCTACAATTTTGTCAGGTATATCTAACTTCTAAGACGACCTCTGTTGCTTATATAGGTCCCGGAGACATTCCAGAATAATTTCCCATGCTGCTGGCGGCATGGCAGCATAATTTGCGTAGTTAAGAATTATCAAACATTCTGGAGTGGACGGGCTAGACAGTGAGGCTGGGGTAGACGAGACACTGACTGCACCTGCCGACTTTTCGATTGCGTTACCTACCTAATTGTCGTAGCAATATTATAATACACGTGTATAGGACAAACTACAGCTATAATATGTCTGTGTACACACACGTAAAGTTTATATTTATGCGATCGTAAACTCCTGTGATCATATTCTCAAACAATTAGCAGACCACTACTTCAAATACCATGCTTGACGAAACATGAGGTGGGTATTACGCTTCACGAAACTTATATCCTTCACCTACGTGATATTAACTTTCCAGTTGAGCCAACGCGATTATTTCGGTTCATTAGTCAATTGTAATAACAGACTCCGTTAATTGTATCCAGCGACACATAGCTCAGAATGCCACGTAGTTAGTTAGTTAGTTAGTACTGTATTAAAGCATCACGTGTATTAGAATTAAGTTTCTTCTGCCCCCAGTTATGCAATCATCTTGTTCCCGACAAAGCTACCTCCTTCGTCCTGCTTGTATTATATTGCTTTTTATGTAACTTTAAAATATATGTTTGTTGTCTCTAACAATTAAACATTCCCTTTCTTGGATATCGACAATAACCTTTTTATTTATATCATACATATTGTAATAAAACAAATTTAATTACAAATAATATATAATTGGTTAATAAATTTTTTTTTAATTATTGGTTATTTTTCATGTCATTAATTAATTTTAATTGGTGTAGTTCTTTTTTAATTGTTTAGGTTTAATTCATAAAAATATACTGTTTAATGACTGTGTGTGTTCTGATGTAAGATTATTTATTACTTCACTTCAAATAGATTATCTAAGCCGTATCGATTGCATGTAGCAGCAGCCAATTTAATATCTGTTCTTCTTCTTCTTCTAGCTCGTCTCCTTAAGAAGTTCACTTTTTCTCTTAAATAATCAATGTAATTTAATTTAAGGCTCAGCTGATCAATAAAACAGTATTAAAACAATAAATGAGTTTATTCGTCAAACAACTATTTGAAATTACCGCAACGGCTTGAATCTGATTCGATAAAAAGCTACAGTTCGATTATTTTATATATTCAAAATATTTCAATGGAATTATTATACTATAAAGGTTCTTTTAACTGTAGAAATAGTCAGGAAAGGCAAGAGAATTCAATACTTACAAAGTATTAAAAAACATATTCATGAAACAGACAAAATTATAAAGTATAATGTATATAAAAAAGTTAATATTACGATACTGTTGATTTCTCTGACATCACCCGTCACATTTACAGCATCCTCTTCGAATGGAATCAAGATGGCTGCCTTAATGAGTTGATCTGCGATGTAATTCAGCTACGAGTTTTTTCTTCAAATAAATGCCTCTGTTGGTTATTTCCTCTCCAGTGATGTTGTTCTTGGGATATTCACAAGTTGTAGAGTGTAGTGTTATTTACCCACTGGATTTTGGTTCGGTAATAGTTGTGTTGTGTCCAAATGGTTACTGCCAACCAATGGCTGGTTCTATTAGTTTAAATTTAAAATTGACAGTTCTGTTTAGTGGTGTTTAGTTTAACTGTTTATTTCCCACGATTATTTTACTTGTATTCGGAACTCTACTGTCTATTCCTCATTCATTTATATTTTCACAATATATCTCGGTTGGTGTTATTTAAAATTTTAGTGAATATTTCTCTGAGAAGTCTTTTGACACGTCTATCTCGTTTGGCTTTTAACAATCAACTAACTGATTTTTGTTCCTTCATATATAAGGTTTATAATATTTCGGTATCATTTCTCATTGTTCAGCCATCAGCTGTTGTCTATGAATTCAATCTTATACTGTATATAAAAAATATTGACATTTTATGTTTCAATGGTTATAAATTATTTGTTTAGTACCTTTATGTAATTTTTAATTATATAACAATATTCCTGATTTTATTTTATACAATCTAATACTAAATTTTCCCTATTTTAGTTTGAATTGTGCTTCTGAATTACATTCTTTGAAATTTATCTGTAGGCCTTATCTTGACTTACAGAATTACCTATTACATGGTTCAAAATATGTTTTATGTTACAATTTACTTTTCACTCTATTCCTAATTAAATATCTGTAATTTACCTAATTTACATCTGGCTATTATTTTAAACATTTAACAAATTATTTGCATTTTACTAGTACACTTTACTGATTATGGCCTTATCTGGTACAAACATCTATTTTAAGTCAATTTCACATGTTGATTCCTCTCATTACCATTATAGGTAGTGGTTATTATTATGATAATGTATATGTATATTGAACAGGGTAATTTACATCAAATAAGTCTAGGTTCTATTAACTTGTATTCTTTGATTAGATTTATATGATCAAATTTGAGTTTCTCTTGGTCATTAATTTCCAATTTTCCTAGCAAAGTTATTATTAATTCATCTTATTAGTTTCATACTTTTTGATCCACTATTTCTGGTTTGTTTAAACTATTAATTTGCCTTTCCTTACTTTACAAAATATAACATTAATTAACATGATTAAAATACAATAAATTCTTACATTCTAACATCGAGCACTTACTAGTATCAACACATCTTGTATGGTATTCACAAACAATAATAACATAAAATAATTATAAAAATAAATACATTAAAACTTTATATTAATAATAGTCTTTTGTTGTCCTTTTTTTGAAAATGGTTTGGGGTGTTCCCCTTAATCACATTTATTTTAAGTATAATTAGTTTTTACATCATTTTTAATTATATGTATTGGATTCTCTTATTTGGGCTAGTCTTTTCATTTAAATTGGTATATCTAATATAGTTTAATTTCTTTTGAATTATGTATTTGCTGTTATAGAGGTTTTTGTCTTTATAATAGGTTTTTTGGGTATCTGGATTATTATTTCCCTTTAATTCATTAATCCTGGGTTATTACTCCTTACTGTTGCCTATTTTAAAAATTGTCATTTCTATTTTATTTGTTCCAAACTCTTATTCATTATTATTACATATCTTGCTGATTGTCATGTTAATTTATTTTTCCTGTTATTCTGTTAAGCTGTTACTCTTCACTACTCCATATCTTACTGGGTCTACTAATTATTATACTGATATGATACTCTTATTATTTATTTTTCAACACTTTATGGCTATATTTTGACTACATATAATTCCTTTGAATCGACTTTTCTAGTTCTGTTAAGTTCTTTTATTTATAATTGTAAATACTTTTCTGTTAATTTTTATTTAAGTTGATATTATTCCTTAGAGATGACTTCTTCCCTTCCTTTCATAAATTATCTAATTTTCTAGAACAAGGTAAAAACTTCTTTGTGCTACAAATGCCCCCCTATAAAAGTGATTAGTTCAGCACACACTTTTATTTTGGGTGAACTAATTGTTTCTGATATTCTTCTTTATTATATTCTTATTGGCTTCGTTTACCCTGATACACCTGTTTCCTTTGGTTGAGCTCTAAGTTGATATGCATTTTATTGCCTTTACTTTTATTCTACTCTTATGAGATAGTTCTTTTTAATCTGATTCATCCTTTTATTATTTAATATATCTATATTTTTCCCTTCTTATTTAGTGTTTCTTCATTTATATATTTACTCCCTAACATTCCCTAACATGTGAGCTGGAACAGTTCAGAGTGGCACTTTTTCGGCTTCATTGCTCTGCAGACCCATACATCGCTTCTTTGAGCTCAGAGGAATTATCATCTCTGCTCAATAATAAAAAACTGGTGGAATTATCTACATCCAGTTATTAAAAATATCAATTATCATAAGTAGTCCATTTTGACTATTAATAAATATACTTAGAATCATCACTTCATAATTATTCAGATTATTTAATATTTCTATCAATATGGTTATTCTTACATTTCAAAGCTCATTCTATATTACTTATCATTAGGTATTTGGCATAATATCCATTTCAGCATTTATTTTGTGAAATTCTGCGATTTTAGTTAGTTGTTGTCACAGACTGTTTCTTGTTTACATTTTGGGTAGCGCATGTTTATGTATATAGTTTTTTTCTTCATTTGTTGTTTCATTAATTAGTTTATTGCTCATGGCATAACATCTGGTTTTAATACCTTTTCCTTATCTGTTTTAGTTAATTGGTTCTCCTCTTTATTTTTCGATAATCTTATTTTTGGTTCAGCGGTTTTATCAACTTATTACATTGAAAATATATACAATATCTGGATTCTTATTTACCTTTTTTTTTAAAGTCCTGTAACATTTTTGGTTCGATGAGTATTTCATTTATATAGTTGTCTTGAGTAGTCACTGTTTAGCCTTCGTTGTTATGATAAAAAATTTTCTTTTATAACATTATTTAATTCAATTTCTTTAATGTTGTTGTACTTATTATTTTTTAAACCTTTGATATCTTATTTCATTACTCCTCCTTATTAATTGATCTAAAACAAGGTTCTTCTGAAATATATTCTGTAAACTGTTCTTATTTATTTTAATACTGGGATTATTTATTTATTTTCCCTTCTTATTTTATTTAAAATAATTTCCTTGATATTAACTATAAGATGTCCTTATTTATTCTTAGAATTTAGATGGTATTTATTTATTCAAAATATCTTCTTCTAGATAAGCTGTAAGATGTCCTTACTCGTTTAGAATTTTTATGTTATTTCTTCATTAAAATATTTTTTTATTGATAATTGGTTATAAGTAACTTTTATCTTTGGTGAATTAATCTCCTTCAATTCGTACGTGTTACTTTTATTGTCCTTAGTAATCACGTATGGTCCCGTCTAAAACAGTAATAGTTTTTTAGTAATCCCTTCCATAGTACTCGGTAGTTCCCGGTTTTTAAGCAGCACCTTTTCTCCAATTTGGTATTTTAGTACTTTTTTAGCTGATTTCTTATATTTGTTAATTCGCCTTTCCTGGTCCTCGGCTACTTTATTATAAAATCTTATCTGATTAAATTTATATTCCTTGTGGGTTGGAAATTCAATAATTTCTGGTATCGTTCGGGGGTGGGGGGGTTCTCATGCATTGCCGTATATGTGGTAATTCCTATAGCTGGGTGATGTGCTAGATTGAGAAATTCTTCGGTGGCTAATAGTTATTCTTGCCACTTTTGCTGTTGATGGTGGCAGTATGTTCTAAGTATTCTACCTACCCCTCTCAACACTCTCTCTGCTGGATTACTGTTTGGGTGGTAAACAGATGTCTTATAGGTCTTTATATCGAGCGCCAATAACGTATCCTTCCATCTTTTACCTATAAATTGGGTCCCGTTGTCTGTAATTATTGATATAGGTTTTCCAACCTCAGGAAGATATTGATTTGTAATTACTTCCAAAACCTTTAAAGTAGTGGCTCGGTTCACAGGATATAATTTTATAAATTTAGTAAAATGGTCCATCATTATTACGATATATTTATAACGATGGCGTCCGCCACTACGAGGAAATGGCCCGCATATATCCAAGAAAATCTTCTCCAATTTCTTCTGTGAGGTTATAGGTATCATCACACCCTCCTTCTTATCGTTATTGGTTTTCATTAGCTGGCAAATAAAACAATTCTTGATATACCTCCTTACCTTCCGATTGATGTCCTTTAGGTGACAATTTTCCTCTAACGCCTTTACTACCTTCATGGCTCCCATATGGCCGTACCGGATATGGTAGTCCATGATGATTTCCTTTTCAATATCAGTAGGGATTACTATTTTCCATATTTCCTCATCAAGAGATGGCTTTATAAACAACACATTATTATGTATACAGTAAAATTTTGTTATGGTGTCATCTTGATCTGCTAGACATCTTTGAATACTGCTCAGCTTTGGGTCAGACTGCTGGTGTATGCTTATGTTCTGTACTATTTTTTCCAAATCGGACCTATCTTTGATAATATTATAAATTTTCAGTATACTTTCCTTCTCACCCTCAAATGTTTGGTTTTGTAAATCCACCTGTGACAACACGTCGGCTACCACATTCTTGCTTCCTGGAATATATTCCCATTGTAGGTTATATTCTTGCAAGGCTAGTATCCACCTGGTCAGCCTACCGTGACTTAACTTACACCTTCTCAAGAACGATATCGATTAATGGTCGGTGCGGACGGTCACTGGATACCCTAAGATATAAGTCCGGAATTTTCCGCAAGCAAACACGACACTGAGCAATTCCTTTTCTGTGACGTTGTAGTTTCTCTCACATTGGTTCAGGGTTCTGCTAGCGAAACTAATGATGAGATGTTGGCCATTTTCGTCCTCTTGGTATAAAGTGGTTCCCAGACTAATATTACTGGCGTCGCAGTTCAAGAAAAAAGGCTTGTTAAAATTTGGGTGGTGGAGTATTACTACTTCTAGAAATTTGTCCTTGATTGATTGTAAAGTCTCGTCTTGCTCTTTACACCATTTCCATTTATTTTTAGCAGATAACTGGTATTGGAACTTGGCAGTTAACTCTGAATAATTTCTTTGAAATTTTCGGTAATAATTACACATACCCAAAAATGATTGTAGTTGTTTCCGATTTTTAGGTTGAGGAAATTTCTGTATAGCGTATACTTTTTCTGAAGATGGAGATATTCCTTGGTTGTTCAGATTGAAACCTAAAAACTGAACTTCCTTACCTATAAGCTTGGACTTTTCTAATTTTAAAGTAATATTATTATCGGCGAGTTTCTTTAATACATGCTCCACTCGGTGGCAATGTTCTTCCCAATTGGCTGATGTTATTAACAAATCATCAACATACACCGTTGTAAACTGGAGTGCGTCTGGGCCGAGTTTTTGGTCCATACATGCCACAAAGATGGCTACTGAATTTACTAAACCGAAGGGCAACCTCTTAAACTGGTAATTGCGCCCTTCGAAGATAAACGCCATATATTGGCGACTTTGTGGGTGCAACTCCACTTGCCAATATCCGCACACGGTGTCCCATGTTGTGGTAAATTTAGTCCCGTGAAATTTCTTTAGGATTTCTTCGATTTCTCCGGGCGAAGTTCGATCGTTTACAATCATTTTGTTAATTTCTCGTGCGTCTAGACAGAGTCGGACCTTACCGTTTTTCTTTTGAATAGCCACTATCGGACTGGTGAATGGTGACTGACTGGTTTCTATTATATCTCGGCTGATCATGTTATTAATTCCAGTTCGGACAGCTTCCTTCAGTGACTGCGCTATAGGGTAGGATTTACGATTGAACTCTACTGGTTCCCTAAATCGGATCTTACATTGATAATTCTTGACCTTCCCGGGCTCATCAGAAAATACAGCACGATATTTCTCGTATATTTCTATCAAACGATCTATTTGGTTTTCTGTTAGTTGTTCCGTCGGGTTTTCACGCTGGAAATCTCGTATCTCCTGTATCTTCTGCGTCCACAGTTTATCTTCACTCTCCCGGTATACTAAGTTAATATCTAATGATTTACCTTCTATATAATTTAATTCAATCTGTCTATTGTGACCCGGTTGGGAATTTATTATTTCATTACTTATTAAATCGGCAATCCAAGTTGAGTCTCCGAAAAACAAGGCCACCCTCTTTCTACAAAAATCGATAACAGCAGAGTTTCTTCTCAACAAGTCGCACCCGATCAAGATATTATTGGCACAAAGATGGCTACTGAATTTACTAAACCGAAGGGCAACCTCTTAAACTGGTAATTGCGCCCTTCGAAGATAAACGCCATATATTGGCGACTTTGTGGGTGCAACTCCACTTGCCAATATCCGCACACGGTGTCCCATGTTGTGGTAAATTTAGTCCCGTGAAATTTCTTTAGGATTTCTTCGATTTCTCCGGGCGAAGTTCGATCGTTTACAATCATTTTGTTAATTTCTCGTGCGTCTAGACAGAGTCGGACCTTACCGTTTTTCTTTTGAATAGCCACTATCGGACTGGTGAATGGTGACTGACTGGTTTCTATTATATCTCGGCTGATCATGTTATTAATTCCAGTTCGGACAGCTTCCTTCAGTGACTGCGCTATAGGGTAGGATTTACGATTGAACTCTACTGGTTCCCTAAATCGGATCTTACATTGATAATTCTTGACCTTCCCGGGCTCATCAGAAAATACAGCACGATATTTCTCGTATATTTCTATCAAACGATCTATTTGGTTTTCTGTTAGTTGTTCCGTCGGGTTTTCACGCTGGAAATCTCGTATCTCCTGTATCTTCTGCGTCCACAGTTTATCTTCACTCTCCCGGTATACTAAGTTAATATCTAATGATTTATCTTCTATATAATTTAATTCAATCTGTCTATTGTGACCCGGTTGGGAATTTATTATTTCATTACTTATTAAATCGGCAATCCAAGTTGAGTCTCCGAAAAACAAGGCCACCCTCTTTCTACAAAAATCGATAACAGCAGAGTTTCTTCTCAACAAGTCGCACCCGATCAAGATATTAAATGGTAATCTAGCTGCAATGAGAAACACCATGTCCAAACTTACCCCCTTACTTGTAACATTTAAAGATACCTGTTTACGTTTCGTTTTATTTTGCCGACCAGTGGCGCCTATAAGTACAACATTATTAATTGGTAGTACCGGTAATGTTCGGTGACATTCCTGTTGTATACGGTCTAACTCGCTATTGCTAATTATTGAGACATTCGCTCCGGTGTCTATCATGATTTGCGATGGAATACCTTCTACGTCTGCCATTACATATTGCAACTCTACTTATATGCGTTGTTGTTGTGTTGTGTTGTGTACGAGTACCTACCTGCTGTCCGATCTTGCGGTTTCTTCCGACTAGGGCGTGTGGATTTTGGATTTGAATTTCGCAAGTTTGTAATCTCAAATTTATGGCAACAACACATAAAATAAGTTACTTTAAAGGGGAAGAGTTTTGTGAGATTAGTAGGCTTTGTAGTACAACAATAAAACAATGCAATATGGGGTAATAAAACGTTGTTTATTACTCCTATAACACACAAGAATAAAATGGTTATTATATTATCAATTATCTTACAGTCTAAACAATGAATCGATGTTGACTAATGTTTTTCAATTGGTTGATAATTGAAAAGAAGTTAAACTCGTTATTTGACAAGTTAATCTCAAGTAAAAAATTAATTAATTTATTTATTTAATTTAATTAAATTGCTTTAAATAAATTGGATTTAAATGTTAATAAAAATAAGATATAAAAACTCTGAAGTTAATTGAATATTTTTCAAAAATAAATTAGGCGTGACAGTCTAGTTCACGTCATTTCATTTTCTAGTGATTTGACTCTGTTATACTGCAGTATGAGCTAATAATTAGATTGTTTGTTAAGATTTGTATAGCGCTTTCGTATTATTTCTATTGATTCTTAACTACAGCTTACTAATGACTTAGACTGCTATACAGATTATCACAATGAATTTATTCTTATTTACTAGAGTCTTTGATTTTGTATGGCACCTGAATTGTTTAAATTACAATGCTTTTAATTGAAAAAGATAGAAAATTTGATGTTGAAAAATAAATAAGTTGATTTTGCTTTCCTGTTATTGAAGTGGATGGTAGAGTTGCTCCAAATGGTCCCTCGCTGATTCGGTCCGATCTGCTAGAGATAGTAATCTGCTTGAAGCGTCCTGGATTCGGTCGTTGAGTTCAGAATTCGGCAACACTCTCCTCTCCTGCTGTTTGTTGAATATTTTAACGTCTGCGGCTCCCTGCTGGAACTGGTTTATGTCCCTCGTCAATTCGCACGTCGCACGTCAGCGTGTGTGTGTGTGTTTCGTTCGAGTGGTAGCTCTGCTCGTCAGCTGGTTCACCAATGATTTAGACGGCCTCTCTGTCGTATTCTTGAAGTCTGGTCTTGTAGTCTGGTGGATCTCTTGCGTGCTTATGACCACAGCTTGTAGTACACAATAAGCTTGTTTGTTGTAATGAAGAGTATCTCGACTTGACGCAATAAATACGAGTTGTACAGTTGATCTGTATTTACTATGTTCGTAATTATGTGTGTTGACCACGTAGAGACTTCTGATGAATCTTCACAACTATGGTTACGAGACGATCGAAGAATTACGTCTTTACTTCGCAAGTACTGGCAGAAGAGTGATGGTTCAGCCCCAAAACACCACGCTGGTCGGGATTTCGTCAAATGATTTGATTGGCTGACACGCTCTCCCTACTACACAAAATTTGAATTCCCTTGGTCCGTGAGAATGAAGTTGATTTGGCCTACTGCAACGTCGGTTTGAAAATCTTGGGCTGGTTCCTGTCGCTCCCCGCGATCGTCTAATTGCACTTCATTCCTCCGCTGTCTATTTTGGTCCTCCAGGCTAGAACTTCGTCTGTGTACATAATTTCCCCGATCATCACCTTCGTAGTTTATCTGTCGTCCTCTGTCCTCATGGAAACTATTCCTCCTTTGGTTTTGGTACCTCCGTTGGCCACTGCCTACTGGTCTTATGAAATTCACCCTCGGTCGGTATGCCCTGTTATTATTATAATTAACACCTGATTGATAGTTTCTATGGTTACTTTGATAAGGGTAATTATTAGTTTGATTTGAATTTCTCTGACTATTTCTATTGTTTTCACTATTATTATAATAGGTATTTCTGTTTAATTGGTTGTTATCAACTCCACCATTATGGTTGTTATTATTATTGTTATTATTATTATTACTGTTGCAACTATTATTATAATAATTATTATTTCGGTTCGAGGGGTTAAAATGATTATTATTCGCATTATTTTGCTCGTTATTCACGTAGCTACCACCATTCCGGAATTCTAGTCTGTCAGTTCTTTTTCTAGTCTGTCGGTAATAGTCTTCATGCTCGTACATCTCGAGTAACTCCGTCATAGCTTGTACGGTCTTAATCTGACTATTCCTTCTTGCTCGGATTATATCCTCCTCGTAGTGATAGGACAATTTGCTGACTAGGCACCCCTCGGGTATTTGAGGCTCTAGGTGTTTGGCTACGCACACCTTCCCTAGGAATTATGAGGTCAAGGGGTTACCCCAATATGGGTTATATTTCCCATGGCATATATTGTCCCTTGCTATATTTTGCGTCGATTCCGACCAGTACTTGGCCTTGAACAATCTCTTAAACATTTGATAGTCAGTGATATCATCTCTGATGGCCATCCACCAATTATCGGTCATCTCTTTAAATGACGCATCGAGTACTTCCTTGTTTGTACTCCAACTGTTACTTCTATGTTTAGCAAAATAATCTTCTATACGAGATATAAATTCCATAGGTTTTCTTTGGTACAACCTGAAATTAACCCCTTCTCGGTTTTCTGTAGTGGAACAGTGGGTAATACTAGTTGGTCTGTTCAGACAAGTTTCTATGTCTGCTTGGTTCTGCCGAACCTGGCCATTTATATTGGTAACGGCAACTTCTATCCCGTCACATTTTTCTGTGAATCGGTTCTTCACATTTTTCCCATTCTTCACGTGCTTCCTTTTGTTTATCTTCTATATTGGTCACCTTGGTGTTTACCTCTGCTTTAAAACTCTGTACTTCGGTGTTTACTTCTGCTTTAAGATTCTGCACTTCTCGCTCAGTCTGACTACATCTTTCGTCAGCTTTTGTAATCCTTTGTTCTATTACTGTTATTTCCTCTTCTATCTTCTTGCTGATAGTTTCATGGTTCTCCACTATCTTCTGACTCAACTCTTCCTTTAATGATTGTATCTTTCCGTCTAATCTGTCCATATTTTCCTGGTTAACCTCCCTTAATTCTTCTTTCAATAGTTGGTTATCCTCTTTCAATTCTTCCAACTTCTCCCCCATTTTTTCTTCCATCTTCTTATTATTGTCCTCCATCTTCTTACTATTTTCCTCCATCTTCTCTTCCATCTTCTTACTATTTTTATCGATTTTCTCTTCCATTTTCTTACAATTTTCCTCCATCTTCTCTTCCATCTTCTTACTATTTTCTTCAATTCTCTTATTGGTATCTCCAATTTTATTACCCAATTCTTCCTTTGTCGATTTGTTATTCTCATCCATTTTCTGACTCATGGATTGGTTGTCACCCTTCAATTCTTCCATTTTCTTACTCATCTGTTGGAATATTTCCATCATCTTATTCAATATTGTATCTTCTGTTGTGATTGAATTCTCTAACTGCTTCTCCTGGAGTGCGGGCTGGTTCGGTTCCGCCGGAAGTAATGTCATCTCCAAATCTTCCACTGGAGTCGCCTCCTTGTTCTCCATGTCTATCTCCTCCTCGGGTTCTGCCGCCCTTTTCTTGGATGTTGATCTCTTCGGCATTTTAATGACTTTCCTGACTGGTTTACAGCTGCCAAGCTAAAATAGGAAATTGAACAACTTGTCCTTATTTTATAGGCCTACCAATTCCTAATTTAAGCCCCTAAAGTTGAGCGCCAATTTGTAATAAAGCAAATTTAATTACAAATAATATATAATTGGTTAATACAATTTTTGTTTATTATTGGTTATTTTTCATGTCTTTAATTAATTTTAATTGGTGTAGTTGTTTTTTAATTGTTTAGGTTTAATTAATAAAAATATACTGTTTAATGACTGTGTATGTTCTGATGTAAGATTATTTATTTTTAACTTCAAATAAATTATCTAAGCCGTATCGATTGCATGTAGCAGCCAATTTAATATCTGTACTTCTTCTTCTTCTAGCTCGTCTCCTTAAGGAGTTCACTTTTTCTCTTAAATAATCAATGTAATTTAATTTAAGGCTTAGCTGATCAATAAACAGTATTAAAACAATAAATGAGTTTATTCGTCAAACAACTAATTGAAATTGCCGCAACGGCTTAAATCTGATTCGATAAAAAGTTACAGTTCGATTATTTTATATATTCAAAGTATTTAAATGGAATTATTATACTATAAAGGTTCTTTTAACTGTAGAAATAGTCAGGAAAGGCAAGAGAATTCAATACTTACAAAGTATTAAAAAACATATTCATGAAACAGACAAAATTATAAAGTATAATGTATATAAAAAAGTTAATATTACGATACTGTTGATTTCTCTGACATCACCCGTCACATTTACAGCATCCTCTTCGAATGGAATCAAGATGGCTGCCTTAATGAGTTGATCTGCGATGTAATTCGGCTACGAGTTTTTTCTTCAAATAAATGCCTCTGTTGGTTATTTCCTCTCCAGTGATGTTGTTCTTGGGATATTCACAAGTTGTAGAGTGTAGTGTTATTTATCCACTGGATTTTGGTTCGGTAATAGTTGTGTTGTGTCCAAATGGTTACTGCCAACCAATGGCTGGTTCTATTAGTTTAAATTTAAAATTGACAGTTCTGTTTAGTGGTGTTTAGTTTAACTGTTTATTTCCCACGATTATTTTACTTGTATTCGGAACTCTACTGTCTATTCCTCATTCATTTATATTTTCACAATATATCTCGGTTGGTGTTATTTAAAATTTTAGTGAATATTTCTCTGAGAAGTCTTTTGACACGTCTATCTCGTTTGGCTTTTAACAATCAACTAACTGATTTTTGTTCCTTCATATATAAGGTTTATAATATTTCGGTATCATTTCTCATTGTTCAGCCATCAGCTGTTGTCTATGAATTCAATCTTATACTGTATATAAAAAATATTGACATTTTATGTTTCAATGGTTATAAATTATTTGTTTAGTACCTTTATGTAATTTTTAATTATATAACAATATTCCTGATTTTATTTTATACAATCTAATACTAAATTTTCCCTATTTTAGTTTGAATTGTGCTTCTGAATTACATTCTTTGAAATTTATCTGTAGGCCTTATCTTGACTTACAGAATTACCTATTACATGGTTCAAAATATGTTTTATGTTACAATTTACTTTTCACTCTATTCCTAATTAAATATCTGTAATTTACCTAATTTACATCTGGCTATTATTTTAAACATTTAACAAATTATTTGCATTTTACTAGTACACTTTACTGATTATGGCCTTATCTGGTACAAACATCTATTTTAAGTCAATTTCACATGTTGATTCCTCTCATTACCATTATAGGTAGTGGTTATTATTATGATAATGTATATGTATATTGAACAGGGTAATTTACATCAAATAAGTCTAGGTTCTATTAACTTGTATTCTTTGATTAGATTTATATGATCAAATTTGAGTTTCTCTTGGTCATTAATTTCCAATTTTCCTAGCAAAGTTATTATTAATTCATCTTATTAGTTTCATACTTTTTGATCCACTATTTCTGGTTTGTTTAAACTATTAATTTGCCTTTCCTTACTTTACAAAATATAACATTAATTAACATGATTAAAATACAATAAATTCTTACATTCTAACATCGAGCACTTACTAGTATCAACACATCTTGTATGGTATTCACAAACAATAATAACATAAAATAATTATAAAAATAAATACATTAAAACTTTATATTAATAATAGTCTTTTGTTGTCCTTTTTTTGAAAATGGTTTGGGGTGTTCCCCTTAATCACATTTATTTTAAGTATAATTAGTTTTTACATCATTTTTAATTATATGTATTGGATTCTCTTATTTGGGCTAGTCTTTTCATTTAAATTGGTATATCTAATATAGTTTAATTTCTTTTGAATTATGTATTTGCTGTTATAGAGGTTTTTGTCTTTATAATAGGTTTTTTGGGTATCTGGATTATTATTTCCCTTTAATTCATTAATCCTGGGTTATTACTCCTTACTGTTGCCTATTTTAAAAATTGTCATTTCTATTTTATTTGTTCCAAACTCTTATTCATTATTATTACATATCTTGCTGATTGTCATGTTAATTTATTTTTCCTGTTATTCTGTTAAGCTGTTACTCTTCACTACTCCATATCTTACTGGGTCTACTAATTATTATACTGATATGATACTCTTATTATTTATTTTTCAACACTTTATGGCTATATTTTGACTACATATAATTCCTTTGAATCGACTTTTCTAGTTCTGTTAAGTTCTTTTATTTATAATTGTAAATACTTTTCTGTTAATTTTTATTTAAGTTGATATTATTCCTTAGAGATGACTTCTTCCCTTCCTTTCATAAATTATCTAATTTTCTAGAACAAGGTAAAAACTTCTTTGTGCTACAAATGCCCCCCTATAAAAGTGATTAGTTCAGCACACACTTTTATTTTGGGTGAACTAATTGTTTCTGATATTCTTCTTTATTATATTCTTATTGGCTTCGTTTACCCTGATACACCTGTTTCCTTTGGTTGAGCTCTAAGTTGATATGCATTTTATTGCCTTTACTTTTATTCTACTCTTATGAGATAGTTCTTTTTAATCTGATTCATCCTTTTATTATTTAATATATCTATATTTTTCCCTTCTTATTTAGTGTTTCTTCATTTATATATTTACTCCCTAACATTCCCTAACATGTGAGCTGGAACAGTTCAGAGTGGCACTTTTTCGGCTTCATTGCTCTGCAGACCCATACATCGCTTCTTTGAGCTCAGAGGAATTATCATCTCTGCTCAATAATAAAAAACTGGTGGAATTATCTACATCCAGTTATTAAAAATATCAATTATCATAAGTAGTCCATTTTGACTATTAATAAATATACTTAGAATCATCACTTCATAATTATTCAGATTATTTAATATTTCTATCAATATGGTTATTCTTACATTTCAAAGCTCATTCTATATTACTTATCATTAGGTATTTGGCATAATATCCATTTCAGCATTTATTTTGTGAAATTCTGCGATTTTAGTTAGTTGTTGTCACAGACTGTTTCTTGTTTACATTTTGGGTAGCGCATGTTTATGTATATAGTTTTTTTCTTCATTTGTTGTTTCATTAATTAGTTTATTGCTCATGGCATAACATCTGGTTTTAATACCTTTTCCTTATCTGTTTTAGTTAATTGGTTCTCCTCTTTATTTTTCGATAATCTTATTTTTGGTTCAGCGGTTTTATCAACTTATTACATTGAAAATATATACAATATCTGGATTCTTATTTACCTTTTTTTTTAAAGTCCTGTAACATTTTTGGTTCGATGAGTATTTCATTTATATAGTTGTCTTGAGTAGTCACTGTTTAGCCTTCGTTGTTATGATAAAAAATTTTCTTTTATAAAATTATTTAATTCAATTTCTTTAATGTTGTTGTACTTATTATTTTTTAAACCTTTGATATCTTATTTCATTACTCCTCCTTATTAATTGATCTAAAACAAGGTTCTTCTGAAATATATTCTGTAAACTGTTCTTATTTATTTTAATACTGAGATTATTTATTTATTTTCCCTTCTTATTTTATTTAAAATAATTTCCTTGATATTAACTATAAGATGTCCTTATTTATTCTTAGAATTTAGATGGTATTTATTTATTCAAAATATCTTCTAGATAAGCTGTAAGATGTCCTTACTCGTTTAGAATTTTTATGTTATTTCTTCATTAAAATATTTTTTTATTGATAATTGGTTATAAGTAACTTTTATCTTTGGTGAATTAATCTCCTTCAATTCGTACGTGTTACTTTTATTGTCCTTAGTAATCACGTATGGTCCCGTCTAAAACAGTAATAGTTTTTTAGTAATCCCTTCCATAGTACTCGGTAGTTCCCGGTTTTTAAGCAGCACCTTTTCTCCAATTTGGTATTTTAGTACTTTTTTAGCTGATTTCTTATATTTGTTAATTCGCCTTTCCTGGTCCTCGGCTACTTTATTATAAAATCTTATCTGATTAAATTTATATTCCTTGTGGGTTGGAAATTCAATAATTTCTGGTATCGTTCGGGGGTGGGGGGGTTCTCATGCATTGCCGTATATGTGGTAATTCCTATAGCTGGGTGATGTGCTAGATTGAGAAATTCTTCGGTGGCTAATAGTTATTCTTGCCACTTTTGCTGTTGATGGTGGCAGTATGTTCTAAGTATTCTACCTACCCCTCTCAACACTCTCTCTGCTGGATTACTGTTTGGGTGGTAAACAGATGTCTTATAGGTCTTTATATCGAGCGCCAATAACGTATCCTTCCATCTTTTACCTATAAATTGGGTCCCGTTGTCTGTAATTATTGATATAGGTTTTCCAACCTCAGGAAGATATTGATTTGTAATTACTTCCAAAACCTTTAAAGTAGTGGCTCGGTTCACAGGATATAATTTTATAAATTTAGTAAAATGGTCCATCATTATTACGATATATTTATAACGATGGCGTCCGCCACTACGAGGAAATGGCCCGCATATATCCAAGAAAATCTTCTCCAATTTCTTCTGTGAGGTTATAGGTATCATCACACCCTCCTTCTTATCGTTATTGGTTTTCATTAGCTGGCAAATAAAACAATTCTTGATATACCTCCTTACCTTCCGATTGATGTCCTTTAGGTGACAATTTTCCTCTAACGCCTTTACTACCTTCATGGCTCCCATATGGCCGTACCGGATATGGTAGTCCATGATGATTTCCTTTTCAATATCAGTAGGGATTACTATTTTCCATATTTCCTCATCAAGAGATGGCTTTATAAACAACACATTATTATGTATACAGTAAAATTTTGTTATGGTGTCATCTTGATCTGCTAGACATCTTTGAATACTGCTCAGCTTTGGGTCAGACTGCTGGTGTATGCTTATGTTCTGTACTATTTTTTCCAAATCGGACCTATCTTTGATAATATTATAAATTTTCAGTATACTTTCCTTCTCACCCTCAAATGTTTGGTTTTGTAAATCCACCTGTGACAACACGTCGGCTACCACATTCTTGCTTCCTGGAATATATTCCCATTGTAGGTTATATTCTTGCAAGGCTAGTATCCACCTGGTCAGCCTACCGTGACTTAACTTACACCTTCTCAAGAACGATATCGATTAATGGTCGGTGCGGACGGTCACTGGATACCCTAAGATATAAGTCCGGAATTTTCCGCAAGCAAACACGACACTGAGCAATTCCTTTTCTGTGACGTTGTAGTTTCTCTCACATTGGTTCAGGGTTCTGCTAGCGAAACTAATGATGAGATGTTGGCCATTTTCGTCCTCTTGGTATAAAGTGGTTCCCAGACTAATATTACTGGCGTCGCAGTTCAAGAAAAAAGGCTTGTTAAAATTTGGGTGGTGGAGTATTACTACTTCTAGAAATTTGTCCTTGATTGATTGTAAAGTCTCGTCTTGCTCTTTACACCATTTCCATTTATTTTTAGCAGATAACTGGTATTGGAACTTGGCAGTTAACTCTGAATAACTTCTTTGAAATTTTCGGTAATAATTACACATACCCAAAAATGATTGTAGTTGTTTCCGATTTTTAGGTTGAGGAAATTTCTGTATAGCGTATACTTTTTCTGAAGATGGAGATATTCCTTGGTTGTTCAGATTGAAACCTAAAAACTGAACTTCCTTACCTGTAAGCTTGGACTTTTCTAATTTTAAAGTAATATTATTATCGGCGAGTTTCTTTAATACATGCTCCACTCGGTGGCAATGTTCTTCCCAATTGGCTGATGTTATTAACAAATCATCAACATACACCGTTGTAAACTGGAGTGCGTCTGGGCCGAGTTTTTGGTCCATACATGCCACAAAGATGGCTACTGAATTTACTAAACCGAAGGGCAACCTCTTAAACTGGTAATTGCGCCCTTCGAAGATAAACGCCATATATTGGCGACTTTGTGGGTGCAACTCCACTTGCCAATATCCGCACACGGTGTCCCATGTTGTGGTAAATTTAGTCCCGTGAAATTTCTTTAGGATTTCTTCGATTTCTCCGGGCGAAGTTCGATCGTTTACAATCATTTTGTTAATTTCTCGTGCGTCTAGACAGAGTCGGACCTTACCGTTTTTCTTTTGAATAGCCACTATCGGACTGGTGAATGGTGACTGACTGGTTTCTATTATATCTCGGCTGATCATGTTATTAATTCCAGTTCGGACAGCTTCCTTCAGTGACTGCGCTATAGGGTAGGATTTACGATTGAACTCTACTGGTTCCCTAAATCGGATCTTACATTGATAATTCTTGACCTTCCCGGGCTCATCAGAAAATACAGCACGATATTTCTCGTATATTTCTATCAAACGATCTATTTGGTTTTCTGTTAGTTGTTCCGTCGGGTTTTCACGCTGGAAATCTCGTATCTCCTGTATCTTCTGCGTCCACAGTTTATCTTCACTCTCCCGGTATACTAAGTTAATATCTAATGATTTATCTTCTATATAATTTAATTCAATCTGTCTATTGTGACCCGGTTGGGAATTTATTATTTCATTACTTATTAAATCGGCAATCCAAGTTGAGTCTCCGAAAAACAAGGCCACCCTCTTTCTACAAAAATCGATAACAGCAGAGTTTCTTCTCAACAAGTCGCACCCGATCAAGATATTAAATGGTAATCTAGCTGCAATGAGAAACACCATGTCCAAACTTACCCCCTTACTTGTAACATTTAAAGATACCTGTTTACGTTTCGTTTTATTTTGCCGACCAGTGGCGCCTATAAGTACAACATTATTAATTGGTAGTACCGGTAATGTTCGGTGACATTCCTGTTGTATACGGTCTAACTCGCTATTGCTAATTATTGAGACATTCGCTCCGGTGTCTATCATGATTTGCGATGGAATACCTTCTACGTCTGCCATTACATATTGCAACTCTACTTATATGCGTTGTTGTTGTGTTGTGTTGTGTACGAGTACCTACCTGCTGTCCGATCTTGCGGTTTCTTCCGACTAGGGCGTGTGGATTTTGGATTTGAATTTCGCAAGTTTGTAATCTCAAATTTATGGCAACAACACATAAAATAAGTTACTTTAAAGGGGAAGAGTTTTGTGAGATTAGTAGGCTTTGTAGTACAACAATAAAACAATGCAATATGGGGTAATAAAACGTTGTTTATTACTCCTATAACACACAAGAATAAAATGGTTATTATATTATCAATTATCTTACAGTCTAAACAATGAATCGATGTTGACTAATGTTTTTCAATTGGTTGATAATTGAAAAGAAGTTAAACTCGTTATTTGACAAGTTAATCTCAAGTAAAAAATTAATTAATTTATTTATTTAATTTAATTAAATTGCTTTAAATAAATTGGATTTAAATGTTAATAAAAATAAGATATAAAAACTCTGAAGTTAATTGAATATTTTTCAAAAATAAATTAGGCGTGACAGTCTAGTTCACGTCATTTCATTTTCTAGTGATTTGACTCTGTTATACTGCAGTATGAGCTAATAATTAGATTGTTTGTTAAGATTTGTATAGCGCTTTCGTATTATTTCTATTGATTCTTAACTACAGCTTACTAATGACTTAGACTGCTATACAGATTATCACAATGAATTTATTCTTATTTACTAGAGTCTTTGATTTTGTATGGCACCTGAATTGTTTAAATTACAATGCTTTTAATTGAAAAAGATAGAAAATTTGATGTTGAAAAATAAATAAGTTGATTTTGCTTTCCTGTTATTGAAGTGGATGGTAGAGTTGCTCCAAATGGTCCCTCGCTGATTCGGTCCGATCTGCTAGAGATAGTAATCTGCTTGAAGCGTCCTGGATTCGGTCGTTGAGTTCAGAATTCGGCAACACTCTCCTCTCCTGCTGTTTGTTGAATATTTTAACGTCTGCGGCTCCCTGCTGGAACTGGTTTATGTCCCTCGTCAATTCGCACGTCGCACGTCAGCGTGTGTGTGTGTGTTTCGTTCGAGTGGTAGCTCTGCTCGTCAGCTGGTTCACCAATGATTTAGACGGCCTCTCTGTCGTATTCTTGAAGTCTGGTCTTGTAGTCTGGTGGATCTCTTGCGTGCTTATGACCACAGCTTGTAGTACACAATAAGCTTGTTTGTTGTAATGAAGAGTATCTCGACTTGACGCAATAAATACGAGTTGTACAGTTGATCTGTATTTACTATGTTCGTAATTATGTGTGTTGACCACGTAGAGACTTCTGATGAATCTTCACAACTATGGTTACGAGACGATCGAAGAATTACGTCTTTACTTCGCAAGTACTGGCAGAAGAGTGATGGTTCAGCCCCAAAACACCACGCTGGTCGGGATTTCGTCAAATGATTTGATTGGCTGACACGCTCTCCCTACTACACAAAATTTGAATTCCCTTGGTCCGTGAGAATGAAGTTGATTTGGCCTACTGCAACGTCGGTTTGAAAATCTTGGGCTGGTTCCTGTCGCTCCCCGCGATCGTCTAATTGCACTTAATTCCTCCGCTGTCTATTTTGGTCCTCCAGGCTAGAACTTCGTCTGTGTACATAATTTCCCCGATCATCACCTTCGTAGTTTATCTGTCGTCCTCTGTCCTCATGGAAACTATTCCTCCTTTGGTTTTGGTACCTCCGTTGGCCACTGCCTACTGGTCTTATGAAATTCACCCTCGGTCGGTATGCCCTGTTATTATTATAATTAACACCTGATTGATAGTTTCTATGGTTACTTTGATAAGGGTAATTATTAGTTTGATTTGAATTTCTCTGACTATTTCTATTGTTTTCACTATTATTATAATAGGTATTTCTGTTTAATTGGTTGTTATCAACTCCACCATTATGGTTGTTATTATTATTGTTATTATTATTATTACTGTTGCAACTATTATTATAATAATTATTATTTCGGTTCGAGGGGTTAAAATGATTATTATTCGCATTATTTTGCTCGTTATTCACGTAGCTACCACCATTCCGGAATTCTAGTCTGTCAGTTCTTTTTCTAGTCTGTCGGTAATAGTCTTCATGCTCGTACATCTCGAGTAACTCCGTCATAGCTTGTACGGTCTTAATCTGACTATTCCTTCTTGCTCGGATTATATCCTCCTCGTAGTGATAGGACAATTTGCTGACTAGGCACCCCTCGGGTATTTGAGGCTCTAGGTGTTTGGCTACGCACACCTTCCCTAGGAATTATGAGGTCAAGGGGTTACCCCAATATGGGTTATATTTCCCATGGCATATATTGTCCCTTGCTATATTTTGCGTCGATTCCGACCAGTACTTGGCCTTGAACAATCTCTTAAACATTTGATAGTCAGTGATATCATCTCTGATGGCCATCCACCAATTATCGGTCATCTCTTTAAATGACGCATCGAGTACTTCCTTGTTTGTACTCCAACTGTTACTTCTATGTTTAGCAAAATAATCTTCTATACGAGGTATAAATTCCATAGGTTTTCTTTGGTACAACCTGAAATTAACCCCTTCTCGGTTTTCTGTAGTGGAACAGTGGGTAATACTAGTTGGTCTGTTCAGACAAGTTTCTATGTCTGCTTGGTTCTGCCGAACCTGGCCATTTATATTGGTAACGGCAACTTCTATCCCGTCACATTTTTCTGTGAATCGGTTCTTCACATTTTTCCCATTCTTCACGTGCTTCCTTTTGTTTATCTTCTATATTGGTCACCTTGGTGTTTACCTCTGCTTTAAAACTCTGTACTTCGGTGTTTACTTCTGCTTTAAGATTCTGCACTTCTCGCTCAGTCTGACTACATCTTTCGTCAGCTTTTGTAATCCTTTGTTCTATTACTGTTATTTCCTCTTCTATCTTCTTGCTGATAGTTTCATGGTTCTCCACTATCTTCTGACTCAACTCTTCCTTTAATGATTGTATCTTTCCGTCTAATCTGTCCATATTTTCCTGGTTAACCTCCCTTAATTCTTCTTTCAATAGTTGGTTATCCTCTTTCAATTCTTCCAACTTCTCCCCCATTTTTTCTTCCATCTTCTTATTATTGTCCTCCATCTTCTTACTATTTTCCTCCATCTTCTCTTCCATCTTCTTACTATTTTTATCGATTTTCTCTTCCATTTTCTTACAATTTTCCTCCATCTTCTCTTCCATCTTCTTACTATTTTCTTCAATTCTCTTATTGGTATCTCCAATTTTATTACCCAATTCTTCCTTTGTCGATTTGTTATTCTCATCCATTTTCTGACTCATGGATTGGTTGTCACCCTTCAATTCTTCCATTTTCTTACTCATCTGTTGGAATATTTCCATCATCTTATTCAATATTGTATCTTCTGTTGTGATTGAATTCTCTAACTGCTTCTCCTGGAGTGCGGGCTGGTTCGGTTCCGCCGGAAGTAATGTCATCTCCAAATCTTCCACTGGAGTCGCCTCCTTGTTCTCCATGTCTATCTCCTCCTCGGGTTCTGCCGCCCTTTTCTTGAATGTTGATCTCTTCGGCATTTTAATGACTTTCCTGACTGGTTTACAGCTGCCAAGCTAAAATAGGAAATTGAACAACTTGTCCTTATTTTATAGGCCTACCAATTCCTAATTTAAGCCCCTAAAGTTGAGCGCCAATTTGTAATAAAGCAAATTTAATTACAAATAATATATAATTGGTTAATACAATTTTTGTTTATTATTGGTTATTTTTCATGTCTTTAATTAATTTTAATTGGTGTAGTTGTTTTTTAATTGTTTAGGTTTAATTAATAAAAATATACTGTTTAATGACTGTGTATGTTCTGATGTAAGATTATTTATTTTTAACTTCAAATAAATTATCTAAGCCGTATCGATTGCATGTAGCAGCCAATTTAATATCTGTACTTCTTCTTCTTCTAGCTCGTCTCCTTAAGGAGTTCACTTTTTCTCTTAAATAATCAATGTAATTTAATTTAAGGCTTAGCTGATCAATAAACAGTATTAAAACAATAAATGAGTTTATTCGTCAAACAACTAATTGAAATTGCCGCAACGGCTTAAATCTGATTCGATAAAAAGTTACAGTTCGATTATTTTATATATTCAAAGTATTTAAATGGAATTATTATACTATAAAGGTTCTTTTAACTGTAGAAATAGTCAGGAAAGGCAAGAGAATTCAATACTTACAAAGTATTAAAAAACATATTCATGAAACAGACAAAATTATAAAGTATAATGTATATAAAAAAGTTAATATTACGATACTGTTGATTTCTCTGACATCACCCGTCACATTTACAGCATCCTCTTCGAATGGAATCAAGATGGCTGCCTTAATGAGTTGATCTGCGATGTAATTCGGCTACGAGTTTTTTCTTCAAATAAATGCCTCTGTTGGTTATTTCCTCTCCAGTGATGTTGTTCTTGGGATATTCACAAGTTGTAGAGTGTAGTGTTATTTACCCACTGGATTTTGGTTCGGTAATAGTTGTGTTGTGTCCAAATGGTTACTGCCAACCAATGGCTGGTTCTATTAGTTTAAATTTAAAATTGACAGTTCTGTTTAGTGGTGTTTAGTTTAACTGTTTATTTCCCACGATTATTTTACTTGTATTCGGAACTCTACTGTCTATTCCTCATTCATTTATATTTTCACAATATATCTCGGTTGGTGTTATTTAAAATTTTAGTGAATATTTCTCTGAGAAGTCTTTTGACACGTCTATCTCGTTTGGCTTTTAACAATCAACTAACTGATTTTTGTTCCTTCATATATAAGGTTTATAATATTTCGGTATCATTTCTCATTGTTCAGCCATCAGCTGTTGTCTATGAATTCAATCTTATACTGTATATAAAAAATATTGACATTTTATGTTTCAATGGTTATAAATTATTTGTTTAGTACCTTTATGTAATTTTTAATTATATAACAATATTCCTGATTTTATTTTATACAATCTAATACTAAATTTTCCCTATTTTAGTTTGAATTGTGCTTCTGAATTACATTCTTTGAAATTTATCTGTAGGCCTTATCTTGACTTACAGAATTACCTATTACATGGTTCAAAATATGTTTTATGTTACAATTTACTTTTCACTCTATTCCTAATTAAATATCTGTAATTTACCTAATTTACATCTGGCTATTATTTTAAACATTTAACAAATTATTTGCATTTTACTAGTACACTTTACTGATTATGGCCTTATCTGGTACAAACATCTATTTTAAGTCAATTTCACATGTTGATTCCTCTCATTACCATTATAGGTAGTGGTTATTATTATGATAATGTATATGTATATTGAACAGGGTAATTTACATCAAATAAGTCTAGGTTCTATTAACTTGTATTCTTTGATTAGATTTATATGATCAAATTTGAGTTTCTCTTGGTCATTAATTTCCAATTTTCCTAGCAAAGTTATTATTAATTCATCTTATTAGTTTCATACTTTTTGATCCACTATTTCTGGTTTGTTTAAACTATTAATTTGCCTTTCCTTACTTTACAAAATATAACATTAATTAACATGATTAAAATACAATAAATTCTTACATTCTAACATCGAGCACTTACTAGTATCAACACATCTTGTATGGTATTCACAAACAATAATAACATAAAATAATTATAAAAATAAATACATTAAAACTTTATATTAATAATAGTCTTTTGTTGTCCTTTTTTTGAAAATGGTTTGGGGTGTTCCCCTTAATCACATTTATTTTAAGTATAATTAGTTTTTACATCATTTTTAATTATATGTATTGGATTCTCTTATTTGGGCTAGTCTTTTCATTTAAATTGGTATATCTAATATAGTTTAATTTCTTTTGAATTATGTATTTGCTGTTATAGAGGTTTTTGTCTTTATAATAGGTTTTTTGGGTATCTGGATTATTATTTCCCTTTAATTCATTAATCCTGGGTTATTACTCCTTACTGTTGCCTATTTTAAAAATTGTCATTTCTATTTTATTTGTTCCAAACTCTTATTCATTATTATTACATATCTTGCTGATTGTCATGTTAATTTATTTTTCCTGTTATTCTGTTAAGCTGTTACTCTTCACTACTCCATATCTTACTGGGTCTACTAATTATTATACTGATATGATACTCTTATTATTTATTTTTCAACACTTTATGGCTATATTTTGACTACATATAATTCCTTTGAATCGACTTTTCTAGTTCTGTTAAGTTCTTTTATTTATAATTGTAAATACTTTTCTGTTAATTTTTATTTAAGTTGATATTATTCCTTAGAGATGACTTCTTCCCTTCCTTTCATAAATTATCTAATTTTCTAGAACAAGGTAAAAACTTCTTTGTGCTACAAATGCCCCCCTATAAAAGTGATTAGTTCAGCACACACTTTTATTTTGGGTGAACTAATTGTTTCTGATATTCTTCTTTATTATATTCTTATTGGCTTCGTTTACCCTGATACACCTGTTTCCTTTGGTTGAGCTCTAAGTTGATATGCATTTTATTGCCTTTACTTTTATTCTACTCTTATGAGATAGTTCTTTTTAATCTGATTCATCCTTTTATTATTTAATATATCTATATTTTTCCCTTCTTATTTAGTGTTTCTTCATTTATATATTTACTCCCTAACATTCCCTAACATGTGAGCTGGAACAGTTCAGAGTGGCACTTTTTCGGCTTCATTGCTCTGCAGACCCATACATCGCTTCTTTGAGCTCAGAGGAATTATCATCTCTGCTCAATAATAAAAAACTGGTGGAATTATCTACATCCAGTTATTAAAAATATCAATTATCATAAGTAGTCCATTTTGACTATTAATAAATATACTTAGAATCATCACTTCATAATTATTCAGATTATTTAATATTTCTATCAATATGGTTATTCTTACATTTCAAAGCTCATTCTATATTACTTATCATTAGGTATTTGGCATAATATCCATTTCAGCATTTATTTTGTGAAATTCTGCGATTTTAGTTAGTTGTTGTCACAGACTGTTTCTTGTTTACATTTTGGGTAGCGCATGTTTATGTATATAGTTTTTTTCTTCATTTGTTGTTTCATTAATTAGTTTATTGCTCATGGCATAACATCTGGTTTTAATACCTTTTCCTTATCTGTTTTAGTTAATTGGTTCTCCTCTTTATTTTTCGATAATCTTATTTTTGGTTCAGCGGTTTTATCAACTTATTACATTGAAAATATATACAATATCTGGATTCTTATTTACCTTTTTTTTTAAAGTCCTGTAACATTTTTGGTTCGATGAGTATTTCATTTATATAGTTGTCTTGAGTAGTCACTGTTTAGCCTTCGTTGTTATGATAAAAAATTTTCTTTTATAAAATTATTTAATTCAATTTCTTTAATGTTGTTGTACTTATTATTTTTTAAACCTTTGATATCTTATTTCATTACTCCTCCTTATTAATTGATCTAAAACAAGGTTCTTCTGAAATATATCCTGTAAACTGTTCTTATTTATTTTAATACTGAGATTATTTATTTATTTTCCCTTCTTATTTTATTTAAAATAATTTCCTTGATATTAACTATAAGATGTCCTTATTTATTCTTAGAATTTAGATGGTATTTATTTATTCAAAATATCTTCTTCTAGATAAGCTGTAAGATGTCCTTACTCGTTTAGAATTTTTATGTTATTTCTTCATTAAAATATTTTTTTATTGATAATTGGTTATAAGTAACTTTTATCTTTGGTGAATTAATCTCCTTCAATTCGTACGTGTTACTTTTATTGTCCTTAGTAATCACGTATGGTCCCGTCTAAAACAGTAATAGTTTTTTAGTAATCCCTTCCATAGTACTCGGTAGTTCCCGGTTTTTAAGCAGCACCTTTTCTCCAATTTGGTATTTTAGTACTTTTTTAGCTGATTTCTTATATTTGTTAATTCGCCTTTCCTGGTCCTCGGCTACTTTATTATAAAATCTTATCTGATTAAATTTATATTCCTTGTGGGTTGGAAATTCAATAATTTCTGGTATCGTTCGGGGGTGGGGGGGTTCTCATGCATTGCCGTATATGTGGTAATTCCTATAGCTGGGTGATGTGCTAGATTGAGAAATTCTTCGGTGGCTAATAGTTATTCTTGCCACTTTTGCTGTTGATGGTGGCAGTATGTTCTAAGTATTCTACCTACCCCTCTCAACACTCTCTCTGCTGGATTACTGTTTGGGTGGTAAACAGATGTCTTATAGGTCTTTATATCGAGCGCCAATAACGTATCCTTCCATCTTTTACCTATAAATTGGGTCCCGTTGTCTGTAATTATTGATATAGGTTTTCCAACCTCAGGAAGATATTGATTTGTAATTACTTCCAAAACCTTTAAAGTAGTGGCTCGGTTCACAGGATATAATTTTATAAATTTAGTAAAATGG